>CM040190.1:38395849-38998349 GCA_022606455.1 Callitettix versicolor | reverse complement strand
CCACTATATAACATTAGGTGTAATTTAAGTCTATGTTAAACCAATATGCGTAAAGTCAACATATTATATCAACCTAGGTACAGTTTAAATAAGATAAATGTTTTAAATAGAATCAACACTAAAATCATTTTGTTGATATTCATCAAACCAGAATAAAAACAAAACAAGTGCAATTACAGTTTTTTTAATTTTTACTATAAATTTCATAAAATTTATAACTCAGTGACATTTATATTTTGTTTTATTTGCAAAATCAATTTTTTTTATTGTCTAAGCTACTACTGAAATCTATGTTTACTACTCGAAATGTTACAAAATTGAACGTTAAATTTTAAACACATACACGCACACACACACACACACACACACACACACACACACACACTTTACTTTAATATTAACACAATGATTATATTAAGTTTATTTTAATCAGTGAACACTGTCTTACAGAATTTTTCTATACTTCTTTTCATGTCGCCTTCTATGATTTTTTGGTTATGTAATTAGCAAATTTTAATTGAATAATGAGCTATTAGAACGGCCATCATGATGAGACCCAGGATTATATTATTTATTGTTTTTTTTAAAGCACGTTGAGGCTATTATCGCCTCCCTAAATGTAAGTGTGAGTGTAAAGTGTTAAAGTCGTAAGTGTAGTGTTGTAAGTGTAAGTGTGTGTTAGACTCGGGTACCGCGAGGGACGTCTAAATCCTCTCAAAAGGTGCAGCTAGTCTGCCTCCCTGCGGGGATGAGACCCAGGAATAATAACAAAATATGAGCGCGTATCGTGAATTCTAAATCACTTTTTGAGCATATGTGAGTGTGTGTGTGTGTTTGTTTGTTTGTTTGTTTGTTTGTTTTAGCACATTTACGTCCGATTGATTCAAACTCGGCATAAAATCGATTTTGGTGACAGTTTGGACAAGTTGGTTAGTCAGCGAAATTCGTTCAACAATGTTCAAAATGGCGGCATTGAAAACTTAAAAAATCATTAACTTGAACTTTTTTAAAATCTGATTTTTCACCATCGTATATATTTAATAAAAACTACATAAATTAGCATTTCGGATTTTCAAAATCATTTTAATTTAATTTGAAGGAGTCCAATCCGTATTTTCAACGCAATCCAAGTGTTTAAAACTCTATAGATGAACATTTTAATTCTGCTTATAATTATGAAACCACACTTTCAAGAATAAGACAAGATAAGGAAATTACTTTTACAGATTCGCTTCCGTCACGTCAGCGCAGCAGCGGTTATAAGTACTTGAATATGCGCATGCGCGGTGCGCATGAGTGGTATGTTCAAGTGTTAGTCGTACAGTATGTAGTCTAGGTCAGTTCATTTTATCAAGTTCGGGTTGTTGACTCATTAGCCTAGAAAATGTATTTCAGTCAGCTCCTTACTTTATCTATATTTACTTAGATAAGCAAAATATTTAGCCTATTGTTTCGTGTTTGCATAACACACATTTTGCCTGAAGTCAGCGGGTTATATTGCCCGTTATAATCAGTGTTGCCAATTTAATAAAGAAGTAACTAAATCTAAAATATTTTCTAGTAACTAAATCTAGAATTAATTAATTATCTTAATTATTTTTCAGTACCAATTATAATGCATTATATTTGTTAAATTTTGTAGTACAAGACATTAGACACCATTTAGTAGGGTATCGTGCTTTATGAGTACGGGTTTGGCGATCCCACCTTCTTAGATCGAAGTCTGAACCTTTCTTTATTTATCTTGTTAGAGTTAGAGGCCTTCCCCGACGCTGAAGGGTGCTTTGCTGACGAGGAGCATACCTGAAACAAACGGGACACCTCCAGACTTACTTATTCCTGCGGAGCTTTGTGCGGGCGGACATTTAACTTTAGTTACTTGTGAGAATCTGATGGTTGGAAACAATTTTGCAAAACCCGTAAAACCTTGTAGAGCTGGTGAAAAGTAAAAACAGCACGAAGACGAAGCAAATTAAGGTTATATCCCAGCAACCCACGATCAGTGAATGGAAGCAGGTTGTTGGACGCCAGGAATGACGAAGTGAGAGATGGAGCCGAACATTTCAGATCAAATAGGCTCATCGAGAGGAAGCAAACGTGCCACTGGTACGAGACCTGGGAAAGACCTAACCCAGCAGGGGATCAAACATTGGGTGTGAGAAACAACCCCATATCATGCTGCTATGACAGGGATGACGGGTACCATGCTCCAAGGCTAGAAGGCTGCCAGTCAGGAACACTGTACCACTGAGTGGGCTATGCGGGAAGGTAAGGACAATAAGTGTGAGGACTTGCTAGTATTAGTGTTTGTCTGCCAGGACCCTGAGGACCTCCAGCTGAATAAGCTAGTCAGTGGGCTGCACAAACACATTGAGGATACCATTCTACTGAACTAGCAACTAACGCATAGATTCACAATAGACCATTTAGACGCGGTACAAGAAGCAAACAAACCCCGTAAGTAAATGTACCTATCTATAACGTCATATTGTAAGGTTTATGAAAATTGTAACTATTTTAAACTACGAACACACACAATAGTAACGTCATGCAATAATTTTATCACCAATTATAAATTTTCTAACAAAGTTATTAGGTACAAAAACCAAGTGAAAGCATACAAAAACAAAATGAATTTGCGCATTTGGTTGACAAACCAGACTATTTGTCTTAAACGAGTTAAGTCCGTTTTATATATGACATCAAAAAATCTTTACCGTAACAAGTTCTGCTTACAAGGAGATAACGCGTAACCTTAGCTTACCTGTTTTTGTGTGTTTCATGGTTTTCTGATTTGCGTAGTAATTGTCTTAAATTTTGCCCTTTGTTTTATTAAAAACCGTAATACAGACAGACCAAAATATAATTCTAGTGTTGTACACATTTATTAATGTAAACCTAAATACTTAATAAGACTTCATTTGCAAAATAAAATTATGAAAAAGAATTTATTACATTTAATATCGAATGCACGCAACTGTCTCGCTCCTGTTATTAACATTATTAATTTCGTCATAAAATCTGATTCGTGAGGGGTTGAGCCACGTAGACAGGGGTGCCCTCTAATAGTATGTGTCATATTTTTTTTTAGAATATATAAATTATATCACTTTGAACATTAGTTTCGTGAAGTGAATTCCATTGTATTTAAGATTTTATTAAGTTTAAATTCAATCTAAATGTAGCATTCATACATACAGGACAAGTATGGTAAGATAAAAAGGGCAGGTTGAGCGTAGTTCTATCTCATCCGAGAGGTAACCAGCTCTATAAGTCATGTTAGAGTCTGTATTAACAAAATGATGTACTTTTATGGAAGAATTAAAAAATAATCGAAAGCGACTTTAAAATTGGTTTCAAGAACAAAACCAAGAATTGACACACAAAATACAACTATTGATAAATCGCGTTAAAAATAGTTTGTAAATATTAAACATATTTTCTCAGGTCAATTACTTATAAAAATCAAGATATGCAGCTAACAACAACAAAAAAACAGGAAATCGGTCTATTTTAAAAAAAGGTTATCAAATTTTGTTCAAATGTTGGCAATGAAAAGATTTATAACTGCAATCGGTGTGCCGAATTAAAATAAACAAGTGGGCCCGTGCGACCTTTCGTAGTTAATGAGAAATGTACAGCAAGACGTTGAACAGTGTTATAGCAAATCTTTATAAACTATATTCCAAGTGACCTATGAAATATATGGCAATTAGGCTATAACTTTTCTTGTTGGTACGTTAACGTAAAGGGAAAGAGGTTGGGACGTTTCAACACTTGTATTTCAAGATTACTGTACATATTTTTCTAAGTAAAATTGTTACAAAACCATGTATGTCTACTATTTCTTGTCAGTTTGAACTTCTATTAAAATAGTCGTTATAGTTATATTTAATACTTGTATGACCTGTTAATAAAGCAATGTTACTCACTATATTTAGGTTATTTAATACAATAGGCCTTACTTTGTTCTACTTTCGAATTTAAAACTATAACCTATAAAATTAATGACTGAATTCTAACACTGTACCTTATTGAAGTACTTAAAAATGCAACCTACTATAACCGGATTTTACATTGCATACCTAAATTAGGCTACAGTACTTACTGTTTACTAAAAGCACAGGCTTTTTATTTAATATTTTTTACATATCAGGACTGGCCTAGATTGTCTTGCTTATTCTACTTTCAAAATGGTTCAATAATTATTTAAGTCTTGGATGCAGTAATAATTTAAATATTATTTTCAACAATATTTTTTTTTAGCAATCATCTGTTTTGGTACACACAATTATTTGTCACCTATGCTTACAATAAGCGGCTTTAATAAATTAGGTCGATTTCCCACTTTTTTTCCAACAGCTGCAGATCTTAAAATGAATTTTCGAAGATAAACGTTTTGCAAGATAAACTTAGCGAAATTGCCAAATAGTAGGAAGAGATTTTAAAATTTTTGAACAAAAAATGGTTTCAAAAATAAAATTTTTAAACCTATAAAATAATATCTATAGAAATTCAAGCTAGACTGTTTTCAAATTAGTTCCATCAAGCAATATGAAAACACGACAGACGTCCAAAAACACTGTTTATCCGCATAAACAAGAAAATTTGGTTTGTATTTCACAATAATTTTTTTTAAGACTACACTATCTATCCGAGTCTTTCCGAAAATAACCGATTTTTACAAAAATGTACACAAAAATGAAAGTTTATCACGAGCGAAACAGCAATTAGGCGGCTAGACAGGATTAACTTGGAATATACACGGTAGATTTATTTATGCAAATAGCTTAGTTCGTTAGTGCTGAATTTACTTTGGAAAATGAGCTATTAGAGCGGCCATCGTTGTATGATCCAGAACCAGCACTTTGAATGAGCGGTTTTATAAGCAATACATGTGTATAGGCATAAATATATTAACAAGCTCACGTTAGCAATTTTAGTCCGATTAGATTCAAACTTTGCTTAAAATTCGGTTTTTATAATAGTTCGTCAACCAGCAAAATTCGCTTAACAATTTCAAACCTTTAAGAATTAGTAACTCTTTTGTCTGAAATGTTTTTGAAAATATAATTTCACCACCTTAAACAGTATAAATTAGCGTTATTATTTTACAAAATTCGTCAATATTAAGGAATTTAACATGAAGGCATCAGGGTTCATATTTGTATTTCAAAAATTTAAAATGCTAATGCATGCAGATTTTAATGCTATTTATGACGGTAAAATCAGAGTTTCAAAAAAAAGGGTAGATATTTTTTTGAAATTTACTTTTATCACATCAACACGTGTAGTTCGCTCAAAGACTTGTGGGAAAACAAAACTTACGGGATATCGTTATTTTAATCGCAGTTATATCCAAACTCAAATGAAAAAAATTACTTCGAAATGTACTTAAGTATAAGAATTAAAACTTAAAAATTACATTAAATATTGCAAAAGGTGTTTCAAAGAAAATTATTTTACTTTTATGGTATTAGGGCTTACAATTTACTGAAAAATTATCTATTACAGTTGTCATCATTGTAAGACCTAAACCTTAATATAAGCACCAATCCTGGTCTCTAAATTAATTTTTAGGAGTCTTGAAATATATATATATATATATATATATATATATATATATATATATATATATATATATATATACTAGCATTACCCGTCACGGCTTCGCCCACGAAACTTAAACAGTTTCAGTAATGTAATAATTTAGAAATATAAAAAAATATATTAATAAAAGCGTGATCATCTAATAATAATTATTATACATAATAATAATAATAATAATAATAATAATAATAATAATAATAATAATAATAATAATAATAATAATAATAATAATAATAATAATAATAATAATAATAATAATAATAATAATAATAATAATAATAATAATTATTATACATTATACAGATGATAACAATAAGCGCGATTCATGATTATTTTACAGTGAATATGAAAAAATATTATACCCCTAATATGTTCTTTTATTGTCTTCAAACGTGTTCCATTCGAATTTAAGAAAATCTGATAAAAAATATTTTTTTCCAATACAAACATTTATACATTTTTATATTTTTGTGTTCTTTTAGAGGATGAATTCGGGGGGGATGCAGAATTACGTGTATAATAATTTGTGTTTTAAAATATTTTGTTTACTTTTAAGAAAAGCAGATATAAATATTTTTCTCCAGTGAAAACACTCTTTTTTCTCCAATTACACCTCTTTTTTTACATTTTCATTCTTTTAAGAAATGAATTCCGAAAAATGTTGAAATATGTGTTTCATTATGTGTGTTTCATAGCATATATCTAGAATATACGATCAAAAACAAATATTTTTTCAATGCAAAATACGATTCAAAAAAACCGTTTTTACATTTTCTACCCCCTTTTAATCTCTTCAGGGGATGAGTTTTTGGAAATGGTGAAAAATATATTTCATTACTTATATTTAAGAGTGATTATCTTACGTTTTAAAAAGGTCAGACGAAAAACATATTTTCTCCAATAAAAATTGTTGTACCTCATTTTTACCTCTTTAGAGGTTGAATGCTGGAAAATCATTTTTCAGTGCAACCCTACATGTGTCGGTAACCCTGAAAATTACAAATCTTTAGCTATTATAGTCACGGCTGTACGTTGATTATTAAATTTGGAATAGGTAAATAGTTTAACGGCGTTAAAATTAAATTTGTGCAAAATCTTTTCTTGTTGAACCTCAATATTGTTGTTAGAAAGTACCCTGAGAATTTCAAGTCTCTAGCTATAATAGTCTCGGCAGTACGTTGATTATTAAATTTGGACTGAGTAAGTAGTTTAATGGCGTTAAAATCAATTTTATGAAAAATCATTTTTTAGTGCAGTTTGAAATTGTTGTAAGGAGGTACCCTGAAAATGTCAAACCTCTAGTTTTAATATTATTGGCTGTAGATTGATTATTAAATTTGGACTGGGTAAGTAGTTTAATTGCGTTAAAATCAACTTTTTGAATACTTTAGGGGTTGAATACTAAAAAATGGTTTTTCAGTGCCCCCTTACATGTGGTGATAACCCTGAAAATTTCAAATATTTAGCTATTATAGTTTCATTTATACGTTAATTATTAAAGTTGGATAACTGGGTAAGCAGTTTAATGCGTTAAAATCAATTTTTTGCAAAGTCCTCTCTAAATGCAACTCGACATTGTTGTAAGGAGGTATACTGAAAATTTCACGTCTCTAGCTATAATAGTCTTACTTGTACGTTGTTTATTAAATTTGGACTGGGCAAGTAGTTTAATGGCCTTAAAATCAAAGTTTTGAAAAATCCTTTCTTAGTGCACCTTGATATTGTTGTAAAACGTTACCCTGAAAATTTCTAGTTTCTAACTATAATAGTATTGGCTGTACGTTGTTTATTAAATTTGGACTGGGTAAATAATTTAATGGTGTTAAAATCAAATTTTTGAAAAATCCTTTCTTAGTGCTCTTAAAATTGTTGTAAGAAGGTACCCTGAAAATTTCAAGTCTTTAGCTATAATAGTCTCTGCTGTACGTCGATTATTAAATTTGGAATAGGTAAGTAGTTTAATAGCATTAAAATCAAAATTTAGCAAAATCCTTTCTTATTGCACCTCAAAATTATTGTTAGAAGGTACGCTGAAAATTTCAAGTCTCTAGCTATAATAGTCTCTGCTGTACGTCGATTATTAAATTTGGAATAGGTAAATAGTTTAACGGCGAAAAAATTAAATTTTTACAAAATCCTTTCTTAGTGCACCTTGACATTGTTGTAAGAAGGTACCCTGAAAAATTCACATCTCTAGCTATTGTCTTGGCTGTACGTTGTTTTTTAAATTTGTGTTGGGCAAGTAGTTTAATGGCGTTAAAATTAAAGTTTTGCAAAATATTTTCTTAATGCACGTCTATATGGTAACATAAATGTACCCTTAAAATTTCATGTCGCTAGCTAAAATAGTTTTGGCGTTGATTATGAATCAGTCAGTCAGTCAGGACTGATTTATATATATATATATATATATATATATATATATATATAATATATATAAATTTTACATATATAAAATGTATATATATATACATTTTATACCACTGTATATATACAGTGGTGTGTGTGAGCTCATAAATCGATTTTTATAATAGCCGAGACAAGTTTGTTACACAAAAGATAATTTTAAAACTTTTATAATGGTGGCCATTAAAAGTCCTTTTAATGTATAAGTTTTTGTAAATATAATTTCTACATTCTAATCTGCGGTGGTCTCATTGGCTAAAGCATCAGTCAGTCTATTGTATCACTCAATTGCGCGCCTAAACGTTCTTAGTTCGAGCCGCAGTTGCTCCCGTTGCTTTTCCCTTACCGTTAACACTGTTCTCTCGTCCTCATTAGTCTAACTGGCATAAAGTATGGAATCTAAGAGAAAAATGCATACGCTAAAATTTTATATTTACAAATTCCATTGAAAATAAGTAAAATGGACCTGGCGGCGGTCATGATTCATAATATAAAAAAGTGCAAATCTAAGTAAGCAGACTTCAGTTCAGATTATATAAGATTTTCAAAAACGTATTCATAAAAAATGTTTTAATAATTTCGCTCAAGTTAGCGAGACAGCTGTGTGCAGGGAGCACGTATAACCGCGTAGATGTTAATGAAATATCAAGGCAGGCAGGCAGACAGACAGACAGACAGAGTAATTACAACTCGCCTTGTTCTTTGGATTTCTAGAAATGTTTTTTGCTCAAAGTTGTGTTTGTCTTGAAATACACGTAAGCAAAGCCTTATAAATTAATAGCAACCTTGTATTTTTTAAAATTAACTGATAAACATATACATTGTGTCTTGTCGTAAATAACACAATAAAGGCAGAAAAAATTAAACACAAAACCAAGCCGTTCTGTTTGCTTTGTGATACAAGTACAAAATTTGTTTTATATATAAAAGAATATATAACAATCAAGTGAGGTCTCATTTGGAAATTTCACCGGAACGAAATGGGCTTATCTACGCTATTTATATGCGTTTTGGCGTCCAGCGCCATTTTACAGGTAAGGTTATTATTTTCTCTTTTCATTATAGATATAGAGTGTAAGTTAATAAAATTAAAATAATATATTAAGTTTTTAAGTTTCTTTAGTCAAGTAGTTTTCAAATGCATGTTTGTGAATTCATTTTTTTTTTGTAAAAACAGGTAGTTTTCTTAAAACGTTTTACAGTTAAAATATTAGTTTCAAAATAGCTTTTCTTTAAAAAATCTCTTAAATTCTAACGAAAGTCTTTAAATCGAATTAGACACTATCATAGTAATACCGAAATGGAAGCGAATTTCCGAAAGTAATTTTTATCTTACCCTCTTTTTGAAACTCAGATTAAAACATGAAAAACAGCGTTGATTCTTACTACATGCACTGAAAATAAAAAAACGAAACTGGACTGCCGTCAAATAAAATTCCTAATTTCAAAGGATTTTGAAAATTAAAAAAAAATATTAACGCTGATTATGATGTTGAAATCATACATTGCAAAATATTTAACTAAAAGAAGTTATGAATTTTGAATTATTTAAAATGGCCGCCATTTTGAAACGGTTAAATATATTTTTCTATAACGAATTTGTCCGAGCTATTTCCAAACTTTTTTCTAATTTTCATATACTTATATTTCAAATTCCGGATGTGGATCTTACCATGATGGATGGCTTTATAATGAATATTCGCTAACAAAAAAATATGTATGTATGTATGTATAACAGTCTACTTCCGCATAAAAGTGATTAACTTTTATGTTAGTACTTTGCTACAATAAAAAGTAGCAAAAAAAAGTTCAATAAACCCTAATTCAATCACTAAAATAGTTATTAATGAGTTATTTATTTACATTTAATACTATTTTGGAATGTATTGACTTAAATGAAATAAAAATGTCAAGACTGCAGTTACTTCTAGTACCTATAATTACTTGAGCAGCACGCTAGCAAAATATTAATGTCAACATTTTTCCAAAACTTGCTCACGTTTTGTTTCGCTTGATAAAAGCAAATTTTTATATAACTTTCGAATACATAATTTAGCAGTGCATCTTTTATCAGATTTGTCAAGTTTAATTTTACAAAGTAATAAACTTTATTTGTCTGTTTTTTTTTTAATTCCACAAATGTATATTTTAAAAAACGTCAGAAAGTTTTTGGGTGGGGGCATCGTCCTTTCTTGTTATCGTACGTATGTCTTGTCTGCACTTCTTATATGTGAACATGACCGATAACTTCATTTTTCCCAAAAAATATACTTTGCGGCGAACTGAACCCAGGAAAAATACGGGAGATGGCAATTAAGAATATAACTAAAAGATGAAATTTTAGACTTAAAAATATGTTTTCTTTATCTCTTGCCGAGTGTCATTTGGAACTAAATTTTTTTCTTAACGTCCGTATGGTAGTTAGGTAATGAGGAGACAAAGGATCAGCTTAACGGTAAGGGGAAAGCAACGGGCAGCTGCGGCAGTTCAATGACGCAGTAGACGGACCGGTGCTTTAGCCACATCGACCACTATGTAAATTGCATCCGAAAGAGTTTATATAGAGCATCTATACCTTTTGAAAAGTTTCATGCCCCCTCCTCTGACTTCAACAAGTTAGGGCTCAAAAACCTAGTCTGGATAAAAACAAATAGAATTTTTCGATATTTCAATTATTTTTGAATGTTGTAAAATTTTAGAAGTTTTTTTAATTTCAATCTTTTTGGCTAAAACTAAGTGTTCAAAAGTCTTTGGGAGCCAAAATACGTTTCAGAAAGAGTAAATAAACCGTAAGCAAAAATCTGTGCAGTCTGCGTCGCGGAAGTGCAGACGAAAGGAAAATCAGCTGATAAATTCTTGTTAATATGTATTTTTGTACTGTATTGAATGTTTTTTTGCGTTTTGCATTCTGTATTTACAAGCAAATTAGCGAACTTGAGTTTTACATCTATTATTACATTTGCATTTTGTAATTCTTTAAAAATAATTAGATGTGTTCTAATTATACACTTATTAATAATATCTTATACTTATTAACTTATTTTATATACTTATCATAGAATATTTTTATACTACTATAATATTCGCTTATATAATATTGTATTTCTGCAATATTATTTGTAAAAAAAATATCAATCATACAAAAATATTTCAGTTACACAAAGCTGCTTCAAATTTTGATTTTCCTGTTTTGGATTTTACTTAAGTAACTTTAAACTTTCAGAACTATTTATTTTATTAGTTATCGAAACATAATTGTCGATGTTTTTTTCTGCGATAATATTTGCCTTAATCAAGTACCGAGTAATACCAAACACGAAACAATATTTTTGCCTCCATTTCCAACTATTTCGGTCTAAAAATAAATGTATTCGCAACCGCTTTGTTTTCGTAATTTCCACTTAGCACTTAAAGTGTCAACATATATACATATATTTACGTCTCTTCTTTACAAAAGTTTAGATTTTATTAAATTTTAGTTTCAATCTTTCAAAGTTAGTGTGGTTTTTTCCTATTCAGTCGACAAGTGGCATTAATCACTTGCTGAATGGAGTTTTGTGCTGTTTAATTTGTTCCTTTACAGTGTTAATGTTAAGGTCATTATGTAAGTCACCCAATGCAAGGTGCACTAGCGATACCTCTCGGTCTGAATGCCTTTATAATGTGCCACTTGACCTACCTAAAGTTGTGCACCATAAATTCAAACATTATTATGTATTGACTGTCAGATATGCGGCCAAGCAGCCTGATATATCTTTCTGTATTTGATATTTAATTCTACCTTTTTGATTGTTTTATGTTCTTTTCACTTACTTTAATTTACTATCAAAAGTCACACGTAAATACTTCGCTGTATTTACAAACGGTAATAATTCAGAATTTATTTGTATGCGAACAGGTGTTGCTGTGTTATTTGTGAAATATGTTTGCGGATTTTTTGCTCTTAAAATATATAGTTTTTCAATCTACCTTCAGCTGTGTTTCAGACAGTAAGATGGACAGAAGGATTCACTTTGTTGGAAAGCGAAGACTATGCACAATAAGAGAATGATAGAAATACATAAAAAGAATTATAGAGAAAAACAGAAGGAAACAGATAACAGAAAAGAAACAGATAAAGAGAGAGAGAGAGAGAGAGAGAGAGAGAAAGAGATAGAAAGAGAGAGAGAGAGAAAGACAGAAAGAGACTTATTAGTCTTACTGAGTAATTTATTAGATTATAAACAATTAAATTAATTTGTCTAATTTTTTATTGCAGGGAATAAATGCCTATTCGCAAAAAGCAGAAGAGGCCATAAAAAACCTAACGGAGTATGAGCTGCTGGTACCGAAGAACGCATCCAAAGAAGGCGGCCCTAACGGACTGGCCGTCGCTCTCAATGCTGTGCCCGGAGTCGCAGATTTCTGGTCCGACAGACTTATCGAGGCCGCAAACCAGGCGGACCAAGTCACCAGATTCACTCTGCCGGAGTTCCGCTCCAGAGTCGCTAATCTAGCCAACATCATCGCCAGGATAGACTCGCAGAACGACCTCAAAGTGAAAGACGGTGTCAACATATTCGAGGTCGCCGCACAGCCGATCAAGGTCGGCATTGAAATCGTGGCCCTCCTCAAGCAAGTACCCATCGAAAGCTTTACCTACGACAAAGTCAAAGAATTGGTAAACAATGCCGTCAGCGTTATTGTTAAGGTAAAACCACAACTGACGGTCAACATATCGCGCATAGAATCAGAAGTCAAAGCGCAGTTGGCCAAAGTTGAAGTCGATTTAAAAGAATTTACCCCGGAAATCATACGCAAGAAATGTTTCCCGAACGTGGTCTGCGTTGCTAATTTGTTACAGAACTTGAAGGCGTCGGTGACGAAAACTGCCAACGTGATCGCTAAAGGTGAGGGCGACATCGTTAACACGTCCATGCAAGTAGAGATAGTGACTGATGTTAAAATACGCGAAGAAGAAGAAAAAATTAAGAAATTGGCGCGAGAATGGGCAGATTTGTTCCTCCAGTCCTACTCTATTACTAAGGAAACAATCAGCGAATACTACGTGTCCGTGATCATCCAGTACAACCCTTCTGCCAAACAGGTGGAGGAAATAGTAAACTCCGCTGTTAACTTTATCAATGAACTCAGTTTCGTTAACGATATCGGCAAAAACCAATCCAAAAACATCATCTTGTCAGGCGGTTATCCGGTCATCGACGCGTGGAACACCGTGTACTACCTCGTCCGTAACAAGGATGGTAAAGTTCTGGGCAACGAAATCAACGAAGTCAACGCACTCATGTCCAGAATCTACAACGAAATCGCCAAGGACATACCTGACTTTAAGGACGAAATTAACGCTTTTTACGAAGAAATAAGAAACATAAATGTAACAGCTAGTAGCTCCACTACTAAGTACTTAGAAAAAGAAATCGACGAAACATTCATCGGAGATTTATTGGATTACTACTTACTGTACTCGGGATCGGTTTACAACGAAGTCCCTCAACCGATCGAAGAAGCTAAGCAGAAGGTGGATGCACTCATGATTAAAGTACAAGCACTGTTGCCAAAGATTCGTGATGCTTTCCTTAAACTGCAAGCAGCGTTACAAGCCAGAGTTGAAAAACTACACAAAGACGTTCTATACGATATTGCAAACCGTTTGTACGTCGGTGGTAAAATCACGCATCCGGATATCTACTGGTTCGGCAGTCTCAACTTGAACAATACCTTCAAATATTGGGTACCGCTAATCAACGCGGAAAATGCCAGCGTCGACGCCGTTATGAGAGCCATCGTTGCTAAGAACTATGGAAGCTACAATATCAAAAACGAGTTAGTAAATATCGCCCAAGAAGTGCTGAAAGTGCTCAACCAATACGAATACCTCTTCGGCGCCGAAGTCGTGAAGAAGCGTAGCGCCGTAGTGGTCGCTCAGCTGGTGGACAAACCGGCTCAGGATTACCTGGACCTTCTGAACGCGAATATCAAAAACATCACTGGATCCTATGCTCTAAAGAGCAATTACACCGACCAGTTACCGGTGTTGGAAGCGGACAGAATAGCTTTCCTAAAGAGAGGTGTACAAACGTTCCCCGGTTCCGTAGCGCCCTACGTAGAGAACAGTCACTACCACAGCTTGAAGGTCTACCAGACCAAAGTGGAGCTGAGCAAGATTCTGACCGATCTGCAGAAGACAAAGTTTTACATGACAGCCAGCGAGGCGGGTATCAATGCTGCCAAGCCTGAGTTCTTAGAACGCATTCAGACCATCGCCAACGAATACATCGCTATCCTCCACAAGTACGCCGAATTGAAGAAGAAAGGACAACAGTTCGTGGCAGATCTGCCGTCTATTGTTGTTATCGCATACAGGATCCTGAGGGAGAAGTACGGACTCCAGATCGACGATATTCCCGATTTCACTGAAGACATAGTACGTGATGACGAATACTATGCTTCTTTGAACTTGTAAAGAATTGCTTTCACCGATAACCTTAATATCATGTTTGTATAATATTTAAATATATTATTTACTTTTGATTCGTTTTGGTTTATATTTTCTTTCTTTAATTTCTCTCTCCTATCCTAAGGGTATTTTAGGGTTCGTAAAAGTATATTAAGAAATTCTGTGTTTTCATCCCTCCTTTATACGCCTAAACTGTGTAATAGGCATTTATAAAACTTGGCAGAACTTCAAAGTTTAGCCCCGACTGTTGCAAGTATAATAATATGATTAACACTAATCAGTTATTAAACTGATAAAAATGCAATAATGGTTCTTATTCATAATAATGTGTGAGAAAATAAAGTAAGGTCGAGAAGTTATTTTCGAAAATATTCAGCAGTACCCATTCCGAATTAAAAAGTTAAATTCGTATTCAGTGTATGATCTCTACGCCTTAGCTTATCAATCTAGTAACAACTAGTGGTTCTATTCGCAGTTATTAGGAAAAAGAAACGAATAATAATAATGCTTTAGCAAGACGTTGAACAGAGTTACAGAATCTCTTCTTTTGTTAAAATAAACTTTATATTTAATACATCTATCAACTGTTAATAAAACAATTTCATTTATTATATTTAAGTCACTTAATACAATAGGTCTTACTTTTTCTACTTTTGTATTTAATATTATAACCTATAAAATTAATGACTGAATAATAAATTGTACCTTATTGAAATATTTACAAATGAAACCAACTATAACCGGATTTTACATTATTTATCTAAATTAGGCCACAGTATTTACTGTTTACTAAAAGTAGAGTCTCTTATTTAAATAATACTTACATATTAGAACTGGCCTAGATTGTCTTACCGATTCTACTTTCACAACTGATTCGATCAGTAATCACACCGTAATTTAGATATTACTTTTAACAATGTTTTTTTAGGAAACAACTGTTTTGGTACACACACACACACACACACACACACACACACACACACACACACACACACACACACACACACACACACACATTACGTGCATTGTGCTGCACGAGAACTAGGGTTCTAAGTCGGTTTTATTTTACTATAAAGACTTAAAATGGAGCAGTTAAAGTTAAATTTGTGTCATTAAGTTTTAAATTACACTAAAACAAGACAAACAATATTTACAGACACCTGATCTTACTCTTGCAGATACTCTTGTGTATTTTCTGGACACAATTATAATTTAACAAGGAGACGCTGTAAACACAATAGCAAAATTAATGGCCTTCATAACGGGTTGTTACCCCTGTTCCCTCTCTAATACTTTAAAAAAAAAGAGATAGTTCATGTTATTTTATCATACTTTCGTTTCCCTTTACGTTTGCGAAATCGTTTCGCGCTTTAAGTATCTTGTACGGACTGTTTTATAAAGACATTTGCGTCCGTTTGAGATTCAACTGTTATTTAGAAAGCCTTCTAACGAATTCGGTTTTTTTTTAAATTATTTAGAGAAGTTAAAACCTAAGGGGATATTCTTAGATAATTTCATCCGAAAGTCTACTGGTATTTTGATTATAAACATGGTTCATAGGATGCTGCCAGGATTAAAAACGAACACCAAATAGGACTTTAAAATTTTAGTTATTTTCTTGATCGGAAATACTAACTACACGAAAAACGTCAAAAGTTAAACAAAAGCATGTGTTTTTGTTTCTGTGCTGTAGTTTAAAAGTATTCCTGACACTTCCTTAGCTGCTTGTGCTGTAGGTCGCTACTAATCTTTCGAAAAAAGATAAGTAATCTTACAGATTAGTAATCGAAAAAAAAAGATAATCTTACAGTAATTAAAATTACGTTTATAGAATTGTACTGAGAATGTGTTCTCTTTAACGAACTTTTACCAGAAAATAAGCTATAGAATTGGTCTCCATGGTACAACTTAGAACTGGGATTTTGAAATAAGCGCCGATATGCTAATCTTTAGATTTTTGAAAGGTTGTTACTTTTTTAAATATATATATATTTAACAACCTTTCAAAAATGTAGAGGTCAGCATCGGCGTTTCAAAATAGCGGCCATTCCAAATTTTAAAAAGATCAATTTTTTGTCTCAAAATTGATTTTACCCCCCTAATGAGCGTTATAAATGCGTCAATTGTAACATCTTGAATTTTTAAAATCATGAGTTAAGAAATAAAATTTACTAGAATATACCAGGACTTTACAGGGAATGGTCGAACAAATCGCGTTTCAAATGGTTCTTGGTTGCGTGCATGGACACAAAAACACAAAGTAGAACTTCATTATAATGAGCCATTTATTTTAACTTACTATTTTATGGTTTCAGAGTAAGCCGCTCGTTCCGTAAACTTGAATGAATGAATTTGTAGAGTTATTCTTGCACTGAGGTAACTGAGGTCATTCTTTATTATGTCCCCTGTCTGTATTCCCGAGTTGCTCTGCAGGATAACGTTTAGGATTTAGACAAAATTCAAGGCGGTTGACTTTCCCACTTCTATAATTGGTGACTTCCCAGTTCCTCATTAATATTCTTGTTCATGCTTACTTTGCTTCTTTAGCACGGAGTCTGTGCTCTATTTGGCCAGCTTTTTGTTGTATGTTCACGTTCATTCTATTTAAATTCTTACTCCTGGTGTTCTGATGAACTTATTGGCACCTCAACAGGTTTTATTTTTGGTACAAAACCGGTCAGAATGCTTAGCGTAATAATATATGAAAGATAACAACTTCAGTGTGTTCTTCAATACGTATTTTTGTTGGCGCTATTTCAAGAAGAGTTGTTAAATATATTCTTGTCGACATGTCGTAAATTTTGAAAGAAATATCTCAGCGCTAGTACTGATGGAAATCAACGCGTGATATTAACCCAAACATTGCCGCCCACCCTGTATAAGACAATATTTAAGTTCACAGTAACAAATATGATACCATTTTCATTACCGCAAACGTACAAATATCAGCTGCACTTCCGGCTTCAGCTCGGACTTCCTGCTTCCGTTTGTGACGTCGCTCTCAGTAAAATGGACATCCTGCTTCCTCCAGTCACATTTGTTACTGTGTTTATCTCGTGCCAGGAAGGGCGGCCGAAGTTCACTTTGAAAATATATTTTTTCTGGAAATTTACTTTTTGAAATATTTTGTCGGCTTGAATTTCCGTTGATAAAACACTTCTGTTGACTGGGGGACTTCAATTCCCTGAACTCGGTCTGTGGCATCGACCGTTACAAAGAATCTTTACAAAACTGAGTGATGTTTTCTACCTCTTAGTTTGAAAACAAATTCTGAAAAATGTTCTGAAGATATTGATAGAAAACATGTACTATATTACTGAGTTTTAATCAACATCGGTTAAGAAAGTATTAAAAAAGTGTTGTGTTAGTAACATTTAGAAATACTTATGAAATTCAAAACGTCGACACTTCTAAACTTAACACGTTACAAAGGAACTGTAACTCCTTATTTTTATTAATGCGTAATGCAATACAAAATATTATAACAGATACTTTTTGCAAGAGTAACGTTAATAAATATTTCAACAAGATTTCCTAACTGCTTTTCTGCTTTGACCTTCACACTGTAACAAGCGATACATTGGAAAACAAACTATTCGAGCAGCCATCACGGTAAGACCCAGACTTTTGAACTTGACCCTGACCTCTAAATCACTTTTTGAAGGGTTGTTAAAATTTTCATGGCCGACACGATCAGGTTCGCAATTTCAGTTCAATTTCACTGAAACCTCGGCACAAAAATCTACTTTGGCAAGTTCTTCAACCAGGAAATTTGGTCCAAAAGTTTTTAAATGGCGGTTATTTCAAATCTATGAAAATTTGTAAGATTTTTTCTTTAAAAAATAGTTTTGAAAATCTAATTTTACATGATAATCAGTGTTATAAATTTAATTCTTTTAAATAAATTGAAATTTTAAAATTAAATTTGTCGGCGTTCAGGGTTCATTTTCTTATTTGCAAAGCAATTTGAAAGGTTAACGTACTGATATTAGAGTAACATACTGATGCTGTTTTCATGGTGAAATCAGAGTTTTGAAAAGATGGTAAGACAAAAATTTAATGTGATTTACGCTACTGAAATTTACGTGATTTTTAAAAAATCAGAACTTGTTATTACTTCCCTAATAATGTTGTGCGTACATTTACCGTTCAGTTGTGCAATGATGGACAAATAAGGGAATCACAAAGGGGAAGTTGTCATTGGTGACGTGCTATGTTGGAGGGGGTGTCTTATCTGGAGTGAGAAGTGATTTCGCTTAGCTTTGTGTAGGTAAAGTACGTAATTTTGGTAGAAATGGTTTGTAAATTGTCAAACGTTATGGGAATATCAGAATGTTAATATAGTGGAATGTTTACGCGTGAAAGTTGTTAATGAATTTTAATATTTTTTAACAAGGATGGAATGTTGACCATAAAATAATTTGATGTTATTCGAATTTTGTTTACAAACTATCGAACTTTACGGGGATATTAGAATTTTAATACAACTGAATGCTTAAACGTACATTTTAGTAATTGATGTTAATAATTGTCAAAAAGTGTAATGCTAAACATAAAATAATTGGGTTGATTTTTATTAGAATATGTTTTGCCATTGTCAAACGTAACGTGCAGAGGAAGAAGTAACAGAAATTGCTGATGTAACAGAAATAATTTCCCCAAAAGTAACAAAATTTATTGAATCACGTTAATAAAAATATGAGATTTTATTTTTCATTTTACAAAATAAAAATTAAACCTTTACTACAGTAAAATGTATCTTTTTTTACGAATTTCTAATGGAAAATTAGCATATGAGTGGGTATTTTTTTATATACAAACGAATATATATTACATTAAAAATAACTTCATTCGACAAAACTGTTTCATGAAAACGTTGTTCCTCTTCGCTAAAATCGTTTCTGCATCTTTGAGGTAGTTCTCGCTCCATGTTTAAAATCAAAGTTGCCAGAAACGATTTGGCGAGGGAATGTGTAATAGCTTAGAGAATTATTAATTTAGAGAATCGTTTTTCCTTGTACAGTACTGTGTTATAATTTAGAGACCGACCTATGTAATAAGATAGAGAATCCGTACTGTGTATTAACTTAGAGATTACAGTTCCGTAAAGTGTGGTGTATGTTGCCGACGCCGCTGTTTGAAGGCGCTTCAGTATCTTTCCGTAAAGTGTGTTGTACCGTGTTTTGCCGACGCCGCTGCTTGCAGGCGCTTTAGTATCTTGTATCTAACAAGTAGAACTCATAAAAACCAGTTCTTTTATTATTATATATAGTTTCAATATTAAATATCTAAATAATAAAACACGCCATCACACTACATACCCAGTCTAATCATCACTATATTTCTACAGAATTTACTGTTTTCAAATATATTTTAAAAATCAAATAATAAACATTAAAACTGTGAATAAACGCCATTATGCTACATGCCAGCCACTGTTAGTTTTACAGTTGAATATATGGTATGTTAGAAAAAAGCACGTTGATGATTTTTTTACATTTATATATATTACATCGTTTGGTCCAAAACCTATCCACATCAACTTTATATATTTCTTTAACTGAGCGAGTTCTACTTGTTAGATAAAAGATATTGAAGCGCCTTCAAACAGCGGCGTCGGCAACATATACACACGGTACAACAAACTTTACGGAACTGTAATCTCTAAGTTAAATATAGAAATATAGAAAAAAATATAGAATAGGTATAAAATTTTGTATTGGACAAAAATATTCTTGATAAGATTTTCTTAAATTCGAATGGAACACGTTTAAGACAATAAAACAACATATTCAAGTTATAATATTTTTTCATATTCACTGTAAAATAATCGCGAATTTATAATGATCACGCTTTTATTAATATATTTTTTTATGTTTCTAAATTATTACATTACTGAAACAGTTTAAGTTTCGTGGGCGAAGTCGCGACGGGTAATGCTAGTATATATATATATATATATATATATATATATATATATATATATATATATATACACTACACATTTTATAAATAAATATATATTTACTATCTTATATGTCATATATAACAAAATTTTTATGTATTTTAATATAATAATTTATTATGTATATAGACAAAATTTGCTCTCTACCCTGATTCATTTAGTTTGATTCGTAATTATAACACACGAAATCAACTCTCAGCAGTACTAAATAAATATAAAAAAGGAAGATTATCAGATATACTGAAATATACTGAAATCAGTTCGACATTAATAACTGCAAAAAAGTAATTCATTTTTAGCTTTATGTCAAATATATTTGCTGCACCTTTCGTACTTAAAAACTTAATTTACCTTCAAATTTGTGAAGGATAAAGTTTTTTTAATGGTAAAGGATAAAGTTTATCCTTTTTTCTTTTCCAAAACATTCTAAAGAAAAACTGTACAAATTTTAGCTTTTTTCTGCTTCTTTGGAAAGTGTACTACTGTCGGTGTGATTATAAGAACTTTCGCATTTATTTATATATTAAGGATTACATTCAGGGTAGCTATCCCTAACGATAAACACTCAACATGTACCCTTAGACATTGGCTGGTGTTATTTGATTTATCCACGTTATAACCAGCGCGCCCGGTTCACAGCTACGCACGTACTGTTTGTTATTTACGGCCAAAACACCGCAACACTGTTCTGATAAATTACCGGATTCCAGGAGCCCGATGCATAACCCACCACAGATCTGCATAAAATGTAAATTTAATGTATCCCCGGTGAAATAGATTCACTGCCCCATGCTTCACGGGAATTTCTAATTGAATCCCGGTTCCTGACGTTCGATTTAAAGCCCATTTATCCTAGATCATTTTTAATCACAGTACCAATAGGGTTACTATCGTCTTACAACGAAGATTCTGCTGTACTCAGGCTTGTTCAGTTACTCCTATTGACTTTTATTCGACCATTAGTGTGCTAAAGGCAACTGGCTTTATATTAAAAATGGTTCTTACAAAAACATTTTTTCTTCAAGTCCACACTTTATGACAGTTAGACTAATGAGTATGTGAGGTTAGCGTTAATGGTAAGGGCGGTGACCACCGAATGAGGTGCATAGTTGCTCTGAGCGGAGCGGACTACGCATTCAAAACCTAACCTATTATTTTAATGTAAGTTCAGCCACTGAAAGCCGAGCAGAATCAAGCGCCGTCGTTAGGCTTCAATGCGCGTAGCTTCTACTCGGTTTTGAAACTGACTCCGCGGCCCCACCACGCTGACCACGCCTCCAAACTTAATATTTCGTGCTACCTGTTACCGTTGCCAAGGTTACGGTTTTAAAACACATTATTTTCCAATAATCCGTTACAGTAGGCTTAAATATTTAGATTTAAAAGGTACAAACATGTTTTTTAAACTAACTCAACTTTTACTTGAACGGTTGCCGTTCAGCTTCATTTCACTCCGCTCGGCTCAGCTCAGCTCAGAAAATCTTGAACATACGACTATGAAGTGCGCAGTACAGAGACGCTGTAGACTGACCGGGGTCTTCTACCACATCGACCAACCCTTAAAGAAAGAATGTTTTTGTAAATTTTATCAATAATTGCAGATCAATAAATTTCTAAAACTAGAACTTAAGATTCTGTTATTCCTGATTTTTTAACCAAGGTTACATTCTTGATGTAGTTAAAAATAAGGATAATCAAACACAAAAGGTATCGTTTTCAAATCAACGACTTGTCTAGCTTATCTATTTAACAACAAATTACAAAATTTGCTTAAAATAATATTTTTAAATGAATCCAAACGCCCCCCCCATTGCCACATATTTTCTTCAATAGCGCGCTGAAAATTAAAATCTAGATAATAAACATTACCAAGCTTTTACCAAAATTGATTTTTGTGCCAAGTTTCAAATCAAATCGGACTGAAATTGTAACCGTGAAAGTATTAAAACAAATATTAATTCATTATACTATAATCTAGAAGTCAATGTTAGCGTTTTTTTTTCAGTTTCTCAAGTTTGGGTCTTACTATGATAGCAGCACCCATTGCTGACTTTTCAATGAAAATTCTCTAAAAACTTGAAAATTACATCAATCAGTAATTCATTTTATAAATATAATATCTTTAAAAAAGTCTCTAATACCTACCGACATTTACTCTACAAGATTTACCTTAAACCCGATGTACTACCAGGCTTTTATAGTTTTTCCTTAACCGTATTGCAAAATGCGTAAGGTGATATTTTATTGATAAAAAACAAATTTCTCTCACTTGAATATTGCAATACATGTTGTAAAGCGACTGAGGAAAATGTAGGGAATTTATTCCGGCGAACCGTGATGATTTTTTTTATCTTCGGAAACAGCTGTCGCAGCAAAACGAGATATCGACAAGGATGGATGTCTAGAGGAGGGTGTGAGGGGAGGGGACAGATGTGAATCCCTTGACATTGAGATATCCAAGGTCATTTAATATTCGGATGTCTGCAAAAACATGACAATATCAGAGGCGATTCGTCATCCGCCAGTGGCAGTCTGCAATTTGTCTTCAGTGTTTTACAACTGCGATGATCTTCAAGGTCCGCAAAGAATGTGCAAAGACCACGTACAAAGGCATTTTGTTTGATCTGAGACTAAAAGAAGCTTTTACAGCTTTCGTATAAAACAACTTACAATTTTTTATTCAACTTTTGCCCAACTTTGAGAAATCATTTTGCACAATTTTGCTTTGTAAGATAGCTTCCTAAAAGATGTTTCAGATACATAAAGACCCTAAAGACCTTAAAAATATGGCTAGACGTTTTTGCAGACATCATAGGAACAAAAAGTATTCGAGAAATTGTTTCAGAAAACACAAAGACCCTAAAGACTCTAAAAGTACTCCTAAAATTTGTTTCAGGCAATATAAAAACCACAACATTGTAGGAGTGTATTTAAAAAGTTAGTTCAGACAACTAAAATTACTCTTAGAAGGTGACTAAAATATACTAAAGGCTAGTTAGCAAAGTTTCATACGAATTACAAGTACCGTTTTTGTAAAATTTTAACGCTTGACACTACTTCACTCAAACTGCCATCATTCCAATACAAATAAGGGAAACGCTTCATGTTTATCGATAAAAAGTGTTTTACATTTTCCCAATAATCAATAAAAACACAAGAGGAAAATTTAATACGTTACAGAAAGGCTTTATTCTATTTAACTTGGAATGTTTATTATTGTATTAATTATTAAGGTCCGTTACACTGGATATTATTACATCTTGGCTGCCGGATACGTGTCGCCGACCTTCTAACACATAGAAGCAACAAGTTCAGTATCCTACCGTCCAATCAAAACTTAAACGCTTATATCGCTCTTACTTGCCACTTCGTCAGATACACAAAATAAATTTATCGAAATCGTTAAAAAAGTTGTCCTAACATTTCGGTAATATTTTAGGGTTAATAATTTAAATCAGTGTTGTTGAACTTCAAATTATTACAGTTAAGGTTTTGAGATTACATCAGAAGAGAACAAACCTAAGATTGGACAAATTTCGTTATATTTTTTTTAAAGGTTCTTACTTTTTTTAGTTGCGCATCTTCTTATGCGACCAAAATTTAGTAAAATCTAACAATTTTCAGAAATTATGCCTATTATTGAGTTGTTTTCTCAATAATTCTCAAATAGGGTATTTCTTCTGGAGAGGAAGAGAGAATTCATTTGATTTTTTTGCATTTATTTTAGAGGAAGTTAGGACCATCAAGTCCTCTTTTCCACGTAACCTTAATTCGAAATGCATTTAACCTCCCCCGTTGATCCTTTAAACCTTTAGCTTTACCATTGATCCTAGTACAAAGTATGAACGTTCTACAAAGTAAAATAAGGGCCTATTTTTATCGATCAGTAACGTTCCAAAAAAAAAAATCGGAAGTTATAAATCAGACAACTCTGTAATAGTCTCAAGTTCAGTATGCAAGCAATTGATTAGTAAAAAACACTTATGCATCAAAATACACAGCTACGTACTGAAAGTTGCAGTGTACTCACTTGAAGGGGCACCTCGTGTATTGTTAAATTAAAAAAGCAATTACAAATTAGCAAAATAATCTTATGTAAAAAAAGGTGACAAAGAAAATAGCAATAAAAGATCCACACATAATGAGCATAAATTATATATCAATGCATATATACAGAGACTATACAATTAAATAACTCTGCTTGATTTTCAAATTTGCTTTAACATTAATGTTCGCATAATTTGTAAATACATAATTTAGATGAACATCATTTTAACAGTTCAGTGCGGCAAAAAATGACTTTTTCAAAATACACAACTTTATCTTTTGCAGTGTCTAGTTTATAGCAGATTTCTCAACACACACTTTAGTAACCGTTAGCTTTTGTTATTTGGACTCGGACACCGTGAAATTTCATAACTTTCCGATATTCAACAAAATGTGGTTCGTTCCACCTAGACAGCTGAACTGGTTTCTCAAGCAATTTCAAAATTTTTGAAATATAAGGAATAAGATTTTTTTCTAAAAAGAATAATAAAGTTAACATTAAGGTTTTGTATGTTTTCAGGTCAATTGAATAAACAAAATACGACGTTGACTTGGTTGTCTGTATATAAAATGTCTGTTTTGTGTCTGCATACATCATTATAGAATAAACGAACTGACCGTTTCGAAGTAATTTATAGTTTAGTTTTGCTTTGTCTATTTCTTGAGGTTTTATTTTCTTGTTCATGTCTTAGTACGCTAAGCATTCCGTTCGTTTTATATCAAAAATGATGACCTTCGTTACCGAAACTACATGTATGCTGTATATGTATATATACATATATATATATATATATATATATATATATATATATATATATATATATATATATACATATATATATATACATACATACATATATACATATATATATATATATATATATATATATATATATATATATATATATATATATGTGTGTGTGTGTGTGTGTGTGTGTGTGTGTGTATGTATACTTTAGAACATGAGGGAACTCTATCGCCTCATATTTTCCCATTTTATGGCTTTACAATAAAATAAATCCGATAAAAGCTCTTTACACAAAATTCCAGGAGCAGTATAAATTGTCCCCGTGAGAGTGCAGCACAATAGCGCCAATTGTGTGTTTATCAAAACAGCTGATTGAAAAAAAAACATTATTGAAATTAACTTTTAAATTGTTACTGTATCCAAGACTTCAATAAATATTGACCGAATCAGTTTTGAAAGTAGAATTGGTAAGACAATCTAGGCCAGATCTAATATGTAAATGTTATTAAATAAAAAGCCTGTGCTTTTAGTAAACAGTAAATACTGTAACCTAATTTAATGTAAAATCCGGCTATAGCAGGTTGCATTTGTAAGTACTTCAATAAGGTACAGTGTTAGAATTAACTCATTAATTTTATAGGTTGTAGTTTTAAATACGAAAGTAGAACAAAGTAAGGCCTATTGTATTAATTATCCTAATTATAATGAACGACATTGCTTTATTAACAGGTCATACAAGTATTAAATATAACTATAATGTCTACTTTAACATAAGGTCATATTGACAAGAAATACTACTATTTCTTCATGGTTTTGCAACGATTTTACATAGGAAGATATGTACAGTAATCTTGAAATACAAGTACTGAATTAAAGATTAATGTATTATAGTAATTAAATACCAGCCAGTGGTATTATTTGAATTGCTATAACACTATTTGACTTCTTATTTGTTTCTTTTTCCCAACTACTAATGCGCACGGGTCCACAAGCATTAATTATTTTAATTGATCACAAATTATGTCTACAAAACGTAAGAGTTGATAAAAATGTACGTTTTTCAGCTGCGAAGATACCGGAAAAATGTAGAAAAGGCCTCGCTTGTTTGTACACTAGGCCCTACTAATTAATTATTGACATGTAAAATGTACTTTCATTGTACATTACGTTTGTAAGTATGAAAGTAAGTAATAGTTCGTACCAGTGAGCAAACAGTTAATTTACACAAATATACTGCACAATGAAATGCAATATC
This sequence comes from Callitettix versicolor, assembly GCA_022606455.1. Taxonomy (NCBI): domain Eukaryota; kingdom Metazoa; phylum Arthropoda; class Insecta; order Hemiptera; family Cercopidae; genus Callitettix; species Callitettix versicolor. Next base: position 38,971,861 of record CM040190.1, on the reverse strand, counting down.
CTTACATTGACAGGGTTGTAACACAGAGTATATTTCCCAAGAGGAAAGTATATTTTTATGCGATGAACAAATCAAAATATAGAACGTAATCATGGTTTGTAAATCGAACAGAAATACAAATTTAACACAAGAAAACTTATCAACGTTTTTGCACACAATTGTAAACGATTATATAATTATTATTATTATTATTATTAATTAATATAATGATAATTATTATTATTAGAGTAAGTTCAAATGTTATTGGAGGCTGCTTAAGTGAACAACCGATGTGCCTAGCGATCCCTTAGTACAGCTCATACTGCTCTCGCTCATCTCCTCAACACACACACACACACACACACACACACACACACACACACACACACACACACACACACACACACACACACACACACACACACACACACACACACACACACACACACACACACATACACACACATATGGAGTGAATGGCACTAGCCTAACGGTGTATTAAACGGAGCCATGAAAGACTTGGCGCCCTCCCACAGTGTATTTTAGCCTTGCAGGGCTCTGTATTATTTCCCTAGCTACATGTGGGAAAGCCTCAGTATTTATGTTAAACAGACTTTTGTGATAAGCGTCAAGGGTAAAGAAAATAATTGAAAAGGAATGAACAGAGCATCTGCAAGTACCTCAATAACAATAACGGACTGGGAGGTCATCGATTAGAAGTAGGGAAGTTGCTCACACTGAATCCGTTCCATAACCCAGACTGGAGCAGGAGCTGTAACTGAGCATCTCAGGAATACAAAAAAAGGAGCACAATAGATCTACAAATATCGCAGTGCAATGGAAACTCTAAAAATTCTTTATTCATTCATGTTTGCAAGTTTTTTTTAATTTTAGCTAACTGTTCACTGCAAATAAAATATTACAAATTTGGATTTTTTTAATTGTCCAAATCTATTGTAGATATAGCGTGTAAACACTATTTCGTGTAGAAATAACACGAAACATTTGATTAAAATCAAACGAATCTAAGACAGGTTTCTTCAAATCACATCAAGAATTAAATTTTGCAATGCTTGTTGCTTGTGGGTTCCATTGGGTCTCCTCAGTTCCCCAGAATGTTTTACACAATTTACATTTAGACCAAGCCAAGTGGGAATTGTGGTCCGATTTTATTCAAACTTGGCAGAAAAATCATTATGGTAATAGCTTAGGCACATTTGTTAGCCAACAAAATTACTACATAGTTTCAATATGGCGGCAATTTCAAATCTTTAAGAATCCATAATTTTTTTCTTTACTTTTTTCCTTAAATCTTATTTGACCATAGCAACAATAATTAGAATTTGCACAATATAGAATTTTGAATATTCAAAATTAGTTGAAGTTAAGGAATTATTTTGTGGTCAGGGTTCATTTTCGTATTTTCTCTAGAAATTATGTTTGTATCCAACCATTGAAGTACTACAAGTAGCAATGTTAGTTCGGTTTTATTCAAATTTGGCACGAAAATCGATTGGACAAGTTCGTTAATCAGCAAAATTCGTTCGACAGTTTTAAAATGGCAACCATTTAAAATCTTTAAAAATGCGTAAATTTTTCTGTGATTTTTTAAAAATCTGATTTTACCATCGTAATCCCCTTTAGAAACTGTATCGATTATATTATTAAAATTATTTCTGCGTCGGTCAGGGTTCGCTTTGCGTCTTTTCAATGTAACTTGGAAGTTTTAAACGTTAACAGATTATGAAGCTGATTATAATGGTGAATTCAAAATTGCAAAAACGGTAAGATAAAGAATAACACTTTTGTAAATTCGCTTCTATCACGTCAGCGGAACGGCTGCGTGCCGCGACTAACGCGCGTTGTATAAAAGCAGCCCAGTTTTGCCGTTATTTTTAACTTCGGTTTGGGAAAAAAACAGTAACAGAAAGTTTTTTCAACGTTTTCCCAAAAACGGTGCCACACTACTACGCATATATATAAGCCAGCCGTGCAGATTTATGCCGCTGTTTGTTTGCACAGTACTCACGTAGAGAACGAACTTTTTTTGAAAATTTATTCGCCGCCTGCAAATTTATTAATCATAACTACACGCTGCTAAAGACAATATTATTTAAAACGTGACGCAAAGCCTGTAAATTTCGTCGGCGATGCCGTTTTTGTCCAAAACCGAACACGTAATTTTACATATGAAACTGGTAACCTCGCACCGGGTCCCTATCTTATCTGTTAAGCCTTCCTCAAGGTCGTCACACTTAACAAATCAACTAATATGAATCTAAATTCTAATGTTAACTAAATTAATTTAAGATAATCGCGCTGTGCAGCTGTTTCGCCGACTTCCAAATGGATTAGTATCGCGTAAACATTTAATGGAAAATACATTTTTTTTAAATCTTACACTCGTTCGAAAATCTAAGTGTTAAAAACATGAAGTAAATTTTTGAATATTTTAAACGCTGATTCGTCCAGACTTTCAAAAATGTCTTTTTTAAATTTTCCAAAATACTTTTTAAAACGACTGAGGTGATTGCGCAGGGTAACAAACTAGCCTAAATTGTTTTCCGATGCCGGGGTTAAGTTGCAATCAAATTGTGTACACATAAACATGTCCTAGTGTACGGCATTGATACTCATTTCATGCTTTCCATTTGGATTTTATAATAAAACCGCTTCTAATAAATCACCTTTCAAATGAAATTCATTAATAATTGATGACTCTGAACAGTGCTAAAACTACCACTAAGGTAACATGATAAACCACCCGCAATGTATTTGGCTATTTTACAAAAAACAACCGAGAAAAACCTAATTTCTCAAAATCGAGACAACAGACTTCGTTCAAATATAAATGTTAAAACTAAAAGGAAAATCAGTGAGCTAAATATTAAAACAAGAGAAAATTACAATTGGCGAGAAAGTCAATAAACCGAAACATAACCACAGCGGTCGGGTTTTTGTTCACCCCGCGCCCTTTTCAACCGCACAGCTCGTGGAAGTTTCAATTCTGTGAGGCTTCAGTTCTGCAACAAACGTAAAGACGAAATAAAAATGAAACCAACGACCCAAAAATTTTACTCTAGCGGGTAAATAAATTCGTTTTATAGTTTTCGCGAATTTCAATTAACGAATTTAAAAAGGAAAATACTATGTGTATTATTTTGTTTGGTTCAGTCAATATTTATGATTTCGATCATTGAAGTGGATACATTTCTTTTTACTCTGTTATACTAGTTTAAGGAATTTTATCGAAACGGTCGATTCGTTTGGTTTCATTACGTTCGGTCTGTCTGTATAGAAAAACAAGTCAACAACACATTTTGTTTACCCAAGGGCCTGAAAACAGACATACACTTACACTTTACGATTCCGGTTCAGTAGTTTCAAGATGACCGCAAAAAGGACTTTATTATATCTCATTTTTTTAAAGGAAAACAGCACAGATGGCTGCTACTAGTATAGTAAACAATCGGGAGTGCAGCGTGCGGGGTTGTCTCGCGAAGAGGGCAGAATATACATTTATGAATAAAAGGAAACACAATAACTGACTTCAATATTTACATTACGCTTCCAAAAATATTAAGTAAAGTTAAAATGAATAAGACGGAATTACTCTGGGTACTTTATTCGTGCATATACGGAGAACCTCTCAGGAGAGCATAGGCCTACATTTGGCAAAACGGAGTGCTCTAGCTGGATCTAATCTCTCTTCAACCCAAGCCAAGCTGGAACAGTCTACGTCGAAGAGGGAACCCAACTTAAGAATGCAGTGTCTGGATACCAAGTAACCTCCAGTTTTACCCTAACTTTACCCATGTATACGCTCTTTATGCGTAGAGGTTGTACGGTATTTCCCTAGACTCTTAGAGACCTTGATGGCTGTAAGCAAAATGTCAGTATCCACAAAGCACAAAAATTCTGCGGAACTGACAAAAGTGGGCTCTATCTAATCCTGTGGAACCCACAAGCAGTGAATGGTAGCACCCTGTTGAGACGCCAGGCGAACCTAACCAACCTGCAACGGAAGAAGTGAGAGATTGAGTCGAACATCTCAAATCAGCAAAGCCGTCTATCGGAAGCACAAAATTAAAAGGAAAAGATAAGGTGGTAGCAAAGGAGCTTTCAATCAAACTTAAAACAGAATACCTTCCGGTGATAAAACCCTGGGAGGGGTGAGAATCCATTCCTATTAGAGCTCAGATAAAAGGGCTGGTGGAAACCGTACTCCAAGGCTGGAGGACTGCGAACCAGGACCGTTATACAACGGAAAAACCGCGCGGTATGGATAGGGAAACTGCGAATGTTAGCAGGAGGTTTAGCTTCCAGGACTCTGAAGACGTCCAGCAGAATACGTTAGTCAGGGGAAGGTAACTGAGTAGTACAGTAACTGATCGTCATTTTGGGGGGGAATTTATCTATGACTGGGCAAGTAAATAATATTGAAAACTATATTTGCACGCAACTGGATCGCAATATCTTGAATATTTGTATAATTATAAGAGGTGGTAATATTGAAACAGACTGAAGCTCAAGCGGCATCAATGGAGTGTAACAGTTGAATGTTGAAACCTTTAAATCGACCTGAGCCCAATTGTGAGACGCGCTGTGAACACGTGATTCGTTCCGAAGAACAAGTCCTTTTACTGAACAGGTCCGGAGTTAAACTCGTTCCTTGAGGTATTTTCATGATAAAAGTGAAAATAACTAGTATTAAAAGATCCTGCTTAAACATTTAATGAATTTTTTATTTCTACATTGATTAAAAGTTAATTTCTTAAACAATTTATCTACTTTTGAAAAACCATTAAAGTTTGAGACTTGTCTAACTTCTCAAGTAGGACAAAATGTATTATATTAACCGTTATGTTAAATAAGCAGGTTAATGTGATTTAATTGCATCTCAAATATATTTCAAGACATTTTTAAGAAGAATATAATCTTCAAGGACATGTTTATTATCACTCTCTATCGTTTATGATTCAAAATTTCTCTAAAAGATGAAAGGACTTCTTGTATCATTGTTTTTGGGGCTCTGGAGAAAATTAAGCTCTCTGTTTCTTTTTATCCCAAAGGCCAGCTGACCAATTTGTGCTGCGTTCAATGCAAACTTAAGGGCTACTTTATTCTGCCGCATTGAACCTGCTCGGGCTCCAGTCCCACATGAGTTTCTAAGTGTTGTGTAATAAAGTTTCATTGATTTTGCCAAATTGCGCCTAACTGACAGTTTGCACCTTTAGTTCTACTATTTTCAGATTGTTATAGCTTAATATTAGGTTAGGTTAGGTTAGGTTTCAGGGATTTTTTGGTTCAATTGTTTCTGATTGAAACGTGAAGAACTTAAGTTCGATTTCTTCGGTGCGTAAACTATTTCCAAGTGTTTCTTGTGCTTTTCACCTATAAACCAAAGATTAAATCTTTTTTTTTAAAAAGGATCATTCCATGAAGATACACAATTTATTTCACGTTTGAAACAAAGATAGCACGTTGATCTGCGTGTACTACTTTCTGTAAACACCTGTAGAGCCGATTTCGTTAAATAAAAAAAAAATAGAAAATGAAATCATTTAGGTTCTTTTCATTACTGAGGAACGTACTATTTTAGGAATAACAACTAAGCAAGGTTTCAAATAATAAAAATTGAAGTAAGTTTGTTCAAAGTTGTAACGCCATTTATTATTGTTTTACGCAGCTCCAAACAAACAGAGCCTGGCAACAATAACACAGTTAATTACTTTAATATCTTATCTTTGTCGCAAATCTTTGTTTGTTTTATTTACTGGTAAGCGAAATGTAATCGGGCCTCTTGTATATGCTTCAATTCTTACATTAGTGTAATACGACCTCGCTTGATAAAAATTGTAAATAAAGTCAACGCAACTGTTACACATATAGCAAGAGTATTTATAAAGAAATGAAAATATTGTGTTTGTAAGAATACAACTAGCTTACTGGCTCGCTTACTGACTAACATTCGTACATTCGCACATACTAAGATTGCTTTATTGACAGTCTCATGAGGTTTGAGAGAAATTAGGAAAACATATGCCAAAGAAGAGGTACAAATGAATGATTGAATGAATGAATTTCTAGGTCTATTAGCCTTCTACACTGTGACCTTTATACATCTATTGTACCACTTAGAGGTAGATTCCTGAGGCGCTCATTTACAGCGCCTTCGCCAATCCTATTCTCTTCCTTATGTCTAGGATTTGGAAAGGATTCAAGATGCATAACTCCCCCACTTCTGATTGGCGTCTTCCCATTTCGTTTGTGAGGTATTTGCTGTGCTAATTTCCATTCAGTTTTTCTTCCTTTTGATCCTTATCGCGGAGGTCGTGCTTTATTTGGCCAGCTTTTTGTTGTGTGGCGCGGTCCCATTTATTCTGTCTTACATTCTTATACATACTATTTCCACGAGTAGCTACGGAAATTATATCCAAACGTACAGAGCCCTTAATGCATGGCTACACTGGGAGGCCGTAAGTTTTTCCAGGGTTCCGTTTCATACACAATTAGGCCTGTGTCATTCACTCCATCAGCACGGGTCGCTTTATACATTACAGTTAGTCTAAGCTATGTAAAGTAGTGTGTGTGTGTGTGTGTGTGTGTGTGTCTTGATTGAGTAGATGAGAGAAACAGTATGAGCTAGATATACGGTGGGATTGCTAAGCCCATCAGCTGCTCATTCCAGCTGCCTCCGCCGGTGTACTATTTAAAAAGTTTGTTTATTTCTTGCTCTTAACTTATAGATCCATACAGTAGTACCCTAAACCCAAACTGGAACCAACAAAGCCCAAAATAAACTAACAATTTAAAAATAAGCAGAATGTAAGTTATAAAATTTTGTAAATCAGAAAACGTATCATGAAGTAACGAAATAAGTTACACGAATATAAAATTCTTGTATAACTGAAACTGCTCTGTAATTACGTTGAAAGTTTTCCAACCTTAGGCCTAACAACGTCAAGAAACTTGCGTCAAATTTCTTGTTCGTAATTACGAATATTCATTGCGGTTATTTAAAAAGAAATCTTCAACTTATAGATAACATACCAAACTTGGACCAACATAAATAATGAAAACCACTTTTTTAGACTTTGCGGAAAACATAACATCCAGTTATGGCTTAAGTATAACCGTTAGCAACCGATTTTGCATTTTAGCGCGTCACGTTACCTTCATGTAGCTTATTCGTGCAAAAACTATTAATAAGTAGCCTAAATCTTTTTGAGAGCTACCAATAAAAATGGCTCTTCCTAGAGATCAATAAAATATTATTAGCAACTGTTTTTTTCGGAAAAAAATTGTTCGAACTGATCGGGAAAATTTTCAAAAATCGACACTAGCAAAAACCTAAGAGGCTCGATTATTTAAAATATCCTTTTTTTTAACATTTTATTCATACAATTTAACTCAGTGCACGCAATTTGAAATTCAATATGATACGGTTTTTGTTTTCTGACAGGTCAAGGAAATACCCTTTTCTCCAATCTCTCCCCCCTACCCGTAAATCCTCTTTATCTCTCCATACTTAGTCTTCTTTTCAACGTCCGTCGTTGTTACCTTTTTACATTTTCATGCTTCTTGGCATAAAGGATCTTTTCGTATACTTCAATCATAAATGATTATCTAATTCACCCTCTTCAAAAAATTGGGTGATGCTTTTTTGCGAAGTTATATTTTTTTTCTACTGAATATGATTGTTTCTCCCATCGTAACATATTATTTTGCATTACAGATTTATACATTACTCATATGCATTACACTTAGTAACAAAAGTAATAACAGCAACAAAAGTAGCAACAGACCAAAAGTAACAACAGCAACAAAAGTAGCAACAGACCAAAAGTAACAACAGCAACAAAAGTAGCAGCAGACTAAAAGTAACAACAGCAACAAAAGTAGCAACAGACCAAAAGTAACAACAGCAACAAAAGTAGCAACAGACCAAAAGTAACAACAGCAACAAAAGTAGCAACAGACCAAAAGTAACAACAGCAACAAAAGTAGCAGCAGACTAAAAGTAACAACAGCAACAAAAGTAGCAACAGACCAAAAGTAACAACAGCAACAAAAGTAGCAACAGACCAAAAGTAACAACAGCAACAAAAGTAGCAACAGACCAAAAGTAACAACAGCAACAAAAGTAGCAACAGACCAAAAGTAACAACAACAACAAAAGTAGCAACAGACCAAAAGTAACAACAGCAACAAAAGTAGCAACAGACTAAAAGTAACAACAGTAACAAAAATACAGCAGACTAAAAGTAACAACAGCAACAAAAGTTACATCATCAATAAAAATAACAACAGAACAAAAGTTACAACATCAACAAAAATAACAGAACAAAAGTAACAACAAAAAAAAGCAAAAACAATAACAAATGTAACAATAGCAAAAGAACAAACAGTTGACAAAAAGAATTACAGAAGTATTACTTCTGTTTTGATATCCCTCTGAAAATGTTAGCTATATAACCAAATTGTACATCAGGTTAAAATAACATGACTAAATTGATATTTATTTTGTTCATTTGACATTAATTTCTCTTCATTTTTTGGCAAAGGGTTTTTTTTTATTTGTAAATCACGTCACAGTGCTCTTTGCATATTTGTACATGTACATCACGTCAGTTCTCTTTGCATATTTGTATCGGTACATCACGTCAGTCTTCTTTGCGTATTTGTACCTGCGCATTACCTCGCAGCCTTTTTGCAAATTTGTATCTTGTACATCAGATCAGTTCTCTTTGCATATTTGTATCTGTACATTACGTCAGTGCTCTTTGCATACTTGTATCTGTACATCACGTCAGTCTTATTTGCATATTTGTATATGTACATCACGTCAGTCCTCTGCCTATTTCTATCTGTACATCACGTCAGTGCTCTTTGCATACGTGTATCTGTACATCACGTCAGTGCCCTTTGCATACTTGTATCTGTACATCACGTCAGTGCCCTTTGCATACTTGTATCTGTACATCACGTCAGTCCTCTTTGCATATTTGTAAATGTACATCACGTCAGTCCTCTTTGCATATTTGTATATGTAAATCAAGTTAGTCCTCTTTGCATATTTGTATCTGTACATCACGTCAGTGCTCTTTGCATACTTGTATCTGTACATCACGTCAATCCTCTTTGCCTATTGTATTTGTACATCACGTCAGTCCTCTTTGCATATTTATAAATGTACATCACATCAGTCCTCTTTGCATATTTGTATTTGTACATCACGTCAGTTCTCTTTGCATATTTGTATCTGTACATCACGTCAGTCCTCTTTGCATATTTGTATTTGTACATCACGTCAGTTCTCTTTGCATATTTGTATCTGTACATCACGTCAGTCCTCTTTGCATATTTGTATTTGTACATCACGTTACGGTACTCTTTGCATATTTGTATGTACATCACGTCAGTCTTCTTTGCATATTTGTATATGTATATCACGTCAGTACTCTTTGCATATTTGTATGTCTACATCACGTCAGTGCACTTTGCATATTTGTATTTCTACATCACGTCAGTCCTCTTTGCATATTTGTATTTGTACATCCCGTCAGTCCTCTTTGCATATTTGTATTTGTACTGCACGTCACAGTACTCTCTGTATGTACACATTATATATATATATATATATATATATATATATATATATATGTATAAACATATATATATATATATATATATATATATATATATATATATATATATATATATATATATATATATATATAAACATAAATATATATATATATATATATATATATATATATATATATTTATTTATTTATTTTAGCCGCCTCGATGGTCTAGTGGATAGCGTACTAGGCTTTCACCCCGAGGACCCGGGTTCGATTCCCGGCGAGGGCTTTGCATTTGCATACGCTATAAATCATCCCATCGTCTGCATTAGCCCTAGTGTGCATAATAGTCGGACGTTAAACACCAAAAAAAAAAAAAAAATATATATATATATATATATATATATATATATATATTTATTTATTTATATATGTGTGTATGTGCGTGTGCGCGCTACAGTGCTCTTTGCATATTTGTGTTTGTATTTTACGTTCAGTGCTTTAGTGATTTTTACATACGCGTATTTGTATTTGTACATCACGTCACTGTATCTTCGCATATTTGTATTTGTACTCACGCCACGCCAGAAACCATTTTACTCGGGAACACCGGATTAGAACCATTTATCCATCCCATTGTGTATGTAACCTACTTTTCCTGCACTAGAAACAAAATCATAGTTACAATTTGTTTTGCGTAAAACACTGGCGTTTAGTACAATAAAAAATGATTGCGCAAAATTAAATGGAAACGAAAAGAGCGGAAAATAATATCATCAATCTCTCTTTGTGAGTAGAGAAAGTGTGGGGAGTGCGGGGAGTGCGGGGGAGGGGGCTCTGAAGAAACAAAGCCGTTCTGTAGCGCTATTAATTTGTGCATTGTGTTATGAGTAATTATTGTTAAATGTTAAATAATTCTTTTTCAATACAAAAGCGCTTTTAACAAATAAAGGATATTTTTTTATGCAAGCGTTACTTTTAAATTAATGGTGTTTTAAAGCGAAGTGTTAAAGTGCGCTCGCTTTGCTTTCAAAACGGCGCGCTAAGTAGTTCTACGCTGATACTGAACTAGTTTTTTGATCTGTTGTACGACAAAAATGACGTCAGGATTTATCAGTTTGTATAAGCCGTAAAATCTCACAGAATTTCCTTTCAACTTATATTTATACCTGTTGTTGACTTAGTTGTATTTAAATAGTTTTAATTTCGTTTTCCAAAGGTGTATTTCCGAAGTCTTCAGCTCCAAACAAGACAGAAGGAGTGCAAAAGTTACACGGTTACACTGCTCAGTAGATTGGGAACGAAGAGGACAAATTAATAATGATTAATGTATGTCAATACATCGAGCACAATGAATGCAACACTAACAAAAAAACAAACAAATGGAAAAAGGAAATTTTATTTTAAATTTAATAACGTTACATTATTCAGATTTCTAAGTTTATTTCGATTATGAATTCAGATTTCCAAAAACTAGTGACTATAAAATAAGAAAATCATCATTTTTTAAAGTTTTGAAATAGTCTTTTTGAACTTTTTTTTCATGGTAATTAAAACTTTCACTATAATGGATATTTTTTTGCTAAAACACACACACACACACACACACACACACACACGCGCGCGCGCAGCGCAAAGATCGTGTGACAAGACAATCACGTTAAACACGTAGCCTACCCGGAAAGTGTTGAGGTTATGTTATATGAAACAAACTGTACATAACCGAATGCCCAATGAATATACAGGGTGAGGCAAGCCACAGAGGCTCTCCTACACAGGCTGCATTACTTTCATTGAAACTGAAATATATTCGCAGCACACGGCGTCTTTCTGACGTGATAGAATTGAATTTCCCAGTAACTTTATTTTACTATTTTATAAAATTTTGATTTCACCAACGTAATAAGCATTAAAATCTACATATAATGACGTTATACATATTCGAATTATACTGGAAATGTGAAAATAAACTCTGACCGACGTTTAAAAATTTCTCGATTCCACCTGACTTTTCAAAATTCAAAAATGCTACTTTAGTTAGAAACCTTATTTACAAAAATTGTTTGATATAAAAAAGTTACGAAATATTAAATATTTTAAATTACCGTCATTTTGAAGCTGTTGAATGATTTTTTTCTGATTAATGAACTTATTACACCTATTATTATAATCTATTATTGTGCCAAGTTTGAATCAAATAGGAACAAAATTACGAACGTGCGCCTGCTAATACAAAAAGTGATCTACAGTTCAAGATAGGTGCTCATTGTTAATGTCACAGGTCTGAATCTTGCTACTAATGACTTCTCCATTAGCTCATTTTTCCAACGAAAATTAGCTTTAAAAAAATATACTTTTTTTTGCAGTCATGGACTGCAAAATTTCATGACAGTACACCTGCTTTCGGTTTAAATACTTTTAATTTTATATCTTACTCTTACTCAAGTGAGCCAAATTTAAACAAGATCTGGTTAAACGATGTAGTTTACTCAACAATTACATTTTAAAATATTTTTTTCGAATATTGTGGTTTTTTCGTTAAACATTTCTAGAACCGTGTACATAACAATCTGTTTGCTTTAACGACTCTCAACATCAACATTTTATTCAAAAGTGAAAAAGTTTGTGCAACGTTTTTGTACCGTTTCTTAGTCGCATTTACCAAACAAAACTCCGACAGACAGACAGACGCGCGCGCGAAGATTCACGATCTTTTATACGTACGCGAAAAAATACTTATTTCTGTTGGAAAAGTCGTCATCCGCACCGATTTTGACGCTAACAAGGTAAGGTCGGCCTACACGTACACGAATTTATTGGTTATATATTATTGAGATTAAATGTTATTTAAGTGCATTATAAATTTAGAAAATAGGAAAAAGTGTATTGTAACGAACAAGTACGATAAGGCGTAGCAAGAAGTATGGTTTACGATCGTGACGCTTGGCGTACAAGGACTACTTTTTTTGGCTTACGGAGCGAATATATTTAAATGTATTTTTCGGTTTTCCCATTGAGGCACTTTCCTATTCGCAAGCAACACAATGAAGGCTTATTGTATCGCGCTCGCGGTCCTGCTCCTTTGGAATCAGGTGAGTCCATTCTGCAACACTTTATTCTCTGCTAATTACAAAAAATCTTTGCAAGAAAAAAACTTGACTGGATTCGAAGGTTTATCAAAAAAATATACTTTTTTTCTGTTAAGATTTAATTTCCTATGTAACTGCTGACAGAGCCAAAGGAGGCTCCGATTCAACGCGACCTTTCGGCATTTGGTTTGTTTGTTTCTGACGCAGTTTTGACTAAACGCATTGACCGATTGTTTTTAAATTCGGTACAAAGTTACCTACTACAAATATTAAACGATTTATGTGTAAGACTTTTTTCATTATTATCCGTTTCAAAATTGCGCCCCCTGACTTAACGATGGCGAGTTTAGTAGTTGGTTATTCCCTGCAAGTACAGGCTAGATCTATCACGATTTCGTCAGTTACGCAGAGAGAGGTCATAAAATCTCAAATAACATTTTTTGTAAAGTCCGCCGTTATTGGCGGAAAAGGTTACTAGCTCGTCGGAACGCTGTCGTGGAGCGGTGGCCGGGCAATTAATTTGTCTATTGCTCCTTGAAATGTTACTTAAAGTTCGACAGATTTTTTTTTAAAATATAGTGTAATCAAATATATTCGTTATTGAATTTACATTATAGATATTTTACTATTATTTGATAGATTTACAAAGTAAAATGAAAATTAGATGGGCCATCATAGTAAAACTCCAGAAATCAGGTTCTTGAAATAATCGCTTATATGACCACTAGAATACAATACTTAGCCACTAGCTTTCACAGCTTTAGTCGATTCCATTCAAACATAACACAAAAACACAAAAATAGGTTTTGATAATAGCATTGTACATTGTGCTTGTTACCCAGCAACATTTCAAAATGGCGACCATTATAAATCTCAAAAGATTTATAACATTTTTTATTTAATTCTTTTGATCTCATTTATACAGCCTGAAAATTTACTTAAATTGAAAATAAACAGGTCGGCGTTCAGTGTCCATATTTTGAACTTAATCTTAAATTTTGATTTAAGCCGATTTTATTGGTTAAATCAAATTATCAAAAACGTTGAAGGGCAAAAAAGTTATTTTTATATGTTGGCGTCTTGTCAGTTTTTCGAAGTTAGCTTTGACTCCATCAAGGAGACAGCTTCTTGTAGTGGTGACTTTAATTAAGTTTTTACTTAAATTAAGGGGTCGCATGATACAGCGACTTTAAAACTTAAATTAAGCAACAATTTAATTACTGAAAAAATTTTATTTAGCATACAAATGATAATTGAAAAGCTTGATCACTTTTCACCTTTAAAATTTTGCAAAACTCACGAAAACGGACAGTTCGGCGTGCTACCGATATTTGACAATTATTAACGAAAGTAACTGGTTGTTCGGAGATTGAAATCACTGATACGATACCTGGTTAAACGCTTGTTGTCTTCAAAGTCACGATAAACATAACGATACCGCGAAGTGATTGCAGTGATTTCTTTAACTTACCGACATTTTGAAACCATGATTCACCATAAAAACCAGCTTCAATTAGCACTTTAACTTTAAAAATGCATTTTTAATTAGGAAACCGAACCGTGACCGATGTTAAATTAAACTTCAACCGATCTTGAAGTGTAAATGTTGATTTAAGATTATTTTACGACGGTAATATCAGATTCTCGAAAATATTTAACATAAAAACGTTACGAATTTTAAAAAATTTTAAGCGTCCGCCATTTTGAAACTTTTTAATGAATTCCGCTTGTTAGTAAACTTGTCTCAGCTGTTACCAATATCGTTTATTGTACCAATCGAGCTAAAATTGAGCGTAATAAGCCCCTCTAGAGTTCAGGCTCTGCTCTCATTTCAAAGCTCCAAGCCTGATCGCTCCAATGAGAATGCCCTTAAAATGGTTTCAGTTACACAAGAATGTCTTATTTAAACTGTAGAAAGCTATTTCAAAATTGATTCAGTATTTTTAAATTTTCTTAACTTAACATTTATAATTTATTTCTAAAGGGTATCTTTTCAATTGAATTTTATTTACAGGGTTTTGCAGTGCTCATATTGTTTTAGATTAGAAAAATCAAAATAGTTTTTTGTTGCCAGATTGTAATTTATTTTTCTACAGAAAACTTTTAAAAAATAATTTTGTGTATATATTTTATCTCGACTTTTGGTGCTTTTAGGTTTAATATTGGTGTATTTACAAATATTTACATAGGCTACTGCACTATTAAACCTGCATTATTTTTAAAACAATACGTGAAGGCCTATTTATTCAAATATGTCGAATACATTTTCTATCTCGACAAAATCTATGGTTACTGGCATTGCTAATACAGAATTACAGTGCTGGCGTAAACTAATTACGTCAATACTTTATTTAATAGTTTAATAGTTTTTACGGATTTTAGTAAAAGAAAATTTTTAGCTAACGAATTATTAGCGTAATAATTCTAATTTAAGATTTTATAAATCCAAAAACTCTTCAAAAAAAAAAAACACTTATTATAATTGTTTTAAACAATTAGTGTAATTGTAATTTTATAGTTTTTCAAATAAGGTTTGTTTCACATTTATGTTTATTCCTCAGTAAAAGCATGGTGCGCACATGCGTCACTGAAGCAGTGCAAGCTAGTTTTCCAGTCACAACATTAGGGGCTGCGTAAAATAAAGTAGTTACTTTAAAATTTGGGATGTCCGCCATTTTGAAACGGTTTGACGGTGCTGGTTAACGAACTTATCCGCACTACAGATAACCAAAATAAATGTGTGTGCCAAATGTTAATGCTGTATACATTCGGATATGTATGAAAGAGTTTATTTAAAGACCGAAGACACTCTAGCCGCTGACACTATGGTGACCGCTGCGTTAGCTTATTTTCCAGAGCTGATAATATCCAGCGAAGTTTTAAATGATCATCTACACCAACCTCACAATGGAGATACAAACCTCAAGTTTTAGTCATACATGAAAATTTCAAGAAATGCACAGTCTTATAAAAGAAATGACATAAATCTAATTACTTTTTTTGTTTTCAAATTTGTTACGTACGCTTAATTTGTACATCTGAATATAAAAATTAAATTTTAAAATTTAGGCTGGTTTCCTTTTTTTCGAAACGAATTTGTAGAGAATCAGTAAAATATAAAAATGTTTATGTTATTACCACAGTGTATTTGTGTATTTGCCTTCATTAACTTTGTTTACACAGAACAATACTCATGATTGTGAATTCAATATAGTTCTTAAGTGCATTAAAGACTATGAATAAACAATAGGAGCTCATTTCCTGACTGATCAAGAAACCGTAATACTTCATATGTTATTACGTTAAACATTCCGATCCGGTTTTGTACCAAAAATCAGGACCTGTGTTATTGAAACTATCCTCACATGTGGTAGCTACATGTTAGAACACCAGGGAACTCCACGCCTCATGCGTCTCCATTTTAAAGAATTACAATAAAATAAAATCGGTTTAAAACGATAAAAGGTGTGTAAATAAAATACCACAAGCAGTATAAAGTGTTCCCGTGAGAGTGCAGCAAAGTACAGGTATAGGTGACAAATAAATAATTGTTTGTGTACAAAACAGCTGATTGTTAAAAAAACATTTTTGAAAGTAACATTCAAATTATTACCGTATCCAAAACTTAAATAATTATTGACCGAATCAGTTTTAAAAGTAGAATCAGTTAAGACAATGTAGGACAGTTCTAATATGTAAATTTTGTTAAATAAAAGACTCTGCTTTTAGTAAACAGTAAGTACAGTAGCCTTATTTAGGTAAACACTGTTTACTGCGGAAGGTCGCACGGACCCACTACTACTGAGTGTTACTATTTTAACACTGACCAACACATTCACGCTTACGTTCTAGTTGCTCTGTTTATGCTTTAAGTCAGGCACTTGAGACAAGAATTGTACAGAAGTGTCAGAACAAACTGCAATAACAGACACGTTATACAACACACACACAGCAATTATTTCTTCTTACAATTATTATTATTCCTTCAATGATGTTGGAATAAAAATAAACTATACGAACGCGTTCCAATGCTCAAATTATTTCAACAAAAACTCCCGGTTAGGAAACAATCGATAAATACAGGAAAAGGGGTAAAATTTTTCAAAATAGGTTCGTATTTTGCTCTGCCTCGAACCATAATTCTTTGTAACCGGTAAAACGAGTTGAGTTATAAATTTATTTAATTTAAAAAACGTAGCAAAATCAAATGACATAATCAATTTAAATAATTTATGTGAAAGTTTCTGTAATGTTTCACCGTTTTTATTCCTGCTTCTTGTTATTTGTTTTCCTTACTAGCCTTTCATTCAATACAATATTTTGACTAATTACATTTCTGATTACTTAATGTTCTGCAGGAGAGCCACTGCGAATTATCGCAAAGCGAACAAAGCCTCCAAAAGTTGGAAACGACCTTCATTTTCGACATCACACCTCCGAAGAAAGATGAAACAATCAACCCGGTAGGAGAAGGCGAGCAGAATGTTACCGCCAACGCTGTCCCCGGCTATGATGACTTTTGGAATGACAAGATGATCCAATCCACCAATCAGGTCGACGAAGTCTTAAAGTACACTGTACCCGACTTCCAGAGCAAGATAAACGAGACTTACAACATCGTGAAAAGGATGACATCGTTGAACGACGATCGTCTTGCGGACGCGAAGATCGTGTTCACAGAGTCGACCAAGGCGTATCAAGTATCCTTAGAGATGTTGGTCAACATTAAGAACCTACCCACCTACAACAATACAGTAGATTATGCGAAGCAATGGGTAGACAACAGCTTGAAAGAAACCGCCGCTCAGTTGCCTAAGATTTTGCTCAACTCCGAAAAGCTACAGAAGGACGCGCAGAAGGACTTGGACTTCCTCAAAGAAACTTTGGCAGGCTTCACCGCTGAGAAACTGAGGCGCATATGTTACCCTAACGTGAGGTGCGCCACTCTGCGCCTCAGCCAGCTCAAGGACCTGATCTTCAGAACAAGAGAGACTGTGCTCAGGGTGTTGAACATGTTCATCGGTTTCTCCATCTCCATCGACAGCGTCCTGTTCACTACCATCACGCACCAGAAGAACGAAATCGGCGACACCGCCAGAACAGCCGGTCTGCAACTCTTGTCTAACAACAACGTAACCAGAAGCGAAATCAACACTTACTTCATCCGTTACCATCTTAGCCAGAATCAATACAATCTCTACGTGCAGAGTCAGCTGAACAAGACGCTGAACTGCATCTACGAGTACGATTACAGGAATGTGCGGTGCAAGAACTTTACGAAGAACGCCATCAACGCTGCCGGTTATCCCGTGGTAGACGCTTACAACACCGTCAACCTTTTGGGAAGAAACAGGAACGGAAAAGTTTTGGGTAACGAAACAACGGTAACCAGAAACAAGGTTCTGGATCTCTCTAAAGAAATGACACCGCAAACACCGAATTTCGGGTTAGAAATCGCAGTTTACTTTGAACAAGCGTACAGCCATAACCTGACGATATATCAAAGAACTGAATATTACATCAATAACATACTGGCTGTCGATTTTATAGGTGATGATATCGACTGGTACATCTACCTCGACGCCAGAAGTAGGGAGACCGATCTGACAGTTTTGGACGTCGTATCGAAAGACTTGGAACACTTATTGACGAATTGTACATCCAGGATACAGACTAACACAATTGAGTACAACAAGTGGTTAGGAGGAACTTTACCGGCAAGGATCGATGATTTCCACTTGGCGGATCTCGAACCTGTCGGTGAAGGATTGTACACAAAGGGTAACATTACCCATAACGAGATCTTCTACTTCGGTTCTCTTAACTTGAATTCGACCTATCGTACTTGGAAACCGAAACTGGACGAAGCCATAACTACCAACAACGCCTTGTACGCAGCTATTGTCCAGAAGAACTACACGAGTTACACTATTTACGAAGACCTACTAAAGATCGTCTCCGAAACAGTTTTCCCCACCTTCGAGGAATACAAAAACGTCTTCAAACCGGAACTGATCGCTCTTCTCAACGTCACTGTAGTCCAACAATTGGTGCGTATACCGTCCGATGAGTACAAGCGTCTGGCAAAGGACAGTCTGCACGAGATCGAGAAGAACTACAACAATTCTTTAAGGTTCAACGGAGAGTCGGCCAGGATTAGGTCAGAACTAGACGCGTACATCAAGAAAGGACCTTTGAGTTACGGGTACCACCGTTCCCCCCGCGTGGAGCACAGCCATCAGCTGAGCACCAAAGTCTACAACTTGAAGGTAGAGTTCTTGAGACTGATCGACGATGTAAACTTCATCACCAAGGATATGGGCGCTGTCGATGACAGTTTGAACGTTTACGCGCAGACAGTGAAGAGCAAGATCCAAGCCGTTTGCGAAGAATACAAACAGGTCATCAAGTTGTACGTAAAGGCTGTTGAAAGCGGCAGTGCGTACGTCAACACGCTGCCTTCCAGTTTCCCCATTTTCGCGAGATACTTCCGAGAAATGCATTTCACAGTGGACGCAGAGTTCAACCCGATTGCCAAGATTATCGATATACCAATTTTCTAATTTTAAAAATAGTCGTTTGTGATTTTATTGTTTTGTTTTGTCAAAGTTAAAATGTATTGTAAATCACAACAATTAAATGATATGTAATTAAAGTATATTGAATGGAAGTGTATTGTTTAATTTATTACAAAGAGCACTGCGGTAATGTACAAATCTTACTATAAACCATAATAAAACAAAGAATTACATAAAATTGATCTTATTCTCATACAACAATTAAATCAAACCTTACTTGTTCTCACACAATCAAAAACTATTCTCTCATTAATTTGAAAATGAGAGATTTGCTGTCAAAAAATCAAATTTATGTTACCGTAACAAAATTGTTCTTTAAAATTATGTTCTTTGTTTTATTCTTGTTTGTATTGAGACTTTTTCAGTAAGATTTCATTTATTCTTATAAAACAGTTTTTTCGGAAAACATTATACTTACACATCACTTAGTAACTGATCATCTATTCTTAACAAAAGCAATAACCATTGAAAATATCTTTAGTAATATTTAAAAATGGCAGTCGAAGCCGTAAAATAATCATAACACAGTATATAACATTCGCATGGTTGTACTTCTAACTTGGGCTTAGATGAATATTGGTGATTTCTTCTGATGACAAAGTTTGATTTGTCATTTGTCTGATTTAAGAAAAGAGGTTATAAAAACTAATTCGAATTGGTTTTCAGAAACATTCAATTTTGTGCTAACGGACTTTGCAAAGTATGGAAATGTAAACGCCTGATTTAATATTAAGTAGGAAACACGATTGTGGGTGTGTGTTTTCAGAACACATTCATAATGTTTGGGCCACGTAACCACCAAATGCGGACCGGACCGGAGCGGACTACGCATTCAAACCCCAATCTATTGTTTTTAATGTAAGTGCGGCCACTGAAAGCGTAACGGAGCTGAGCGGAGTTACATAAAAACAATGGGCTCGGTTTTGAATGCGTAGTGCGCTCCGTATTTGGTAGCCACCCTGAAGTATCTTGCCTAAAAGTTCTGCTTCTTTAGACAGGTTGAGGAGAAATATTTACCATTTTAGCAGTTATCGAGAGTAAATTCAAAAAACTGAATTGTTGGCTCGAAGTTCTAAAACAATAAAAAAGTTACTTGATGCTTCAAAACTTAAAAAAAAGAATTTACACGATGGTAGTCTAGAAACAGTTGGGTTTGTTTGGAAATTAAGTAGTATTACTAAGGATAGTTTTAAAAGAATCCTTATTCAATGCACTAATCTAATGTCACGTTTTGCAAGATTTTGATGAAATTTTCCAGTTTTCAGTTTCTGTATTCAGACAGTACAGTGAGTATTTATGGCACAAAAAGCAGCTTATGCATATTGTCAAATAACGCTTCTGTGGACAACATTTTATACCCTAGAGCAATTTGTAATGGTTGTACAACTAGGTGTGCCATAAGGGCACTGCAGTATGGGCGCGCAATAAAAACATATTTTAAGGATGTTCAATTAATTATAAAACCAAGCCTAAATGAGAATTAATGTGTTGTTAAGCCTGGCTTTATTTGTAATATGTTTGTGTTTTGTTTTAACTTACCCTCTTGTAGCTCCTAAAAATCATAAATGTTATAATTCTGATACGTTCTTACACATTCGGACTTGGATTTACAAGCGATTCCGAGTTTACTTACTTCTTAAAGTTTATTAAAACGAATTGGTTACACGCAAAAAGGGCTGTTTTATTTAGGCCTATCTAACAACTGGGTATGAAATTAAAACACATTGAAACAATAACTATTAGGTTGCCATGAATTTTTATTTCTTAGCAAAAAACTATCTAATATAGCTTTTGGATTTGAGTATTTTTGTAATTTCAGTGTTATTTTTTGTTAATTTGTATATTGCCAAGCAAATTCTAATGTTTAGTTTTGCAATTGTTAGTTGAGAACAGTATTTCTTCTTAATTGTGTTCATAACATAAAATGCTTGTTCAAAGACTTTTTGTTCAAATGTTGATTGAAACTGACTTGCGAAAAACTGTGCTAGATAGTGTAAATTTCCAGAACTCAATGTAAATTGATTGATTGATTGTATTTTAAATAATTTCTTAAATATACTTATATTGGCCAAATTATGCTGATTTTCAATTATTTACCTGGATTTCAAGGAGAAAAGGGTCAGTTTTTTCTGTAAACTAACACATTTTAAGATAGTGTTTCACTCTATATACCTTCAGTGGGCACTACTTCCTTAGACGATAAGAAGTAATAAATGCAACTTTACACCTCATTGTTATCCTTAAAGCGTTTTAACATAAAAGCATTAATACAAACGTGCTAAAATGATAACCCTTAAGCGAGTGTGAGTGCTCCCTGCTGGTGGCATCTGGCGGCAGAGTATTCAACTACAATTAAACAGATAATAGTCCAGTATATTTTCTCAAAAATCTTCCCCTTGTCCTTACAGCTTTCAGCGTTCGTAGCGGCAGATAACCCAATTATTTGGACTTTAGCCTATGGTATACCGAGCACGCTTTTTATAATGGTGGTTGTACATCTTGTCCGTTTATAGTCAATGATAACAGTCTTTAACTTGAGAAAATCCAAGCAGCTAAGGAGAAATATTTAAGAAAGATTTTAAAACGGGTATGGTTTTACCAGATAAAAAATAGAAAATACATTGAATGAAATGATGCAAAGACACCAGGTTAACAGGACTTGAATGTTAAGCAAGTGACAGATAAAGGATGATAATAAGACATAAAAGATAGAACAAAAAGATAAAAAAGTAGAAATGATTGATAAAATGATAAACTGAAATCAAATATATTACATTAAATCGACATATAAAGATGTTTCGATGCTTTACCATATAAGGAAGCATTACGGAATCGGTAACTAACTTAGAAAATTCAAAAGAAGAGTATATATTGGAATATTCTAAGAACATTTCACGTATTTTTAGATATACAAATTGTAAATTAAACTCAAAAATGCTACGAAAAATTTCATTTGAGAAAGGAAAGTTCATTCTTGTCACGTGAACTCCGTGCTCCAACTACAAAACTGTTACTGTTTATAGGCTACTGGTAGGCAATTAATGAGAATACAACAATGTATGGCAAGAAGTTCATACTTATTTTAAAATAATGTCGTTCATTATAGGTTAATTATAGGTCGTTTATTTAGGTTAATTAATAAAATAGGCCTTACTTTGTTCTACTTTCGTATTTAAAACCATAACCTATAAAATTATTGACTGAGTTCTAATATTTTACCTTACTGAAATATTTACAAATTTACAAATCCTACTTTAACCGTATTTTACATTACATACCTAAATAAGGCTAAAGTATTTACTGTTTACTAAAAGCATAATATTTTATTTAATAACAGTTACATATTAGAACTGGCCTAGATTGTCTTACCGATTCTACTTTCAAAACTTATACGGTCAATAATTATTGAAATCTTGGATGTTAATTTCAATTATGTTTTTTAGCAATCAGCTGTTTCGGTACGTTCATTTACTTAGGTTGTGCTGCATTCTCTCGGGGACACTTTGTACTGCTCCTGGAATTTTGTTTACTGCCTTTTGTTGGTTTTATTTCACTGCAAAGCCTTATTGCAGAATTTATGGGATGAGAAGCCCTGGAGTTCTGACGAACCTGTATAGGCTATGTAGGTCCTAATTTTTGGTACAAAACCGATCGGAATGCTTTGCGTAATAATATATGAAAATTATTATTTTAAAGCGAAAATTTAGAATTTAAACAATAAGTTTCGTACTTACTCAGAAATAAACAGGGAGCGATATACAATAGAGTTAGGAAACCCTTTTACCGTTCATTTGATTTACCCAGATGCACAATCTGCAAGCCAAGCCACCATCTTCAGAAGAACAAACGGAAATATCTATTTAGAGAGATAGAATTCCGTTTGTTGTGGTTACAGATTTGTTTAATGTATTTACTTTATTTTGATAAATTTACTCCTTTTACTACAGTTTTATTGATTTCAATACATACATCGGACGTGTTTACTGTTTTAAAATACGCTTCACATAAATGTTTCAATTTGCCAATGAAACGTTGTATTCCCGCAACAAAGCATTTTTTTTGCAATGTATGGTTACCTGGCAACGCGATCTTCTCGTTTGGCTGCCATGGCAACCCTCAACAGATTAAATGTAATTAATTAAGCATTACAAAACGTTGGTGTATGTTGTGCCATGAATGATAAAGGGGTGGGGTGAATAAGCAATGAAAGCTCCCAGGCTTTCTGCTGTAATTTTGTGTTTATTTGTTTATGTTTGTTTCTTTTGTATTACTTACTTATTACTATTCTTTACGAAAAACATATGTTTTCTGATTTTATAGCAGTGGTGCAAAAGTTACCTTTTTCATTCTTTCCAATTTTGAAATTAATTGGTTCGCACCAACCATTACCTTTAAATCACTTTTTGAGAGATTATATAGAAGTGTGTGTGTGTGTGTGTGTGTGTGTGTGTGTGTGTGTGTGTGTGTGTGTGTGTGTGTGTGTGAGAGAGAGAGAGAGAGAGAGAGAGAAAGAATGCGTGCGTGTGTGTGTGTGTGTGTGTGTGCGCGCGCGCCTGTGTGAATGTGTTTTAGCACTCTGAAGATGTACAATTTTAGACCGATGTGGTTCAAACTTGTAATAAAACAAACAATTCAGTAATAGCAGCAAGAATTTTGCGAACCAGCAAATTCCGTTTTACAGTTTTAAAATGACGGTCATTTCAAATTTAAAAACAAAATCACATCCTTTTTATCTCAAACAATTTTCAAAATCTGATTTCACTGTAATATTCAACATTGAAACCTGAAAAAGTCGTTATTTCAAGTTTCAAATTCCATTCTAAGTTTAAATTATTAGGGACTAACGCATGCAGATGTGAATGCTGATTACGATGGTGGATGCCGTCAGATTTCCCAAAAGAATGTAAGGTAAAAAAAAAAATGGTTATTGATAATTCGTTTCTATCAAGTCAACGAGATAGCTGCGTGTCGTGTTGTTTTTGAAATAAACATAAATTCCAAACTTGTGTAGCCTAAACTTGAATTTGGATGTCGTGATCGCGTTATTCACCTTCGTTATATTGTAGTGTGTTTTGTTGGGATCTACAATTTTATTTTAGCAACGACTGCGATGAAAAGGGAGAGTCCTGAGCTCAAAAATGCTAAAAGACAATTCCAATCAAAGGGCCCTGCAAGGGTTGCAGACTAGCTGCACCTATTGAGAGGATTTAGACGTCCCTCGCGGTACCCGAGTGTAACACACACTTACACTTACAACACTACACTTACGACTTTAACACTTTATACTCAGACTTACATTTAGGGAGGAGATAATAAACTCAATGAACTTTTCGCCTTAAAAAAAATCCAATTGAAGGGATAATGGCGATGGCATTAATGCAAGACGGAACTTATGGGGTTTCTGCAAATCGATACGGGCATGCTAATTAAATGTCTTTTTGTATCAATTTTCATATTATTATATCAGTACTTACGATTCAGTAGCTCTGTTATCAGCTAATGTGCGTAAGGTTACAAAGCAATTGATCTTTATTTACAGTGTTAACGTGAGAGCAGGCTGGTGGCCACAGATGTGTAAGACAGATCAGTAAAACACGGCGGTTCTGTGGTGCGACGCTAACTCACTCTACCGTATATCAATGGAATTAACGACCTAGTTAGCCGTATATTACAGTTTACAGGGCTGCAAGTAATTGCTTTATTTTTTTCGCTTTCTTCTTTAATTGTGAATTGGGCTGATTACATTTAGCTATATTAAGAGTCAATAGGTGAGGTTGTCAATATTTGAATGTGTCTGGTATGTCAAAAAAGCACGACTAGCGTTTAAACAGTAAGTTGGATGGCTTTCTAATTGTATGACTTCAATTACATTTGGCAAGATGTAGTTTATACATTGCTCAAAAATATTTTTCATTTTTGAGCAAAGTATTTTCTTGAGTCTCCAAAGTGTTAAATTCTTAATAATGGACAAAAACATAGAACTTTTATCAGAAATACACATTTTGAGAAAGTTTTGCTGAAGTATAGTCTTTACGACTTTAAACAAAAACCTATTTTGCATCAACTTTGTTTTGCAATGTAATAACTTTAACTCAAATCATTGAAACAAATTTGAAATTTAAATAAATGCGGTTTTAAAACAACAGAAAAAGCCAAAAACAACCAAACTGACCGATTTTGGTTTATATCTTGAGACTATTTTTCTTTTAATTTTCCAAAATAAAAATGTATTTTGAATCTCTTTTTTTACAAAACTGTTGAAAATCGTTTTCATATATTGGCTGCAATGATTTTGATTGCTCTTTGTTCAGATGTATTCCATCAGTACCCCCATATATAAGTGACCCCACATACATAAGTTCCACCACACATAAGTTCCCCCACATATAAGTGCCCCCACACGTAAGTGTCCCCACACACGTAAGTGTCCCCACACACATAAGTGTCCCTACACATGTAAGTGTCCCCACACACGTAAGTGCCCCCACACGTAAGTTTCCCCACACGTAAGTGTCCCTACACACGTAAGTGCTCCCACACGCTTAAGTCTCCCACAAACGTAAGTGCCCCAAACGAAAGTGCCTCCGCACATGCGTCCCCCCACACATAAGTGTCCCCACACACATACGTGACCCCACACGTAAGTGCCCCAACACATAAGTGTCCCCAAACATAAGTGCCACACACACGTAAGTGCCCCAACACGCGTATGTGTTCCCACACATAAGTGCTCCCACACATAAGAGTAATCCCAGACAAAAAAAAATGTTTATTAGAAAACTATCATAACAACAGAAAAATTGTTTAATTTCTCAACATTGGTTCATCAGAATTCAGTCTTTTTTTTAGGTACGTAACCTGATTCAATTTATCGGATTTGAATCGACAGACATTTACAGTACGGCTTTAAGTAAAAAAAACAACAAAATAAAATCTGCGAACCTTACATGCATTGCGATAACAACAGGCATCTTATGCGTCTTATTAAAACGAATTCAGCTCAAGTTTTACTAGCCATATATAAACTACGCCAATTTTTTTCCTCAAAATTATCATAACGAAGAAACAGATGTTTTCAAAAATCAGCTGTTTGGTGAACATAAAATAGAGCAATAACTTTTAACCGCCGCTGCAGAATGGCGTTGCATAAAAACACAGCAATAAAATCCCTATGTATTTATTTTTATAGGACAGATTAGTGTACAGATAGCAGGTTTATGACAATTTTATGTTATTCAATTTCCAACGGCATAAGTAAGCTGACCTTGAATAAAGGAAACGACCTTTATCTTGTTGCTAGGGTCTGTCCGTTTGTCGTTACTGCGCCAACTGGAGACGATGCAGCCGATCTCTTTGAAATTTGGCGAAATAGTTTTTGCAGCAAACAATCGTAAAGGTAAAAATATGTTTTACTTTACCCAGCCGGGGGGGGGGTAACTATTAAAACAACAAATGATACTGATTCTGTTACTAAGTACTGTATATCAAGTACTAAGTACTAAGTAGTGTATATCAAGGGATTATTTAGAACTGTCAGAAGCTCTTCAGAATTTAAAGTGTTCATGTCATACAAACCTAGTTTGGATTAAATTAAAAAACGGATTTTCAGAATTTTTCGATATTTTATACGTTTTTGTAGTTATTGATCTCAACAAAAGCGCGTTCTTAAAACGTCACCAACAACTTAAAAGGTACGGATAAAAATATTCACACAAGAAGAAATTGAATAATTTCGGAGTTTATTTTCAGTGTAGTTTGAAAAATTTAAATGTCAATACATGCATACTTAAATGTCGTTAATCATATTTTCAAAATAAATATGAGATAAAAAACATTTGACGGAAATTCGCTGTGACCACTTGAGCGAGACAGCTGCGTGTCGTGATTATTGTGAAATGTGTGATTTTAGCAACAGAGTCACACAATAATATTCAACCACAAAAACATGAAATATAATAAAATAATCAGCCACAAGATACATAAAGGACGATAAAATATTCAGTCATGAAAAACATAGAAGATAATAAAATATTCAGTCTCGAAGCATGTGAAAGATAATACAATAATCATCCACAAAACACATAAAAGACAATAAAATAATCACCCACAAAACACATGAAAGAAAACAAAAATTCAGGTACAATAAAACACATGAAACGCAAAAAACGCATGAAATGCAATAAAATATTCAGCTATGAAACACATGAAAAATAAGAAAATATTTTTAAACGTAAAAATAAAATATTCACCACTACAAACGATACAAGTGCTCATGTTCCCAATGGAAATTTGTTAAAAGAAGACAACATCGAAAGCGTTTGGAGTGTTTTCGTTAGGGAAGTGGTTTTTCATATGATTTATACGATTATATAATAAATACAAATAACACGCTCAAACAGAATCATGGCACTCATTGTGTTCCCTTGCCAATCTCTGACTCTTTAATTCTATCTATCTTTTACTTTAATCTTGTTATCCTTTATCTGACTCTTTAATCTTTTTCCACAAAGTAACATTTTTCTGGGTAAGCGTATATTCCACGACCGATTTTCCTGTCATTTAAAACAGAAACAAATGATTGCGTGGAATTAAATGGAAACGAAAAGAGCGGAAAATAATATCATCAATCTCTCTTTGTGAGTAGAGTAAGTGCGGGGAGTGCGGGGAGTGCGGGGGAGAGCGTTCTGATGAAACAAAGCCCTTCTGTAACGCTATTAATTTGTCCATTGAGTTATGTGTATTGCTAAACATGAAATAATTTTAAAATAAATGGAACCATGACGAAAGTGTTATTTTGGCCTAACACGTTTATACGGAATTAATAGAATTTTCTTGATTTTTTTTATACAAATTAGCCTCAACTATCAGTTCGCTTCATGTTGAATAGTTTTAAATAAAATAAAATTAAGTTTCTTTGTTTTACTTTTTTTAATAATGCAAGTTCTTGGTTAGGGTTGACGCTACCACACAAATACATGGCTGTGTTGATGAAAAGTGAACGAAAACGTATAACTTAAACTTTGAAAACATCGTGTATAGTTTGTTTATACGCAAATGATAGGAAATTTCCGGATAAAAATTTATAAAATACAAATATTAAGAGCATAATGTACACAACACACACAACAGTGTTTTGTAACGCTTGATTAATTGCATTCAATCTGTTGTTGGTTGCCGAGGTAACAGAATGGGAGACATTCGTTGTAACGCTGCTACTCACTGCTTTCTATTACTGTTCTATTTTTTTTTATTAAAACATTAAAATTTTGCGTAAAATGTACAGTATCTTCCAAAAGTACAGTAACTTACTACGAGAATTTTAAATTATTGAGTTAAACTTAAGATAATTTCTATTGGAAAATGTATTATCGGCGTGTGTGTTTTAGTACTCTAACGTTTAAACTTTCTGTGCGATTTTTTTCAAACCTGGCACCAAAATCAATTTCGTAATACACCTATAACGAATCCATTAGAGAACCAGTTAAAGTGCCCCAAAATCGTACACATCTTTAAAAGATTTAATAACTTCTTAATTTGGTTTTTTAAAATTTTATTCCTCCAACTTAATCAACTTTTTAATTTACATAAGTTAGCATTTCAAATTTACAAATTCTATTAGAAACACAAAAATTAATATGACGGCAGTCAGGGATCGATTTCTTATATAAAATATAATTTTTTATGTTTAATATACGCGTAC
The DNA here is from genome assembly GCA_022606455.1 of Callitettix versicolor. NCBI lineage: Eukaryota > Metazoa > Arthropoda > Insecta > Hemiptera > Cercopidae > Callitettix > Callitettix versicolor. The sequence goes on along the minus strand of CM040190.1, from coordinate 38,942,925 downwards.
AAACATAAGGAGATAACGTTGACCACTGCGATTACGGAATTCCTACGCTGTTTTTGAATTTTTATTAACAATTTTTACAAATTTTTATTTTACATTTCAAATATGAATAAGTTTTTTAAGTTCATTTGTGATGCCACAGTCCGATGCAACATAATAGCTCGAAGGGGACAGCTTACACAACTGCAATTACAATCGCATCCCTTATCAGACAACCCTCTGCGCATTACGTTTGTGTTTGACACAACAAAGGCTACGATTTGCAATACGCACGGCTCCATTTCGCCTCCCTTACACAGAAACAATGGCGGACGATAATTTATGGCGTTTTGAAGATATCCCTAACCTTTATCGTTTAATGCTTTATCCTAATCGGATAAATTACTTTTTGTAAAATGAGCGGCCATCATGATCCTGAGGCAAAGACGATCCTGACGTCTACATCAATCTTTGATCGTTAAGATTTATATATATATATATATATATATATATATATATATATATATATATATATATACTACACTCACACATACACACGCACACGCACACACACACACATACACGCACACACGCACACGCACACACACACACACACACACACACACACACACACACACACACACACACACACACACACACACACACAGTAAGACTTCCCAACAACGGACACAGCTCGGGCCACATAAAATGTCCTTTGTTGAGACGTATCCGTTGTTGGGAGGGATACATTAGAGCCTGTAGACTAGGTGATTAGTACGGCAGAATGTTAAACGGACATTGATAATATTGCAAATATTTTTTTGTAACAATAAGCTCATAAAAATGGAACTGGTTTCTTTTTCATAACACTAATTTTAGACAAAAACGCAAGTTTTATGATAAATGTATTTTGTTTTTTCTAAAACAGTACAACCCCTCATAACTGACCTCGGCTTAACAGACAGTATGTCCGACTGATCGAAACCGGGTGCCTGCTGATGACTACTTCTCGACAGCATGGCACAGCATGGCAAAGTATGGCACAGCATGGCACAGAATGGCACAGCATGGCAAAGCATGACACAGCATGGCAAAGAATGGCACAGCATGGCACAGCATGGCACAGCATGGCACAGCTTGACACAGCATGGCACAGAATGGCAGAGGATGGCACAGCATGGCACAACATGGCACAGCATGGCACAATCAAATTTCCTCGACTACTTCTCGACATTTCCAGGCAAATTGGCAATTCTGTTTAGATTGTGAAACGCAGAGTGTAAGCTAATGTACTAAAGAATAGTCTAAGTGAACCCCCCGTCTTGGTCGGTCCTGTGCACAAATAGCAGCTAGCAATCGGACTTACACGATCGGCCTTATGTTGTCTTGTCCGACAACAAGTTTATTAAAAAAGTGAGGCAATCAGTTTCTTCTCACTGGAGCCCTCTAGTGAATTATGTGAAGAACAAACCTTATAACAAACTTTAAATAGTCTTTGAAGCACTTGAGCTTGGAGCGAAGCGAGACAATCGTAGTTTGTTTTTGCAAGCTGGTGTTTCCGCGCCACTTCCTTGCACTCATATACACAGCTCCCCGTTCTGCAATTCATGTTCTTTACAAACTTGTTTTCAGGAAGTGTTCTGTCAGGAAAACATTGAACAGTAAAGTTTTATTAATTTCCATACATCAAGAATTTCTAAAAACGTTTACCCATCATTATTTCCAGGACTTTCAACGAGCCCATTGGTCACTAATGCCCTGTCCGTTTTTGAGAATATAAGCTATTTTCAAAACACCATTAAGCCTAGAATACTTCACCTTAGGGAATACAAAATTGTCCGTTATAACGAAGTGTGCGTTAAGAGACGTTTCACTGTGTGTGTGTGTGTGTGTGTGTGTGTGTGTGTGTGTGTGTGTGTGTGTGTGTGTGTGTGTGTGTGTGTGTGGGGGGATATATATACATATATATATATATATACATATATATATATATATATATATATATATATATATATATATATATATATATATATATATATATATATAAATGTATATATGTATGTATATATATGTATATATTGAAATTTGTTGAAATTACGACACTTGTTTGACGACGGTCAGAATTCATTTTCGTATTTCCAATGTAATTTGCAACCTTAAAATGCTAATATATGCAGATTTTAATACTGTTTACGATGGCGAAATCAGAGTTGTTTCAAAACAGGCAAGATAAAAAATTCGCTTACATCACGTTTACATGACTGTTGCGTGACGCGACTGATTGCCGTCGTTTTGAAACAGATTCTGCTGGACAGCGGATATGTGCAAGCTGCACGTAATACTAAAATCAATGTTTTTGCTGCAAGTAATAAATACGTACAAAAGGAACTGAAAACACACACACACTTGCGCGCGCCCGCGCATGCACACGCACGCTCACTAACGTCTCACCTCAGAGAGCGCGTGAAGGTGTTGCATTTAACATGTTTCTGTTGCCTGTAAACTTTTACATAATTCTTAAAGTTCATAATTAATTAAAGATCACAACTTACCATTAAAACGTGATGCTCACTTTTAATTTAATGAATTTAACTTCTCTTTCAGCCGTGCAGGGTAGTTTCTTCAATTAGCAAATACAGCAGTTGCCTGCGACACAAACACTGCACGCTGGAGCGGTGCATCCAGGGGCCTTGCACAACAGTTTGCTTTTAACATTAATTACAAACTTTTGTGTTGTTAATTTTGTACAGCTATTCAGCTTACATTCTACTTTGATCTTTTTCAAAGCTTCCTCACCGTGTTTGCATATAAATATGTTTTGTGCTCCACTTCACATTTCTACCCACTGTTTGCGGAATACTCTACAAAACTGTGGGATTTTCTATGAACACTATTATGTGCCCGGGTGGAAGTTATTGTAAGGAAAGCGATAGTACAGGATGTACTGGTACCACGAAACATTTTACTGATCCCGAATTACATTACAAAGTTTATCCCCTTCAATGTACTCTTCTTTCCGAGCCTTACAAGGCTACGTACTAATACTTCTACTGTTCAAAGCAGTAGGCCTACTGGAAGTCCTAGCTCACTGAAAACCTCCGTAGCTTTTGCTTTCACCGCTTCCACATTGTAAAATCTGGTCTCCTTAGGCTCCGATTTTACATTAGAAAATAAAAAAAGTCAGGGGATCCAGGTCGGGCGAGTATCGTGGGTGGTCCAACATGGTGATGTCGTATTTCGCAAAGAACGCCTTCACAGACAAGGCGGAACGGACAGGCGCATTGTCTTGAAGCATTCAGGAATTGCTGTTTTACGAATCGAGTCTTCGTCTTCTCACTTATTCACGGAGATCTGTCAGACAACGATTTTCGCGGATCAATTTACCAATTTTCTGGATGATGTTTCCGTTTTTGATGTTAAAGATCGTCCACGGGTCGTCGTCGATCCGTAATGTCATTCTTAAACCTTTTAAACAAGTCAAAAACGTTTGTGCGCGATAAACATTCACTTACATGAGCTTGAGCTTCTATAACAGTTTTCACATGACAAGTTTCACATGAAACTTGAGGTTAACTCGTTGCTCCGTCCGAACGCTTTACATTGGTTCGACGAAACGCTAGCGCAAGGACTTGAGCGAGACTGAGCGACGTGCCCATCAAGCTCATGGTGTGAGAAGCATCAACAGGCACAGACCTGCCGCGGACTGCAGGAAATCTGCTTCTGAAATGTAAGTAAGGAACAGAAACGAAGCTCACTCAAGGAGCCGGGTCTGGGTGTTACCCAATAGTTAATTTTACAATAGAAATTTGATAAAAAGATTATAAGGAAACTTAAGTTAATGGCAGACTTTTAATGTAATTGGTTCACAATTTTGTTTTAAACCATTTTTTTGCAAGTCGTACAAAGTAAAAGGTTTGTTAATATAACTTTCCATTTGAAAATATTGAAACTGCAGTTAAATGTTCTACTTTGAGGGACATACAATGCCGAAAGGTAATTCTAAATTAAACCATCTTTACAAGAATTACTTCACTTCCTTTAAACTAAAATACAAAAATTATATACCTTTAAAACACACCATGAGTAAAACAAAATACTAATACACGACAAATAAAACACAGAGCTCTTTGGCAGACGTGCAGACGTATAAAACAATGCCAGGTGCTGCTATCTGCAGAAAAAAGAGTAAACCATTAACCGCATTCCTGACCTTGGCCTAATTGTGTCAGCTGCTGTGCGTTCAGTACCATCAAACTTCTTTATCCGAGACAAAAGATTTATTTAAAAAGTAGACCTTAAAAGTCAGGATGTGATGTAAGCAAGGATACACTAAGTAAGCAGCGAATCTTTTGTTTATGAATTGACAGTTATCGAGTCGTCGATGAAGGAGAAACTTTGTTTAAACAGGCGTGTAAAGCAACGAAAACAATGTTAACTCGTTTCAATTGGTTTTAAGCTATCCAAACCCAAACTGCATTTTATTTACAGCAAATTAAAAATAAAAGAATGGACATTTTGGGTTCCCCTTGTGTTTGTAACAGTTAACTCTTGATACGGAAAAACAAATACAGAAGGCAAAGAAAATTCATACAACAAAAACAAGACCGGGTTACAATGACAGTCTTGCGGAGTTTTGTACATCTCTGCCCTACATCTGTCAAATGTGGGTTTTGTTTGTTTGTTTCCAAGTAACATTTCTTTGTTTTAAACAACATTTTTACCAAGAAACAAGTTTCCAACGTTGCACGCAGCCGGGATTAGAAGGAATCGTTGTTTTTGTCTCCGCCTCAAAGCCATGTCCTTATTTATGAAAGATTCGTTTTCTATGGAAAAAGAAAGTCTTCATTATGACGGGGAAATCAGGTTTTCAAAAAAAATTTGTGAGAAGAAGGTTTGTGAGAAGAATTTCGCTAGTCAACGAATTGTTCTAATATATTGACAAAATCGATTTTGTATCTAGTTTAAATCAAATCGGACTACAATTGTAAATGTGAGAGTGCTAACATACACACACACACACACACACACACACACACACACACACACACACACACACACACACACACACACACACACACACACACACATATATATATATATATATATATATATATATATATATATATATATATGTATGTGTGTGTGTGTGTGTGTGTGTTAAAATTTTAAATACCTTCCTATAAGTGATATAGACGTTTGGATCACCGCTCATTTGCAAGCTCCGGAGTTAGGTCTTACCATCACGGCCACTCTAGTAACTAATTTTTTAAAAAATCTTCAAAATTACGTCATTTTTTATCTTAAACTTTAATAAAAATCATATTTTTTAAATGCACACGTAAGCGAAGTTTAACGTTAATGTTGAAATCACAGTTACGGAAGATTTAAAAAAATCATTATTATTTGAGAATGTGAGCGAGACAGTGCTTGTATGCTTAGCCTTTCAGAACTAACAGAGTTAAACAGATCCGAACTGTGTTCCTAAAAACTAACAGAGTTTAACTGATAAGAAATATGTTCCAAGTGAGACTGTTGATTGTCCACGCAGTAGGGTAAGCCACTAAGACCATACAATGCAATAAGATAATACAAAATAAAACTTATCCACAGTTAAGTACTGTAATCATACTTACCCATAGTTAAGTACTGTAATCATACTTATCACAATTTACTTTCACAAATCACTAAAGAGAAGAGAATAGGATTACAGAACGCTCAGTTTAGGCAAATTGTTTTGCATTATAATCAAGTAAAAAATACTTTGACGGAGTTTAAAACAAATTGAATTAACGACGTCACTGAATAACTTCTCACTTTACCTTATTTTTATTTATATTAGTTCGAATTATTTTATCTTTAGTAAACTGATAAACTCTAATTACCCTAACAAAAAGAATCTTATGATTGACTTTAAAATGTTTGTAAATATATTTGTCAAAAGTTTACTGAAACCGGGAAAACATTTGTTGGCATATTTATAATGGCCATACACTTAGCATTTTAAACGAATTTGCATTTAAACATGAGCTACTTGAGCCATTACAGTAAGAGCCAGCTACGAGACCATTAAATTTTGCATTTGATCATAAGCTACTTAAGCCATTACAGTAAGAGCCAGCCACGAGACCTTTAAATTTTGCATTTGAACATAAGCTACTTGAGCCATTACAGTAAGACCCAGCCACGAGACCTTTAAATTTTGCATTTGAACATAAGCTACTTGAGCCATTACAGTAAGAGCCAGCCATGAGGCCATTAAATTTTGCATTTGAACATAAGCTACTTGAGCCATTACAGTAAGTGCCAGTCATGACACCTTTAAATTTTGCACTTGAAATTGAGCTACTTGAGTCATTACAGTAAGAGCCATGAGACCTTTAAATTTTGCATTTGAACATGAGCTACTTGAGCCAATACCCAATACAGTAAGAGCCATTACAGTAAGAGCCATTATAGTAAGATCCAGCCATGAGACTTTTAAATTTTGCATTTGAACATGAGCTACTTGAGCCATTACAGTAAGAGACAGCCATGAGATTTTTAAATTTTGCATTTGAACATGAGCCACTTGAGTCATTACAGTAAGAGCCAGCAATAAGACCTTTAAATTTTGCATTTGATCATAAGCTACTTAAGCCATTACATTAAGACCCAGCCACGAGACCTTTAAATTTTGCATTTGAATATAAGCTACTTGAGCCATTACAGTAAAAGCCAGCCATGAGGCCATTAAATTTGCATTTGAACATAAGCTACTTGAGCCATTACAGTAAGAGCCAGCCATGAGGCCTTTAAATTTTGCATTTGAACATAAGCTACTTGAGCCATTACAGTAAGAGCTAGCCACGAGACCTTTAAATTTTGCATTTGAACATGAGCTACTTGAGTCATTACAGTAAGTGCCAGTAATAAGACCTTTAAATTTTGCATTTGAACATGAGCTACTTGAGTCATTACAGTAAGAGCCAGCTATGAGACCTTTAAATTTTGCATTTGAACATGAGCTACTTGAGCCAATACCCAATACAGTAAGAGCCATTATAGTAAGATCCAGCCATGAGACTTTTAAATTTTGTATTTGAACATAAGCTACTTGAGCCATTACAGTAAGACCCAGCCACGAGACCTTTAAATTTTGCATTTGAACATAAGCTACTTGAGCCATTACAGTAAGAGCCAGCCATGAGACCTTTAAATATTGCATTTGAACATGAGCTACTTGAGCCATTACAGTAAGTGCCAGCAATAAGACCTTTAAATTTTTCATTTGAACATGAGCTACTTGAGTCAATACCCAATACAGTAAGAGCCATTACAGTAAGAGCCATTACAGTAAGAGCCATTAAAGTAAGAGCCAGCAATGAGACCTTTAAATTAACGCCGATCCCGACCTCTGGATCATTGTTAATGGTTTTTTTAAGAATATATATAGAACAAATTCTACACCTTATTTATTTACAATAAAACTGTTCCCCAGTCGTTGTCAGCTGAATTTCCGTTTCTCTCTCTCTCTCTCTCTCTCTCTCTCTCTCTCTCTCTCTCTCTCTCTCTCTCTCACACTCACTCACTCTGTGTGTGTGTGTGTGTGTGTGTGTGTGTGTGTTGTGTTTATTTAACGTTCATTATCTTTCATGCCAATTAAACTAATGAACACGAAGTATCGGCAAGATAACGGCAAGGGAAATATTTTTCTGAGTACATGCTTCTGCTTTTCCTAGCTTCAAACATTTTATATTAGTTAACGCTTTTAAAAACTCTTCCATTATAGAAACTTTTAGGTGTACAATAAAAATAAATAAATAAATAAAAAGTATGATTAGGCCTACAGAAAAAAGTTTTGACAATGGAAGTTTTCCAGAACGAATCTACAAATATAAACTGTTTTAAACTAGGAACAGCAGAAGTATATACTTAACCAAATAAGAATATTTTTAGCGGGAAAAGGTGATTACGGCACGGTAAAACTTTACAGCAGTAATTCTAGTATCGAAACTAAGGCCTTGAGACTGACCAGAGCTTACTTCAGAGACGTTCCGTCCCTTCTCGCAACTCAGGGCAAACAAACCGGTGTATTACTCACCTCAACAACAGAGCCTTAATTCTTAACGACCCTTCAAAGAATTATTTTTTTCCAATTCAGGATCAGTGCTCATTTCAACACACGGATCTAGGGCTTACTAAAATGTTCTCACCATTAACTCATTTCTCAATGCGAATTCGCTTATTAATACAGACACAAAAAAACAAGATTATTCACCTTAACACAACACCAGCTATTCAGAATAACATTGATTCTGAAAATGTTTGCAATTTCGTTTTTAAAATCTTATTAAAAAAGAATGTCGATGAAATATTCTGGAGGTAATAACGCCCGACAAGCACACACCATGAAGGTTATGTTACATAATATAGAGTAATTATAATTTGGGGCCGGTGGGATGGGGTGGGGGGCAGAAGTCAGCGAGTTTGATCAGCGATGCAAACATAATGTCGAACTTAATTAATGTCGCAGAGACTTTCACTGGAGCGTGACGAGCCTAATGACAAACATTTTACTGCTAAAATTGTATCTACTTAATTGGGATCTGCAAAACATGGTAGTAATACAGAAGGCTTTGGCTATGTATTTACAGCAATAGCATGTTTTACAGGTACGCAACTTGTCATGTATGCAACTCGTGAATTTTGTAGAAAACAAGTTGATGATGAACTGTTAGTATAGTATTATGTTCTTATTAACAAATTTCCGTTGGAAAATGAGCTATTGGAGTGGTCATTATGGTAAGACCCAGCCCCGGAGTTTTAAAATGATTACCTAGCTTGACCTCTATAACACTCTTTGAGGAGTTATTAAGAGCTTTGAGGTTATGGTAGTGTGTATGTGTCTATGTATGTGCGTGCGTGCGTGCGAGCATGTGCGCGCGCGCGTGTGTGATAGCACTCTCACGTTTGTAATTCCGTTTCGATTAGGTTAAAACGAGACACGAAAATAGGTTTTGGTAACAGTTTGGACAGTCGTTACCCAAAAAATTCGTTCATCGATTTCAGAATGGCGGCTATTTCTAATCTTTGAAAATTCTTAACTTCTTTGTCCTGGACATTTTATGACAATCTGATTGCGCCGTTGTAAACAGCGTTATTAATTATTAAATTATTAATTAGAATTTTTAATTTTTCAAAAAACGTTTAAATTAAGAAATTAGGTAAAATGGCGCCCGGTTTCATTTTCGTATTTCCAATAATGCAATACGTGTATGAAGATTATTATAATTTATTTTTACTTAAGCTTATGTCATTAAAATACCACAAGCGCTTAAACGATGAGTCATAAAATATTACAAAACACAATGATCACCTGTTTATTGTTTTCAAACGTCAAAATGTACCGCTATTTCACTCTGATGAGACTTTACAACGTAATTGTATTCCTGCACGGAGTGGATTTCATTTCATTAACAAACAAGTAAATCTACCGGAAACAGTTTCAACCCAACCGGAAGTGTTGGCCTAGGAAATAACTATTCAGCATTAATTTTATGGAGCCAAACCAGTAATGTAAACAAAATTATAATGTTCGCTTTATTGAAAATGTATATCAGCAAAAGTTCGCTGAGAAAAGGAGTTGTAGAACACCACGACTCACATCCGGGACCATATAATTAGTACCGATCCTGATCTCTAGAACACGTTTTGGGTCGTTAAAACGTATTTATGAATTACTTTTAAAACCGGTCTACATCAGTTCGACATAATTGTTTCTAGAAACATTACTGTTCTTACGTTCACCAAATCGTTTTTCCGAAAAGGTTCTTTCCATTAATTGAATGTTTGTCCACCAGTTTCACTGCTGCGCTTATTAACAGCTGATCTTATTTTTTATTAATAATTGCAACTTTAAGACAAATAGTTTTACTGTTATTGTTTTTAATCGGGAGACGAAAATGTTTGAAAATATAGCAGTTAAGTTATTAAACAAAGAAATAATGCAGAATAACGGGGAAAGTCTTTACCAGGAAAATCAAGAAGTATATATGAAGATGAATATAGCAAATTGAGTAAGTGGGGCAAAGTTCAAAATGTCTGACCTAATCGAGTAAATGATTGACGGATTTGTGGGTTGGATGGTTGGGTGGAAGAAAAAACTTACAGGAGGACCTCCCTGGAGGATGAAAATTTTTGAAATAATGTCTTCAATACTTAGCACTGCTAAGCTGTTTTGAGGCTTAGAACTGACATAAAATAAATGTAAAACTTAACGGAAGGCTACTTTCGGAACTTCTTATCATACGGAATTTTAAAAAATATGGTGGTCGAGGAAAATTTGTGGTGATGATGGATATATTTTAAGTTGTAATATTTGTTGGACTGTTTGCGTAGTGATACATCGATGAAGGTAAATCTTTAGATTAGGAACTAGAGGATGAGATTACGCAAACGTTACGATCGACGGACCAATTGTGAAACTAAACCTCATAAGTACTAGTTCAGCAGACTGGTGCCCTTAATAAGTTCCAACAATCCACTGACTAGCTCATCCTGCTGGAGGTCGCTAGGGTCCTAGAACCAAAACACTTAGCCTCATGCTAGCAAGAGCAAAATCATGTCCTGCAGTTTCCTCCTCTTTACTGCACAACCTACACACAATATCTCTGTGGTATATACCTGTTCATGTGCACAATACCTTGTAATGGGCCCTATGATTTTCCAGAGTTGTGCTCTGCCCAAAATGTCTGCGCCCTTCTACGTCCACCGTAAGGAAACTTACCTAAGAGAAACGTTCTATGGGAATGCCCATAAAGGTCAACCCATCTTCCTTGGTGTTATTTGTTAATCCACCTATTGATAGCAGACCCGGCTAACTAAAACTAAAGCCGGTTCGGGTCCAATAAACTCAGAAGCAGATCCGAGTCCAGCCAATCGGCCTGTCTCCTCATAACTCTTAACTCAGTAAAGAGTGACTCGGTTACCCAGGAACAGAGCGTTGAAGTTCTCCCGACCTGCCAGACCAGCTTGGACCGAACTGTAGAACCCACAAGTGCTTTGACAATTGCCCGACTATCAGTATAAATATGAATGCGTGTCTTCTTGAAGGCCCGTTTTAAATTCTCCCGAACACAGTCATTAATGGTCATTACTTCAACTACTGCCGCATACTGTCTTTACCCTTAGTCTCAAGCAAGGGTAAACCATTGATATATTTTGATGACATATTGATGGTAGGTTTGGTTTTCAGCATTATGTTTTATTTTTCCCAAAAAAAGTTTCAAAACCTTTTTCTGTAAACAAAAAATTAAAAATCGCATTCCCTTAACGCCAGTTTTAAAGGCTTGATTAAACTTTCGCGCATCCAAAAGATTACATTAATGGCTATTTTTCTAAACATACGGTTTTGGTGTTATTAAAAAAAATGAAAAATGTAGGCTATGTTTATGTTTTCAAATTGATTAATCACATTTTCGTGAAATTTCAATCATACATGGAGATGCGTAACTAAAGTCAGTGCTGTGCAAAAAATGGACAACAACGGGCTTCACGTTTCTTTTTCATACGCTATAAATCATCCCCACCGTCTGCATTAGCCCAAGTGTGCACAATAGTCGGACGTTAAACTCCAAAAAAAAAAAAAAAAAAAAAAAACTTGTACGTGACAAAATCTGGCAGAATCTCATGAAGCAATTGCATGCTAATAATCGAATTTTATGGTTTTATTTTCGATAGCATCGGAAACTTTTCGCCTAAATATTTTAATGTGGTAAAATATCAAGTATGCCTGTGTTTACTTACAAGAATACTGTTCGAATGTAAACAATATAAACAGTTTTGTTTTATATACTTTAAAATAAAGTATCTACTGATAAATATATCCAAATTAGTTTGCACAATTCGTGAAAGCTTAATTTATATAAAAATTTCATTCCACTAAAACTACAGACTTGTATACACACGTATTACTGTATTTGGCAGGTAAAACGGCACGAATCGGCAACGTCGCAAAATAACCGGCAACGCTGGCCGTATCTAACCGGTTTATCAGCTGATCCTGTGTAAGAGCTTATAACATAATAAAATGAAGCGTTTCACATGTCATTGTCTGTCAGAAAGTGGCTTACGTATCAGATCGTTGTGCTATTGTGTTCAGTGTATCGCTATGAAAGAGAACAGCTGATTTTGCAAATAAAACAGCTGATCCTTTCTTCTTTAACATTTCAGCTGACTACTTTGCAGCTATTCAAGGTACGATTCAATTTTTAGGTTATGTTTTGTTTAAAGGTCTTTTTTCTCACAATGAGTGGAATACGTAGGTTTTTTATTAGCCCAAACATTTTTGGAAATTTACTTGAACGAATGCCTACAGATTTCTCGATGTTCTGTTTTAATTTAAGTGATTTTCATGTGTAATATAATATTTATAACGAAAGATTACGTTTAGCGAATTACCATTTGAAAAATAAGCTGTTAGAGATTTGATAATACCCAGACCTGAAAGCCCATTTTTGACCTCTAAATCACTTTTTGAGAGAACATGAGCATTGTACGCTCATGTTCGTACTTTTGATTTGATTTAATTGAAACTGGGCACAAAAACAAAAATAAAGTTTGGTTTTAGCTTGGACAAATCTGTTACCCAGCTTCACGACTTTTAAAACTGTTTAAAACTTCACAACTTTTATTATTACACTCTATACATATTATTTCACCGTCGTAATCAGCGTTGAATTCTACATAATTTTTTTTTTTTTAAATTAATGTAATTTAAACCAAAAATAATTTGATGGCGGTCAGAGTTAACTTTTGTCTTTCGAATGTAATTTTATAGTTTAAAATGCTCATTTATACGAATGATTTTAATGTTGACAATGGGTGTGAAATCGAATGTTCAAGAATAGCGTTCAGAAAAGTACACTGTTTTATATCAGCGTGTTCATCTGTTTGTCATTAACGCACTCTGGTGTTGAAATTTGAATTTAATAAATTATAAACTCGGCAGTTTTGATCAAATGTACGTTCCTAATTCTACGCCAAGTTTTTGGTTTATAAATAAACTAGTTTTTTGCGGTTGAGCTATGTTTAAGTTTTAGGATTAACCCAATTAATCCTCCAATAACTATGTGTAGTTTTCCTTGTCGTGTTTGCCGGTCAGGATAAATAAAGCAGGCAGTACCAGTTTGGAAACAATCAGTAACTAAATATATAATAAATGAACGTCTGGCTCACTTACGTATTACCAACTTACAAACTATAACACTAGCTAAATATTTTCATTAAATTTGAAAAAGTCGTAATAATTTTGAAAACTTAACTTCCTCTAAAATATTTCTCTCCGTACAACGTAACTTATAAATTTACCTTAATAAAAAAATTTGATTTCTGTAAAATTTGTTATTATAACATTACGTCACGTTCAAGAAATCTACTATAGCTGTGGCAGCTGTATTTTTAAAAATAAATCTGCAGTCGGTAATATAAATAAAACTAGGGCACTGTGTCGCGCTCTACTGTACTAAATTTATATTAAATTCCCCATTAGTGGTGTTGTTGGTGTATTAGAGACTGTAATACATATACTGTTAGACATACGTGGTCGTGTTTAGATTTATATTAACTATTATTACCCTTGGTGGATAATGTACGTCAAGAAAATAAGAATCTGCTCCCTCGTTTAACGCAACGTGGTATTTTAATGCTTTGACAGGTAATCGTAGAATATGTTTGCTTTACTATTCTACTACTTTACTATTCTAAAAAAAAGAATCAGAATAACGTTTAAATGTAGTGCATATTTATTTAAACAATCATTGAAAACTAAATTGTAGTTTTAAAGGTAAACAATTTTATTTCTATAAAATCAGATTTACCTGAATATTACACATAACACAACGTATCGTTAAGGTAATAAGTACAATGGCAAAGTAAATATTGAACGAACGTTTTGTCTCTCTTAGTTTTTGGCTGAGGCTAGAGAAGCAAAAACATAAAATAAACTTTGTCACATCCAAAAGCTCCCCTCAATACAAGGTTCAGAAGCTTCAGCAAAACTGGAAATTTGACGAAATTTCTCAAAATCTATCCCATTAGGTTTTAGTACAATTTTGATTGTGCGTGAAGAATTGTAACTCGCGTTAATAGACCAAATAAAATGTTTCAAAAAAAGCAATTTACAGTTTGTGAATAAATCAGAAGAAATAAAACAAAGCTAACGGCGGTCAGGGTTCGTACTTTTGATTTAATTTAATACAAACTGGGAAAAAAACAAAAATCAAATTTGGTTTTAGCTTGGACAAATCTCTTACCAAGATAAATCCGTTCATTAGTTTCGAGATTGCAGCTATTTCAAACTTTAAAACTTCACGACTTTTATACTTGTATTATTACACTCCTGTTTACATATGATTTCACCATCGTAATCAGCGTTGAATTCTACATAAACTATTTTTTTTGTGTATGTTTCTTTTCGAATGCACTCGACTAACTGAGTTTTGATTTTACACATATGCACAAAAATTTGTGACAAATCCTATGAACTTTTCAGTTGTTTTATAAACCCCTCGACGGATGTCTTAGTGATATAGACACATGCGCTCATAAATTGCTGCAATTACAATGTTTGGTAGATCGATCTCGCCAAACAGGAAGTCGAAACTGTTTTACATTTTTTGTTTTGTTTTTTAGACAGCTCAAAAAACAGGACGATTGGTCCATTTTTTTTACTTAAAAACGTTAAGTGAAATGTTTAAAATCAATTAAAGCTAAATTTAAGGAACTCTGTAATTAATTTCGTTATTAAAACAAACAAAAGCCACAAAAAAAGATTTCGAGGAAGTGGCGAAGTGAGCCAACACATTTCATCGAAATCGGTCGAATATCCAGCAACTTACGCGCACGCAAACGTTAAAATGAAACCAGTTCTTTTTAATCATGTGATTATCTATTAATCACACAGCTGTCTCGCTTACGTGATGGAAGCGAATTTCCAAAAGTAATTTTTCGTCTTATCCTTTCTTTTGAATTCAAATTTCACCATTAATTAGCACTAAAACCGTCATCAGCTTAGGAAACATTCAAATTACATTAATATTACCAAAATGAAACCTGACCGTCGTAAAATATTATTTCTTATTTTCAACGGGTTTCGAAAATTCATTTTTAAGTACCAACAAGGTTACTGTTCTAACTCGTACTGTGATGGCCGAGCACCAACAAGGTTACTGTTCTAACTCGTACTGTGATGGCCGAGCACCAACAAGGTTACTGTTCTAACTCGTACTGTGATGGCCGAGCACCAACAAGGTTACTGTTCTAACTCGTACTGTGATGGCCGAGCACCAACAAGGTTACTGTTCTAACTCGTACTGTGATGGCCGAGCACCAACAAGGTTACTGTTCTAACTCGTACTGTGATGGCCGAGCACCAACAAGGTTACTGTTCTAACTCGTACTGTGATGGCCGAGCACCAACAAGGTTACTGTTCTAACTCGTACTGTGATGGCCGAGCACCAACAAGGTTACTGTTCTAACTCGTACTGTGATGGCCGAGCACCAACAAGGTTACTGTTCTAACTCGTACTGTGATGGCCGAGCACCAACAAGGTTACAGTTCTAACTCGTACTGTGATGGCCGAACACCAACAAGGTTACTGTTCTAACTCGTACTGTGATGGCCGAGCACCAACAAGGCTACTGTTCTAACTCGTACTGTGATGGCCGAGCACCAACAAGGCTACTGTTCTAACTCGTACTGTGATGGCCGAGCACCAACAAGGTTACTGTTCTAACTCGTACTGTGATGGCCGAGCACCAACAAGGCTACTGTTCTAACTCGTACTGTGATGACCGAGCACCAACAAGGTTACTGTTCTAACTCGTACTGTGATGGCCGAGCACCAACAAGGTTACTGTTCTAACTCGTACTGTGATGGCCGAGCACCAACAAGGTTACTGTTCTAACTCGTACTGTGATGGCCGAGCACCAACAAGGTTACTGTTCTAACTCGTACTGTGATGGCCGAGCACCAACAAGGTTACAGTTCTAACTCGTACTGTGATGGCCGAGCACCAACAAGGTTACTGTTCTAACTCGTACTGTGATGGCCGAGCACCAACAAGGCTACTGTTCTAACTCGTACTGTGATGGCCGAGCACCAACAAGGCTACTGTTCTAACTCGTACTGTGATGGCCGAGCACCAACAAGGTTACTGTTCTAACTCGTACTGTGATGGCCGAGCACCAACAAGGCTACTGTTCTAACTCGTACTGTGATGACCGAGCACCAACAAGGTTACTGTTCTAACTCGTACTGTGATGGCCGAGCACCAACAAGGTTACTGTTCTAACTCGTACTGTGATGGCCGAGCACCAACAAGGTTACTGTTCTAACTCGTACTGTGATGGCCGAGCACCAACAAGGTTACTGTTCTAACTCGTACTGTGATGGCCGAGCACCAACAAGGTTACAGTTCTAACTCGTACTGTGATGGCCGAGCACCAACAAGGTTACTGTTCTAACTCGTACTGTGATGGCCGAGCACCAACAAGGCTACTGTTCTAACTCGTACTGTGATGGCCGAGCACCAACAAGGCTACTGTTCTAACTCGTACTGTGATGGCCGAGCACCAACAAGGTTACTGTTCTAACTCGTACTGTGATGGCCGAGCACCAACAAGGTTACTGTTCTAACTCGTACTGTGATGGCCGAGCACCAACAAGGTTACTGTTCTAACTCGTACTGTGATGGCCGAGCACCAACAAGGTTACTGTTCTAACTCGTACTGTGATGGCCGAGCACCAACAAGGTTACTGTTCTAACTCGTACTGTGATGGCCGAGCACCAACAAGGTTACTGTTCTAACTCGTACTGTGATGGCCGAGCACCAACAAGGTTACTGTTCTAACTCGTACTGTGATGGCCGAGCACCAACAAGGTTACTGTTCTAACTCGTACTGTGATGGCCGAGCACCAACAAGGTTACTGTTCTAACTCGTACTGTGATGGCCGAGCACCAACAAGGTTACAGTTCTAACTCGTACTGTGATGGCCGAGCACCAACAAGGTTACTGCTCTAACTCGTACTGTGATGGCCGAGCACCAACAAGGTTACTGCTCTAACTCGTACTGTGATGGCCGAGCACCAACAAAGTTACTGTTCTAACTCGCACTGTGATGGCCGAGCACCAACAAAGGTACTGTTCTAACTCGCACTGTGATGGCCGAGCACCAACAAGGTTACTGTTCTAACTCGTACTGTGATGGCCGAGCACCAACAAGGTTACTGTTCTAACTAGCACTGTGATGGCCGAGCACCAACAAGGTTACTGTTCTAACTCGTACTGTGATGGCCGAGCACCAACAAGGTTACTTTTCTAACTCGTACTGTGATGGCCGAGCACCAACAAGGTTACTGTTCTAAGTCGTACTGTGATGGCCGAGCACCAACAAGGTTACTGTTCTAACTCGTACTGTGATGGCCGAGCACCAACAAGGTTACTGTTCTAACTCGTACTGTGATGGCCGAGCACCAACAAGGTTACTGTCCTAACTCGTACTGTGATGGCCGCTCAAATAATCACTTTGAATAATGGCAAATGAAATTTCTTTTTGTTACGATCACGTTACAATTCTGGAGCCATGTGTTAGTAAAATCTAAGCAAAAATAAATAAATAGACAATATTTGTTTCTGTACACAGTATGTTGTAAGGTTGTACAATAGAAAAATATTACACGAAAATGCAAATAATTTCCATAAGTAGACTATTCCAAACATTTTCTTTCGCTTAGCCTTTAGTTGTGTTAAACATAAACCGTGTTTAAATTGTGTAAACATTTAATTGGCTTCAATTTATGTTCCAAGTTAGTACCTTGTCTGAAAGTACAAACAGTGATGACAACGTGTTAGTTACGGTACTTCTATTAGTATAATTAGATTTTAAGCGGTACTAACGAAATTTAATTTTCAAATTGAATTACATTTTATCTAGGGGAACCTAAAAGCATAAGTTTGTCTTTCTGTATCAATTCCACATTTGTGAAGCAGTTCTTGCATTATAATACGCTTACAAATTACGTATACAGTTTACAAAGTTGGGTTTTGCTTTCAAATGCTAATTGCGGATATATTTCAGATGCAAAAATGAAATGTTAAGCAAAACTAAAGTAACGTTATTTGTTGTATTTACAATATTCGTTAATTAATTTTATCTCTGAATCCATTGAGATAAATAAATAAACTACACTAGAATAAAACAGTTGGATGTGCTGCATTCTGACGTGAATTTAATGAACTTTATCGGTTAATGAATGTAAGTTTAAGCGTTGAATATAAACGGACTAGAAGTACAGCCACCATTATGAAAGGCTTACTTGATATTAGAGGCTAAAGTACAAGTAATGGATTATCTGCCGCTACGAACGCTGCAAGCTGCAAGGGGATGGAGACGTACAGTACTATTATCTATTTAACTGTAGTTGAACAGTTAAATAGGTAATAACACTCTGCCGGAAAATGTCACCAGCAGCGAGCGCTCACATATCTCTCATAAGAGTTGTCATTCTAGTATGTTTATATTCAGTGATTTAAACAATTATCTCGTAAAATAAAATTGTCTATATAAGATTAAGATGGGAACTTATATAGCAGAGAATGGACGGAATAACTTGTACTAAGTCTTAACAATGTTTTAATACAGCGTAAAAGTTTTATAGATTTCGTAGCTGAAAAAGTGTTAATAAAATTCGTCTAATGAAGTCATAAAATGAAGTAGACGATTGTTGAAAGTCCAAGTTAGGTTTTTTGCGTTTTAACGTGTTTTAGTTCCATCCGATGAACGAAAATTGCATGACCATATCTCCTCAAAATCTATTCAATTAGTTTTGCTCACATTTTAGTTTGATTCATCATTTCTGACAGGTTTTAAATAAATTTAAAACTCGAATACGTTGATAAGTAAACAATTTTGATAAAAACATGTATTCAAAGACCCAACTCATTTCCAGTACACAGTGCAAGTAGAATTCTATAATTAATAAATAAAATACGAAATTTAAAAAAAATAATTACAGCATATTAAGTTAATATCCTTTACAGTTTTTGATATAATATGTAAAATAATAAAATTGACGATAATTATTCTATTTAATAAATAAATAATGAAAACTGTTCCAAAGTTTTAATGAAGTGTAAACACCGAGTTTGTACGCTATGAAGAAATAATACGATTCGTTGAATAAGATGGGTTATTCTTTCCACAGCATTGTTCCTGGAAATTGTAACAATTATAATTAATTAATTATTATTAATAAATAAATTTCTAGGGTTACTACTGCGCTGCGACCTCTGTAAATCTAACGTGCCTCTTTTCTGTATTCCTGAGATGCTCAGTTACGGCGCCTGCTCCAGTCCTAGTCTCTTCATAAAGTCTAGGATTTGTCATTAAATTTTTATTTTCTTTTGACGCTTATCACGAAAGTTTTGTTCAATTTGGCCAGCTTCTTGTTGTGCGGAGTTATCCAGCTCATTCTATTTTACATCCTTTCTCGTGTTGTTCCAATAACTAGAGAAGTTATGTCCGCCCGTCCATCGGTAGGGATAAGGTTCAAACGAAGGTTGCCAGGTAATACAGGACTCCGTTTGATACACTACTAAGCCGAAGTCGTTACTCCATCAGCACGGGTCGTTTTACACTTTAAAGTTAGCCAAGCTTTGTATCGTAGTGTGTGTGTGGGGGGGATCGCTAAGCCCATCAGCTGCTCACTTCAGCTCCCTCCGCAGGAAATTAATGAATTAAGTAATTAATTAAAACATACAGTAACGTTTAATGGAGATTCAGCGCGGTATACAAAGCATCGGAAAAATCTATAGCGAGGAAGAGTCTCAAATTTGATTATACAATTTTATTCTGACCGAAAAGAGACGTTATAACTTAGAGGAAGAATTACGGAAACATTCACGACGGCACCCAAGGTGCATTTTTATTATTTTTTTTACTTACTATAGAACCGCATTTTGAGCAAAATCTTATGAACCTATTTCTATAAAATTAGGCAAATTGTTCGGTTTTCGAACGTTAGTTCCTTAAACTGAATATTCGGGAATAGTAAGGGTTGTACACGAAAGGAATAGTAAGGGTTGTACACAAATACCTTTATGTATTTGTGAGTGTCTGAAAGCTGTGAGTATTACGTTTACATAAATAGAAAGTTAGTGCAGTTGTTTGCGCTGTTGGTTACTACAGTAGCTTGGTCATAAATACACTGTACTGCCAAATGGTAACGCTGTAAACATTTTGTGCGCCTTCAATAATTGTGAATACTACTACCGCTACAATGCTGCAATGCGTGAATTCAATGTACATAACATTTAGGCGTTAGCTTTAAATTTGAATTGCAAACAAACTGGTAAAACTTGGCTAAAGACAAGCTATTGGTGTGGCAATCGTATCCCTGAAACTCGTTTTAAAAGGTTCAAATCACTGTCAAAGCAAACCAAAACAGAAATAAATAGCCTATGAAAAAACCCACAACGAACATGAAAACGAAATGAATAAGAGAAGTCTACGAAAATGCACAGGAAAACGAACGTAATTGTTACCAGAGAAAGAGAGAGAAGAGAGAGAGAGAGAGAGAGAGAGAGAGAGAGAGAGAGAGAGAGAGAGGAGTTGCAACACAACAGATTACAATGCTTTGTTTAAGTCACAGATACTCTTGTCAGAGATGAACAACTTCTGAATTAGTACTGATAACTTCAGCAGAAACTAGTTCAGTATGTCTATTATCAATCTTGATTGAGTTTTCAATATCTTTTAAACGAATTAGTAATTAGTTAAGTAGTTTCGATTCCTGCCAATTACATTGTTATTTTAAAATGTATTTGGACAAATATTTTGAGCCTTCTTTGCTGCATATTTACAGAAAAATATAAAATCGAACATGCCAGTTCGATATTTTAAAAAAATGCCATAGTGTTTATATGTGAGAACTATCGCTTAGTTTCAATCAAGCAACGTATAACGTAATCGTATGCCAAACATTCCATCACTAGAGAAAAATATAATGTTTCTACTTTCTTCGGTTTAAAATGTTTAGCTATTAGAAAATATAAAGTCCAATATTTTCCCATGTTATTTTTATGGGATAATATTTGCGTATGAACTTGCCCTTTGAAAGAACCAGCCAACGTACCCCATATATCAGTTTAAAGCTTAAACTTTCCCATATTTATTTTCTCTAGATATAGCCTAACATAACACAAAACATAAACGCCAGTAAAACCGTTGCGGCGAGTTATATAGACATTTTGTATTTACAACAATCAGGTGTGTTTTTAATTAAAGAGCTGATCAGTTGATCAAATTACCTTTACAGTAAACAAGATAATATAACCTCCATAAAATTAATTATCATGTGAGCAGGCGCAAGTATAATAGTGAGTTTGTTTTTAAACTTGTGCCTATTTATCTACTTGTTGCTTTAGCCAATACAATTATTCTGTAGCAAATGTTACAATACAATTATTAAAAGCAAAAACAATAACGAGTTGATAATTATTGGAAAAGTACAAAATTAAATGAATAATTACAAATAATATTATACAACCATTTTAAATTTAGACTATTTCCCCCAACAACCAATTAATAATGGTAATATCTTCTAATATTATGAACTAACCTAAATAAACATTGATTTTACTTCCTAAAATGACCAGACCAGGCTTTGGAGGGTACTTTTTGAAATTACAAAGCCTGTGTTGGCTCAATATATAAGTAGTCTCCAAATCGGGTACTATTATCATGTACATCCGTGTATGACACTTATACTTGATATGTAAGATTGTTTCCATAATATACACACCGGGTATTGTCAATACGTCCAACTGCCTAAAGGCATTTTTGCCAGACTTCAACTTGTTTTTACCAACCATAAGTCATATTGTTTTTTTTGTAATACAAATAATTTTTTAATTGAAATACTGAGGAATCTGTATGACTCCATAATGCAGGTGAGGATATATAAGCCAATAATAGGCCGTTAATGTCGTGAAAAGATTTGTGAGATTAATTTTTAATATTTTTAATAACAAAACTCCTTGCACTAAGTTTTTTGCAGATATTCAACACGATATTCAACACAGATATTCAACAAGTCAACACGATATTCACAGCTCAGTCTGTTTTCAATGACTAAATCAAGTCATTACTAACCTCGAATGTAAAACTAACCTCGAATATTACGTTATCATCAAGGGAAACTAAGGTATTTTGTAAAACTAACCTTGAATATTACTTTATCATCAAAGAAACCAAGGAATTTTGTAAAACTAACCTCGAATATTACGCTATCATGAAGGAAACCAATGAATTTTGTAAAACTAACCTCGAATATTACGCTATCATGAAGGAAACCAATGAATTTTGTAAAACTAACCTCGAATATTACGTTATCATCAAGGAAACCAATGAATTTTGTAAAACTAACCTCGAATATTACGTTATCATCAAGGAAACCTATGAATTTTGTTAAACTAACCTCGAATATTACGTTATCATCAAGGGAAACCAAGGGCTTTTGTAAAACTAACCTCGAATATTACGTTTATCATCAAAGAAACCAAGGGATTTTGTAAAACTAACCTCGAATATTACGTTATCATCATGGAAACCAATGAATTTTGTAAAAATAACCTCGAATATTACGTTATCATCAAGGAAACCAATGAATTTTGTTAAACTAAACTCGAATATTACGTTATCATCAAGGGAAACCAAGGGCTTTTGTAAAACTAACCTCGAATATTACGTTTATCATCAAAGAAACCAGGAGATTTTGTAAAACTAACCTCGAATATTATGTTACCATCAAGGAAACCAATGAATTTTGTAAAAATAACCTCGAATATTACATTATCATCAAGGGAACCAAGGAATTTTGTAAAACTAACCTCGAGTATTACGTTATCATCAAGGGAAACAGTAGGACTAAGTTCACTGATTCTTTTTATTTAAACTAATATATATATATATATATATATATATATATATATATATAATTTGTTGTGTCGAAGTTGACAGCTAATTTATTTTCTGTAAAAATACTCATGTTTAGCTTAATGAGAGCTTTCTGTACCAAAACTGAAGCATCACCTACACTAATGCTAACAGTTATATCACCTGCATACTGAAATAAACTATCAGTATTGGCAGATGAAGGTAATACGCGGATGTTAACAATAACGTAGCTACATTTACAAATATTAGAAGAAAAAATGAATAATAAATTCTGTATTCACTGAATACACGACTTTGCCCAAATACAAGAAGGATAAGACTGTGTAGGCACACGCAATGTAACTTGTTCATACATTGTTAACTACTTTCTTTACGTTTACAGAAATGTCATTCCTTCGGTGGATAGTGCTTCTGGTTGTCTTGGTAGCTCTCTGCGTGGGAGTGTATTTCCTGGTAATATGGGCGTTAAGTGACACCGGGGTGCCGCAGCAAACAGGACCCTGTCCGACGTTATACACAAAGTCCAACGCTACGTGGGAGCAGGTAGGCACACGATGTGTAGTTCGCTACATTTATTTAATTAAAGTTTGAATGTTTGGCAGCAAAATGGAAGCTTTAAAAATAAAATAAAAGTTCAAAAATATTGCACGCCCAATTATTTCTGGAGTTGATATCAAATCGGCCTCATTTCTGAAAATATGTTATCAGGTTTTTGTTATACGTAAATTATAAAGTATAAAATTCGTGCAACGTCTAAAGTCGATGTGTCCGATTTTAAATGATTATTTAAAGAAATTATAATTTTGTAATGTGCCACGTTTCTAAAACTGACTAAAAAATATAAAATAATTTCTTTTAACCCCACACATTGTCCTGAAAATTCGTGGGTAGTGAATTTTCAATTATAAAAATACTTGTTAGGTTTAAAACGAAAAACGTTGGGCGCATCCAATAGGTAAATCCATCTATTAAATTAGAAGCTACTTGACTTCCATTAGGAATTATAGCATTTAGTCCATTTCAATAGCTATTAAAAACTCGCTACCACAAATATTCAGGCCTGTATGGGGCTAGCAGAAATTACGGGTTTTTTATAGATTTTAGTTCGTTTTAAAAACTTGATAAAATAAGTAATTTCCGTCTGACTTGACAGCAAACCCGATTCAGTTCCGAATTTAAACAAAACTAATTTAATCATATTTTATAGTGGTTACAATGATGAAATTAGATTTTCAAAAACTTATGATTTTCTTAAGATGTAGAACTGTAGCCATTTTGAAACGGTTGAAAGCATTTTGCCAGGTTACGGATTTGCCTATGCTAATAAAAAATCAATTTTGTGCCAAAGGCCAAGTTTTAAAACATTAGAGGGCTAAAACAGATACCAAAATTTACCTCTTAGAATTGATCGTAGTTCATCAGGTAATACGAAATTGTCGTTGCTTATTTCAAGGATATGGTTCTTAGTTTTACCACGATGGCCGTTAATGATTTTACTTTCTTAAACTCTTTAATAAAGAACTTTGTTATTATAGTCCAGTCAACGACGGTATTTCACTCCGAAATCCTGACTAAATAGATTGGTGTGAACATTTGACGGAACATGAACGAAGGTGTAACAAACAGTTATATATTGCCATTGTACGCTTCAACCCCAAGGGTGGTGCCAGCCCTTCTCGGGGGTGAGAATTATAATGTGCAAAATAACTATAAATCGATAGAGAAGCACATTATAAGCAAAAAAAAAAGCTTCTTTTGATAAGTCAAACCTTTCGAGTTATAAGCAATCAAAAATGCTCGTTTTTCATTAAAAATATGCTTGATTTTAAAAGCTTTTTGACAAATAACTGGAAAACCGTACATTCTATTGGAAAAAAAGTAATGAACACAATTGAAGCGTGTTAAAAAATGAAAAGATTGGCGTTTTTGTAAATTTTTATATGTGCATTAGAAATTTTGTTATTGCTAGTTAAAGAAAACTTTAAAAAAAAGTAGAATTGAATTATTTAACCTCAAATAATGGAAAAACAAAACATTTTTTGGGAAAAACTCAATGAAACGTTTTTGAAGAACTTAAAAACTCCTTTAAAATGATAGGTTGTAAAAGGCTTTTTGCATGAATATTTACAGAGTTATGGTCAAAATAATGTTGACTGTTTACTTCATCAGCGAAAAAATCAGCATTAAGACCTGTACCATTTCGACCAGGATTGAAAATAAATGTAATCCATGAACCAATTTATCACATTGAGTCTTAACAATAAGTTCCTAATGTTTCATGGGTTTAGGATTTGTCGTTTTGAAAAAAAATCATTCGATTTTAATAAACAAAAAAATTAAGTTTTCTAAAAAATTTCCTTATTATCAAAATAACTGGAAAACTAAAAAGATACATAAAACATGCTTGAATATAAAAATATAGCTCCTTTTTCGACAACCTTTTTACTTTTTTATTTATCTCTGTAGGGTTGGAATTAACTGAGATATGATTGTTTAAAACTCATATTTCAGTTCGAGGATGACCTTGTCCAAGCCCTTTGACTTTAAAAATTTCAAAAACTATAGGTTCTTAGCACATAGCACTAACAAATACCTATTAAATCGTTTTAGATCTTTTTGAATATATTAGAATTCATATGTTGGGCTAAAAATTAACACACACACACACACACACACACACACACACACACACACACACACACACAGAGAGAGAGAGAGAGAGAGAGAGAGAGAGCATAGGTATAACATGTCATAGAATGGATTTTTTAAAATAATTTTTAAGCGAAAAACACATTGAGACTATTAACGCCTCCCTAGATGTAAGTGTGTGAGCGAAAAGTGTTAAAGTCTTAAGAGTAGTATTGTAAGTGTGAGTGTGTGTTAGACTCGGGTACCGCGAGGGACGTCTAAATCCTCTCAATAGCTGCAGCTAGACTGCACCTCTGCAGGGACCATAGAATGGAAAGGAACCGGAGCATCATCGAGCATACTTCGAACATCTGAAATGAATTAAATTGAATTTATAATTTATTAAATACACCTGTAAAAAAATGTTAAACCTATCAAACTTAATATTTTGTAAATTATATCGTTAGGAGTATTTTTTAAGAGTAAAAGTGGTGCAATGCATTATAAATTTTATACGATTTTGATTAAGAATTAATAAATTCAATTGCGACCTTATAAACCAATTATAATTAAATTTTACGCAAGTTTTTAAAGGGGTAGTTTTTAGAGGTGAAAGGTATATAATAAGTCATGATTCGTATCACATGTCACTGTTCTTCTGTATATTTAAATGAATTCAACTTTCAAATATTTAAATAAAAAATGTTCACAATTTTTTTAAATGGTGATATTAAGGGATGATGTTACAAGTTGAAAATAAAAAAACCCTATTTTTAAAAATATAATTAAAATTTTTTAATTTATTGTAAGTAAACCCGTAAATGATTTAATGCAGTTGATACCTAATTTTTTGTCGATAAGAGTTGGTTTTTAAGGGTGAAAATAGTGAAATGCATTACAAGTAGTATTTAAAGTTTTAGTTAAAGTGTAATTACTAGAAAGAAATGTTATTACATTGAAAAAAGTCAATTATAACCTCACTTTCTATTTTTTGTTTACAGGGGTGGTTTTGAAGAAATGCAAGGTTAAATTACATAATAAGTCATGCTTCGCATCATGTATCACTTTTCTTCGGTATACTTGAACAATTTCAACTTTCAAAATATTTAAATCACAATTTGTTCACGATTTTTTCGTAGTAAGGGATGATATTAAGGGTTGAAAACAAAACAAACATTATTTTTAAAAATATAATTATTTTACTTAACAATTTTTAATTTGTTGTAAGTAAACCCATAATGATTTAAAGCAGTTTATACCTAATTTTTTTGTCCATAAGGGTTTTTTTAAGGTAAAAATGGTGAAATGCATCACAAATAATATTTAAAGTCTTAGTTAAAATTTAATTGCTAGAAACAAATTTTATTACAGTGTTAAAAGCCTCTAATAATTTCATTGTCGCCATTTTTTGTTAAAAGGGGTAGTTTTTGGGGTTGTAACTTTGTTTATAATATTACAACATACATGCATTTTGATAAAAATCATGTAACAGTACTTCTTACAAATATTTAATCAAAATTAAACTATTATAAAAGCTTACGTTTACATTTTTTTAATTTTTTATCATAAGTGTTGAATTCCACCCCCCCAAAAATAAAAAGCGTACAACCCCAATATATAACTTTTGTTCTGGTGGGTAAGATGAGCTTGTATGCAAATTTTCATGTAGATCGGTGTAGTCCTAAGGATTTTGGAGGTAATGTCTCATTTTCACCGTCGTTGACTGGACTATTAGTGAAACTAAGACAATAAAAAAGTCACCGAAATCTATTTAACAAAGCTACATGTGCTTGCTAACAATACAGTGCAGTAAATATTTTGATTTTGTTGTCTGTTTGCAAATCCTTGAATAAAACCCTAACGGTAAAAGTAAAATCCTATGTAGGTAAGACTTACTAAGCCCTTTCTGCCTCCCCCCACCCCATCCACTAAGAGGATTAGAGGCTACAGTTTTTTTTAAAGGAAAAGAGATGGTGTTTTTATAGTTAAGAGCGTTTAAATTTGCATTCTGAAAGAAAATAAATGTTGTAACATTCAACAAAGCTTATCTGGTGCTACGAAATGTTCAGCGATACTTTTGTCTGAGATGTTTTTATTCGTTTAGAACTGTTCTTATATTGATTACCTATTGTTATTGTTATTGTTATACATTTTGGCACACTATTTTCAGAATAACAGTTCGTAAATTTAAAGTTGTCTTTAAGAAAAGTAAGTATATATAATTAAAAATTCGAAACTAGGCACAGGAGTTTATTATAAATTAAAGCAGATATGAGACGACTGAACAGGAAACGAACAAAAAAACCAGGAAACGAATATAAAACTAACATAAACAGAGAGTGAACACAAAAAACAACAATGAATAGGAAAACACCTGAAACAAAAACGAACACGAACCGAATATGAAAACGAAATTAAAAAACAGGGAACAAACAAGAAGTGAACATGAAACTGTTGAGAGAGAGAGAGAGAGAGAGAGAGAGAGAGAGAGAGAGAGAGAGAAAGAGAAAGAGGGAGAGAGAGAGACAGTGAGAGATGGAGAGGGAGGGAGGGAGAGAGAAAGTTAGGTGGGAGCTGCGTTTCTGAAGCGAGCACTGGTCAATCGCTGATTTTTTTTGTATTTGCGCACCTCAAGGGCTTAGTTTCGATAGGCCTACTGGAGTTGTTAATGATTACTTCAACAGAAACTGATAAGAAAAACCCACGAAACGAACCAAAAAATAGTACCAAGTGAACAGAAAAAGGACTAAGATAAACTTATTTTTTATTTACGTTTTTTTAAAATCATCTTCCTATATAATCAGGTTTCTTCAAGACTGTCATTGTTTGTCCTCGCCTATGCTTTAAAATAACCTATTTATTTATGTATTAATTTAATCAATGCTTCACAGTTTGCAAAGTCGTCGCCCTACTTTGTGAAGTACTACACTTCGAGCAACCAGTCCACATATCCGGCTTATTCTTCTAACGATGGCCATAAGTGCACCTTGACGAGGAATGGTACATCGGGAGCTTATAACTTCAGCATGACCACAGTTGAGTAAGTGAAACATTCTGAGTGGATGTAGCGAATCGTTACGTCAATGATTAACTTGAAACTTTGGTTCAGACCGCTCATTTAAAATTGCTTTTGGCATTATAAAATCGTGTATAAAACATGTAATTTCTGTATCTATCCTTAACCTGAAGCTTGCAAGAACCTTCATTCCCCCCGAATATAATTTATAACTTATGGAACTGTACAAGCGAGGCTTCTATTTTAACTCGACTGTTCGGTTTGTTGCGTGCAGTTCTGACCAAACCCATTGACCAACTGCTCTGGAATTCGGTACAAAGGCACCTTGTATGTATGCTGTATGTTGTTTGTAGCCTGAACTACCTATGTTTAAGATTTGTTTCCCATTCAATTTTGTTTCAAGATGGCGGCCTTTGATTTAATGTGATGAGTCTAGTTGCTGGCTGCTTCTTATAATACTGTTTGCAAGGCAAGGACTACCACACGTAAATAGCACATGATTCCAAACGAAGTTGGTCCAGTAACATTTTTCTAAATATGCGGTTACCGGTCAAATTGGAGGAAAAGGTTACGAGCGCATCAGAGGCCAGGCAATTAATTAACGATGCACTGAAACCGAATGCGAGGTCTACTTTTCTTTGGACTACTAGTATATTATTCTATATACTTTTTAAAAAATCCCAACGTACTGTTATACAGTATTTACAATACGTTACAAGTACTTGTGTTTTAGAAAAAAAATAATAAAAACATAAAGTTACTTCTCTAATAAAGAATTTTTGACAGTAGAAAATATAATCAATTGGAAAGAGTAAAACAGATATTTTGAAATTTAAAATTATTTACATAAATGGTAATTCTAGAACAAGCAAAAATATTACTTTTCCTGTAAAATTGAAATTGGAAAAATAAAATTACATATTTATCTGGTTGCTTTCTTTTTTTCAGCAACAATGGGAACAAACATATCACAGATACAGTATACACAGTAGACGAATCTACGCAAAAGGTGAATAAATATGGTGAGTGAGCTTTCAAATACTTAACAATACTTACTACACTTAACAATACTTACAAACACTTCATAATACTCACAGCCCTTAACAGTACTCACACTACGTAACAATACTCACAACACTTAACAATACATAAAACATCTTAACAATACTCATAACATTTAATAATACCTAACAATACCCACAATACTTAACGTTACTTAAAACACTTAACAATACTTACAACACCAATCAATACCGACAAAACTTAAAAATACTTACAAAGCTTAACAGACTTACTACACTTACCATACTTCACATTACTTAACAATACCTACAGCACTTAACAATACTTACAACACTTAACAACTCTTAACAACCCTTACAACACTTAATAATACTTACAACACTTAATAATACTTACAACACTTAACAATACTTACAACACTTAACAATACTCACACTTAACAATACTTACAATTCTTAATATTACTCAAAACGCTTAACAATATTTACAGCTCTTATCAGTATTTACATAACATAAAAATATTTACTTAATGCTTAAAACACTTACAATATTTAAACACTTACAATACTTAAAACACTTACAATACTTAACATTTTTTAATAACACTTACAACACTTAACAATACTTACTTACAATAGTGCAAAAGTTTACAGTACATTTTTTCTTATCAGATCACAAATAATTGGTGCAAAAACAATACACAAAACCTGTTAACGTTCAATTACTTAAATTGAGTTGATTTCTCAAAATTGCATCAGAACATTCTTAAAAAATTGGTCATATAGCCTACGTAGTTTCGTCATTGAAATCAGTGCAGTGAATTTAAAACAAAATAAAGTTACGACTGCAGAGTAAATCGCGGCAAAACCAACCAAGCTATTGGGATGTGTTTTTGGCCTATTAAAATCTTAAAAAGTATAATATTTTTGTATATTTGGCTTCACCATACAGTGAATATACTTTGTGAAATATAAAATTTCAATGCAAATTTATACTGATTTTAACTTCTGATTATGGTGAAATAAATTTGTCAAAAACGTTTGACATTAAAAAATTATGTTACTTACTGAAATTTTGCTTCATCATTTTAGCGAGACAACTGCATACTTCAACTTATATAATAAATGAAACATGATTTACGATAATTAAAACACGATTTACGATAATTTAAACACGATTTACGATAATTAAAACACAATTGACGGTAATTAAAACACAATTGACGGTAATTAAAACACTTTTTATTTTAGAATACTAAAGCAAATAAATTATTTTTACAGGCTCTCTAAATATGCATTAACAAAGTTTTATCTCTATGTTACAGGCGTATGGCAACGCTACTGGATCGTGTCTTTTAAGAGCAATGCATACGCGTTGCTGTACTTCTGCATACCAAAAGGTGAGCATTACCTTTTTCTTGGCAACAGTTCTGTGTAAAACAAGTCACTACAGACGTTGTGTATATTTGGAGTCGAATAAACAGATATAAGGAGAGTAAACATTAAGTGGGAAGCTTACTTCGGGTAACTGCGGCTACATTCGGGAACTTCGCGCCACACTGTCGGCCCAGCTCTTGTGTATGTTTGTAACAACACACATCTGTCACGCATTAACTCTCAATCATGTGATGTTGGTTTTCGTATAATTTAAACCGAAATCGCGATCACTAATTTAAGTCATTAAATGATCCAAAAACTAGTTCTGAGAGTCGGAAACTGTGCACGTTTCATATTTTCGGTAATTAAAGCTTTGGTATTGAGAATGGGATATTAATATCGTGATAAGTGACTGTAATTTCTTCAACACTGAGAAACGATTGATGGATTACAATAGTTTTTTTTAAATATTTAAGATGTTTTAAAATATTTTAGACGCCATTTTGTTTAAAATTTTAACTGGTTTCAGATGACGGGTACGAGCTGTATAGGTCGCTCATGACTACAGATCTGAAGAACGATTTAACGGTACCGCTTCAAGAGGATGCGTCACACAATTTCACCCAACCTCTCTTTGAGTTCCCGTTCAAATACAAAGACCAGTATTGATCAATACAAACGTAAAATTAGTGGAATTTACAGTTCCATAATGGTGTTGGTAGAAACCAAAGAAGAAGATAAGATTATCATAGCTTTAGTGGAGTTAAGATGGATATTTTCTGATACCGTTTGTACCAAACTGAAAGTTACTGCACTTAAATTGGACTGCAGAAGTGCAAGTATAAATACAAGAAATTTTATCATAAAATATTTAATTAGTAACGGAAAAATAATTCCATTACGCCTGATAGGCTGATTTCAATTTTAGTTTTATTTAAAAAAATTTGAGTTAGGAAATACTTTATACTTTTGAGAGTGGGAATACCTTTTTTAGTTCAGGGAATACCTTTATTTCATACCCGAGAAAATTCAGAAGACAAATAGTTATTATTAGTTATTAGTTATTATAGTTATTATTCTATGCACCAGTTCAGAGTTTTCAAAAAGTCATGCACCTTAGCTCACTTTATTCTATGATTTAACTACAATAACTGCTGAAAGTGGGCTGTTGCAAGGTGTCAGGCACACAAAATGCAGCAACGCGATGGTGTAACTTTCAAAGCTGTAGACGTAGTACAAAGCTGCGCAAATCCATGGTGATAATGCATTCAATTTGGTTGCTAATCATATTGTACTGCATAAGTACGGCCCCGACGGGCTTTGCTTTTTTAGTTGCTCCACAGTTTTGAAAATGGCACAATTATATAGAAAATTAAAACGGGTCCAAAAAAAGGTATCGACATTTTTCGCTAAAATTTACCGTTTTGATTTATTTTGGATAGTGATAGGGAAGAACTGTTAGGTAGTGGAAGGGACTATTCCTCCCGAAGGTTTGGGGTGGAAGCGGAGTAGTGACTTGAGTATGGACAGGATGTGCCAAATCCTGCAACAGCCTGTCCTCTACCGGGATTGTAGTGGTGTTGAACGATACCCTGTAAAATTATGTTATTTGTAGTTTTAAATTCGCAAGTTGTGGACTGAGTGTGTACCGTTTGACCACAAGAAACCATGGTTTTAGTATTGTTTACATTGAACCAAGTGATAACCATTTTTATATCAATATTTCATCATGCCAATTTTATCCTACTCTTCACTGACAATATTCTTGTCAAATCTTTAGTCCCATAAGTTTGTTTCGGTTACTAAACAGACCTACATAACATTACAGCTTAACGTTTACGCGCTATCGTTATGTGTCAAACAAGCAGCACATCAAGTTACGATTTGAACAGAAAACTAGCATTGTACGTATAAATGAGTACGATGACGATTTTGTGATGCAAATGACATTAAAGCCACGAGCAAAATGTAACATTGTTTAAATGGGATATTTGCCAAAATGATTTCTCCATTGAAGAGCCTAACACAATAACATTTTGTCATATTTATTGGTGCAATTAAAACTGGCCTAAGTGCTTTTATTACTAGGGCATAACGTTCATTTTAACTGTACTTTATTTAAAATGGCGTCCATTAGAACTTTATTTGTTAAAATTAATTAATCATTATATGAATGTTCGGTTTTGTTTATTCATTCACTTTTGTTCCTGCCAATGAAAGAATGTATAGGGTTGTTGTTAAACAGCGACCTTGTATATAAGTTAATCAGTTTATTGTCTGTAGCCCTAGTATGTTCAAAAAGTTTAGCATTTGAAGAGGATAGGTAAGTCCCCCACTTCTACTTAGTGACTTCTTTTTATTTTATATATATTTCAGATATTCCTTTCACTATTCGCCTTACTTTTGACCCTTGTCACTGCAATTCTATCTCAATTGGTCGGTCAGCTTGTTGTGCTGTGAGTTCCCGCTCATTCTATTTAACATTCTTACTCATGTTGTTCACGTCCGCCCACACAGAGCCCTGCATGCATGCGTAAGTCCAAGGCACTCCGGAAGGTCGCCAAGTGTCCCAAGGCTCCATTTAATACACCATTAGGCCTGTGTCATTCACTCCATCAGGTAGCTTTACACTTTCGCTTAAGAGTTAACCAAGCTATGTAGAGTAAATTCGTGTGTGTCTTGAGTAGACGAGTGAGAGCAGTATGAGCTAGAGGTACGGTGGGATCGCTAAACCCACTTCAGCTGCCGGGAAAGTCCTTCCTTAGTCAACCATAAATTTGTTGTGATTTTTTTTTTACGATATCTGGAATAAATTATTCTGAAAGAAAATTGTTTGTTTACTTGTTGAAATTTGTAAACAAAGTTTAATTCGATTTTTTTTATATTATTTTCCGCTATAATGTAAAGTTAACACCTGTTTTAACATCAAAACTTGACGAAACGTTCCAAAAGCTATCGTGTCTGCAAAACTTCAAGAACAATCAGAAATCCAACAAGGACTTTTTGAACATAAAATACTTTAAAAACATAACCAAAGCTTTCGAAAACAGCTAAAACTGCAAAAGACTAAGATATAAATATATTTTTTTAAACCCCGAATAAACGTTTAAAAAATCTAGAAAAAACTTTTAAACCCAACTAGAATTTTCAAAATATAATTTAAACTTTAAACAAAAAAAATTTTTAAATCTTCCAAATAATAACTAAAACTTCAAAAACCCAATTAAAACTTCAATAACGTTATAAAAGAAGTTACTTTAATAAATGTATCTGTTAAATACATTTTGCAAAAAGTACAATACTTGAATAAAAAATATTGCGCCAAAGTACGTCTTAGTTGAAGAATTGGAATTATTATTACTGTAACCTAATTTTTATTTTCTTGTAATAAATCTAAACAAAAACCAAAAAGTTTCAATAAATGAGCACTAATTGTAAAGTAGTTTTAATTAGTTAATTAACTAAGAACAGCTGTGTTTTTGTTTAGACTGGCGTCGTTGATTACGCGAGCAAAGTTTTGTGTAAGGCTACATCTTCTCTTAAAGGCAAAGTTAACTGCAATCACTGGAAAAGTTCGTTTTTCATACAACTACATTACAAGTAGCCTTATATAATTAAATATTTATATTAATTTTTTTAATGGAATTTAATAAGAGCAAAATGATTGTGGCAACCTAAATGACATTCAAATTTATTCATGTTTATATTGTATACAGTGACTGGAAAGTATTTTGAACCACAACTTTATATGTCTTCATTTGACATGGCCCATTGCAGTATACATATATTTTAACATGTCCCACTGCAGTATACATATATTTTAACAAGGCCCACTGCAGTATTTTTTAAATAAAATAAACTACTTAACAATAATGAGAAGTGAGAGTTCTGTAGATACTAAACTGCTGTTTAGAAGGGTTTTTCTGTACAGACTTGTATAACAAGATTATTTAAAGTTATATCTGAAATAAAAAATTGTATTTAGCCTTCAGCTTTTTTTAGTTTTTTTTTTAAATTTTTGCTACACTAAGCGTACACGTGTCCAATAGTTAATAGTCTATATTTTAAATTATTACTTGACACAAACTAAACTGTCGGACCCAAGAAAATAGCCACTGCAGAATCCGTATCTCCACAGATAACAGAATATATTACAAAATGTTCAAATTCACGAGAGATTTTAATTGGGTTTATAGATAAGATTTAGAATATAATATTGCGCAGTGTACTCCATATACCGTTTTGTTGTCTTATTGGTACACGCAACCCTTGTGCGCTAAATTTAAAATGTTTACGTCAAATGGTCCATGTGACGGACAGACGGATGATATGTGTTTCAAGTAAAAGTGTTCTAAAAAGGCTTGAACAATAACTTATAAATACGAATCAGTCATTCTTGAATTGTAGTTTATATTAAAAAAACAAACAACTTTGTACTCTAAAATAAACTTCAGTTTTTTTATATTTATTTCTCAAATTGAAAGAGCACTTTGTTTTAATTATTTTTCTTCCACGTAAAGTTTTTAATCTGCAAATTTTTCGCTTTTAATATAAAAGTTTGACGTTGGTTTGTGGATGCAATTTAAAAAGTTTTTAATACTTTCAACAATTACCTAACACGTGACAGGTCCATTATTGTCTGTCCCCCCCTCTCTCTCTCTCTCTCTCTCTCTCTCTCTAACACATTACTGGGTAGAAGGGTGGTGAATATTGGCCCCACAAGCGACAAATGATGCAGACTTTTGTTTCTTGAAAGTTGTCTAATTACGCAACAAGACTTACACTGCTGAAACAAAACCAGATATTAGTGTAACATAGCGTAACATTCTGGAATCAATGGAAACCAGAATTATAGCGCAAAACAATGAACAAGAAATAGACGATAGAAAGTATCGAGTGTAACGTAGGAAGCAATAATCAGTTTATAATGGTAAGAAGAATTGAAATGTACTCGTATCAACACGTAGGAAGGAAGGTAGTCTACAGGATAATGAGTAAGTCGCTGGATGGAAGAAGATCGATGGGTCGCCCAAGGAAGATAGAACGACGGACTATAAGCCAGAGATACAAAGGAAAACAGTCAATGTGGCTACTCAGGATTAAAAATAAGAAGGAGAAGAAAAAGAAGAAGAAGAAGAGAGGACATTCTAACAGGAAGAAAATAATTCGAATCAAATTACTTCTAAAATAAAACCAATTAAAATATTTATTTCTTTAATTGTTTTCTTGAAGTGCAAAAAGAGACCCAGAATATAAATGAACAGAAAAATTAAGAGCTCGTAGACATATTGTTTGGTTTAGAGTTGCTTGACAATAGTTTGGCAAAAACTAGCTTTGTTGTTGGAGTTTTTAAAAGAAAGTAAAAGAAAAGTGTTTAAGGGCTGTATTTAATCCTCCTAAGTTTTATTTGTTTCCTTCCACATAAAAAACAATAAATTATACAAAAACACTGCACAAATTTTCTCATTTTCAAGTAACTATCCAAAAAATCCGGTTCGGAAGTTGAGGAAATCAAATTTCACTGACATTTTAGTCGTATAATTTGTAATGCAATTCATTTTACCGAATTGGAAATAAAATAAATTAATATATACTATTGGCGAGTAAATCGGAAAAAAGCAACGATGGTGGTCAGGGTTTATTCTTGGGGTTTCCTGTGTACTTCTAAATCATAAATTTCGTATATTTAAAAAAAGCAAAATTAACGCAAAAATTTGATGAGTTGATTTTAGTAAATTAGCCCAATATTCCAGTTTCTTTCTTAACAGTTTCTGTTACGCATTGTTTGCAATTTTGATCAAAATCGTTTGAATAAATTTTGAAAAATACATAGTTTTGAGTTTTTTACTGTAATAGAACTTGATTTAAAAAAAACATGATTAAGAGATTTAGACAACTCGATCAGTTGGTTTTCACACGGTAACAGACAAAATTACTTATTTAGATTTGAATCTAAATGTTTCTTGAGAAACATGGAAATGGATTTATCCTTGATCACCATATTTGCTTTATACAACTTTTTTCCGTCCTTATTTGCTCGTATCTATTAAGTTGTAAATATTTCAACTTACCGTTTCTACGCTAGACCAGTGTTACCAACTAATACAGCACTTCGAACGTAGTAGTAATATTTACCGTAAATATAATATTTAAGAACTTAAGTTTGTTAAAGAACACTATTACAATAAAACAACAATTAAGCAATACAATACAATTACAACAATAAAACAACAATTAAGCAATACAAAATAATTACAACAATAAAACAACAAAACTTAAAAAGACACTGTCAGATTAAGACGATAAATTCAAACGTATTAAAAGTAAACTAATACGTCTACCAACTGTGAAAAAATTAAGATAAATGTGTCCCCGTCTGAGTACTCTATAATGGCAGTTTTATTTAAAGTGTAAGACTCTTACATTTTTGTTATTAGCATTTTTTGTCGGTAATACTTAACGGACATTATGCATAATTTATAATCCTTAAGACTTACCTTATTTTTTTTAAAAAATGGTTTTATATTAGCGTACCAAACATGCTAGACGAGTTGCCTAATTTAGGCATGTAATATAAAATCCGGTTATAGTAGGTTTCATTTGTAAATATTTCAGTAAAGTTAAATGTTAGAATTCAGTCATTAATTTTATAGGTTATAGTTTTAAATACGAAAGTAGAACAAAGTAAAGCGTATTTGTATTAAATAACCTAAATCTAATGAATGGCATTGCTTTATTAACAGGTTATACAAGTATAACATATAACTATAGCGTATAATTTAACAGAAGTTCATATTGACAAGAAACAATGGCCTACATGGTTTTGCAACGATTATACTTATGTACAAGTATTGAATTAAAAATGAATGTACTATAGTATTTAAATACCAACCAATGATCGTATTTACAGAACCCATGCTTTTTAACGGTCAATTACGGATAGCGATTTTATAAAAAAGTGTACCAGCATTGAAAGTTATGATTGTCACATACTCCATAGTTTATAAAGAGGTGCTATATGACTGTTCAACGTCTTGCTGTACATTGTAAACCTTTTAAATAAATTATCTATTGATTTTCATTACTGTTTATTCAAACATTTGCCATCATTTCTGTATATATTTGTGAGAAACATTTTCGGGTTAGATATGAACTCGAATACTCACAAATTAAAACAATTAATGCAGGAGTACCTCAGGGAAGTGTTCTTGGCCCTGTACTGTACCTTCTGTACACTAGTTACCTTCTGTATACCAGTTACTGGGAACTCCACAGTAGCAACGTTTGCAGATGACACAGCAATTTTAACAGTTGGGGACAATATTTTAGAAGTCACAGAGAAATTACAGAATGCCACCAACGCAGTAAGTCAATGCACAAAAAAATGGAGAGTAAAGCTTAATGAAGCAAAAACTGTACACATTAATTTTACGAATAGAAAATATGAACCATTACCAATAATATTACCGAAAGGAGTATAACATATGCAAACAGTGCTAAATATCTAGGAATGACACTCGATGAAAGCTCCGATGGAAGGTGCATGTAAAAAAGAAAAAAGAGGAGCTACAGCTCAAATTCAATAAAATGTTTTAGCTTACTGGAAGAAATTCAGAACTTTCGATAGCCAACAAGATACTGCTATACAAGCAAGTTCTAAGACCAATATGGACCTATGGTGCACCACTCTGGGGATGTACAAGAAAAATCAATAGTAAAATTATTCAAGTTTTTCAAAATAAAGTATTGAGAACGATTGTCAACGCCCCTTGGTATGTGAGAAATGAAAACATACATAAGGACTTAGGTGTTGAATCTGTTCAGGAAGTCATTAAAAAGCTCTCGGTTAAGCATTATTGCAGGTTAGAACAGCATAATAATACAGAGATTGTCCAACTACTATGCCGTAGTGACAACATCACAAGAAGGCTGAAGAGGACCAAGCCAGTTGACCTCTCCAAGCCGTAAACACATTGGGACCAGCCGTCGGACTGCACCCCAGCACACAGTGAACACAACGATAAAAAAAATTACTAGATGGGGCAAGCCTCAGTTGTAATTAATATAAAATAAAAAAAAAAAAATTCTGTATATAGAAATAATACAACGATTCGAGAGTATAAACCAATTCTCAAGTGCGTAATTTAAAAAAAAAAACAAACTTGTCTATTAGAACACAAGCCTACGTTCAACAAAAACAAGAATAAATCCTTAAGACTGATCCTGGGAGGGGTGACTACATGTGATCCGTTCTTAGTGATTTGTGGCCATTTGATCACACGTAAATATCCGTATGCACAAATGGTGGCAAATGTTCCGCTAAACAATAATAATAATTGACACAAGCACCTGTCTCGCTGACGTGATGGAAGCGTATTCCCAAAAGTATTTTTTTTTCTTAGTATTAACATAAACAGCATTGAAATCTGCACTTACTAGCATTTTAAACTTTAAAATTTGTATTAAAAAAATAAAACCGTAGTCAAATAAAATTTCTGAATTTCTACGGATGTTGAAAAATCAATATCAATAGAATTTATGCAGTTCTTAACGTTGATTACAATGGGAAAAAATCAGATTCTCAAAAACACGTAAGACAAAACTTATGTAATATTAATCGCCATTTTGAACTGCTTAACGAATTTTTCTGGTTAAGAAATGTGTCCAAGCTATTAACAAATATCGTTTTTTGCTCCAAATTTGAGTTAATCAAACTGAGAACAAATCGAACTCAAATTGCAAACATGAGCTTGTTATAAAACACACACACACACACACACACACACACACACACACACACACACACACACACACACACACAAATTATAAAATAAAACATATTGATTTACTTCGTTTATTTCTACTTGCAGTGAATATTTCAGTCATATTAAATCCTCACCCGGGTGCCTTTTGGTACATCCTAAAACTTTTATTCAGTTGTACAAATTAATTTTAATACATTGATTGTACAAACGTGGCAGATCTCTACAAACAGTAATAGCTGTTCCAGTCGTACTATTGTAGTAATTGCTCGGCCTAAAAGTAATCAAAGAACTGATAAAATCACACACGTTCGCGGAGTTCCACTTGGCAAAGTCAATATTGGTAAACACTACTTGGAAAGTAATTGCAGTGCACGATTCTCGCAAAGTCAGAATGTAACTGTTCCAGTCTGTGTTGGATAGAATGTTACTTCTTCTTTTATTTGAGTTTTATAATTAACTAATGTAATGACGTTATGGTGATTGTATTAACTCGTATAACCTAATAAAGGAAGTTACATATAAATTAAGTATAATTTATTTGCATATATTTATACATATATACATATATATTTGATTGATTTTAACTAGAACTCAAACCAGGTTCACTGGAATTAGATAGTTTTGAAAAGTGGTTATCAGTTGGGAGTCAGCGCGAAGCTTTCATTGACGATCACTTGAAAGCTAAACTTTATCAGAGTATTAGATTTAGATTAATTTCTTTGCGGATATTGGGTTTGGTGGTCCTGACACGGCGATGTACAAGTTAACATCCAGGATTATAGTTCAGACCCTCAATGAGTTTTAGCAGTCCACTGACTAGCTCTTTTTGCACTTCCACAAGGTCCTGCTGACCTTCAGAGCCTCGCAATCGTATATTTTGTGGCCTGCAGTTTTCTCTTCCTTCCTGCATAACCTACACTAGGTACACTCATGTCCTGTTCATATGTATCCGTTACATTACATTGCCTACAAAATGAGTCTCCAGCCTTAAAGTATAGTTCTCTTGTCATTGCAGCACTATAAAGGTTGTTCCCTTGTCACTGCAGCACTGTAAGGGTTGTGTTCCCTTGTCACTGCAGCACTGTAAGGGTTGTGTTCCCTTGCCACTGCAGCACTGTAAAGGTTGTGTTACCTTGTCATTGCAGCACTGTAAAGGTTGTGTTCCCTTGTCACTGCAGCACTGTAAGGGTTGTGTTCCCTTGTCACTGCAGCACTGCACTGTAAGGGTTGTGTTCCCTTGTCACTGCAGCACTGTAAAGGTTGTGTTCCCTTGTCATTGCAACACTGTAAAGGTTGTGTTCCCTTGTCACTGCAGCACTGTAAGGGTTGTGTTCCCTTGTCACTGCAGCACTGTAAGGGTCGTGTTCCCTTGTCACTGCATCACGGTAAGGGTTGTGTTCCCTTGTCACTGTTTCTTTGTTACTGCAGCACTGTAAGGGTTGTGTTCCCTTGTCACTGCATCACGGTAAGGGTTGTGTTTTTTTGTTACTGCAGCACTGTAAAGGTTGTGTTCCCTTGTCAATGCAGCATTGTAAGGGTTGTGTTTCCTTGTCACTGCATCACTGTAAGGGTTGTGTTCCCTTGTCACTGCAACACTGTAAGGGTTGT
Organism: Callitettix versicolor; assembly: GCA_022606455.1. Lineage (NCBI taxonomy): Eukaryota > Metazoa > Arthropoda > Insecta > Hemiptera > Cercopidae > Callitettix > Callitettix versicolor. The sequence continues at coordinate 38,901,534 of CM040190.1, read as the reverse complement.
GTTTCTTTGTTACTGCAGCACTATAAGAGTTGTGTTCCCTTGTCACTGCATCACTGTAAGGATTATGTTCCCTTGTCACTGCATCACTGTAAGGGTTGTGTTCCCTTGTCACTGCAACACTGTAAGGGTTGTGTCTGACTCTGCTTCTAGGTTTAATTAGAAACACGTTTTCTAACGATTTTTACATATAAAAACGTATCTCAGTTTTGAGATATATCCTTATTTTACTGATTTAAAATGTTTAACCATCCCTTCTTCTATTGAACTATTGAACATTTGGTATAGTCCACTAATGCCTTACAGTCTGCAGACATTTACTGCTTATGGGCTCCATGGAATTAGATACAGCCCCAGTTTTTCCCTTTACCATGATATTTTCACTCTTTAAACCCACTTATCCCGGTCTCCATAATTTTGTGTGCTCTGAAGGTTTATTTCCAGCCATACAATGCCCACTAATGGGAGTAGTTATTAAAATAAAATGTCTACCAATATAGATCCTTACATGCGTAGGTTGAATCCGTAGGTCGTCTGGTATCTAGAGTTTGCTTTCTTGAGTTCGCCTGGTATCTAGAGTTTGCATTCTTGAGTTAAGGTCATCCAAACTTCGCAACCTGGGCAAGGGCTCTAACACAAGAGTAGATAGCACAAGAAAAATACGTGCCAGCTAGGGTATCTGGGGACTGCCAAACCCGGCACTCACAATGTCTGAGGGTATACTAGATACTTAAAGGCTATAATCCTTCTTTAAAGAAAAGAATTGCTAAAATGATTTCTGCCAGTCAAACAGAAAGGTGTTTTGACCTTGGCTAGATCCAAAGAAGAAAAGTGGATTTATATAACTGCTCGTCTGTTCCTGCAAAACAGCTGAAGGATCTAAGGAGACTGCACTGCACGCAGAGGATGGAAAGCGAACTTGCTTCATATTTTATTCAAGCTACAAGTAAGGAACAAGTACTGAGATTAGGCCTACGGCGAACTAACGGGCATCGTAGAAGACCTGTTTCCAGGTTAGTCCAGGTTAACAAGACGTTATCGTGGCTTAAGGGTGCAAAATATTCCCTTGATTTTCTTCTTTCGAAAAACAAACTTTACCAACAGCCACAAGCGGAAATGTAATGGAAACGTTTTTTTTTTACTGAGTGGATTGGAAAAGAAACTTATCTATAAGAATCTTTAATTATATTTTTACTCTATTTACTTTCAGTAGCGAGAAATGAAAACGTTCAAGTCTAAAGAGCCTTAAACTGTTAGCTACAGAACATCGATAACTTGATTTGTTTGCCTCGCAGAATTAACGGTGCCATATCGATCAGACGCTCTTCCGGACAAACGTTATTACTACAGTGCTGCAGCCTAGCGGAAGAAACCGATTTACTTTGGAAACTGCTATGAATCTTAAGTAAGCTTTAAAGCAAGTTAAGGAAGGGAAGAGTCCATTATGAATTACATTAAAATCGTGCGCCGAATAATACCTGTTGGAATCGGTTAGTGGGGACAAATGTGCATTTTAACTCTTTTATGCTTCTCACATTACATGACTGGCAGAGAAAAATATGCTTCGCGGACGTAATGGAAGCAAATTTCAAAAAAATAAGAAAAACAAATCACATAACAATATTTTTTCACACGTAAAAAAAATCCAATTTCATCGACAAGTACTTGTTTAAAATGAGCATAATTTGGAATTTATGTTGCTATCCAAAGCAAATTTTAACACTAATTACGATTGTGAAATCAAAATTTTTAAAATATTTAAGAAACCAAAATTGTTATGTGATGTGTTGTAACTTTTTTGAGAAATATTTAATTACCACCTCTTTAACTGAGATCGCTAAGTAATGAAATTGTTCAAACCACGATTTTTCTGCTAAAACACACACACACACACACACACACACACACACACACAATACTCCGTACTTCAAAAAAAAATGGCAGGTGATTTGCAAGAACTCAGTCTAGTTCACAAGTTCAAATCCAGTTACTAACGTTGTCTTTTTCGTGTATTACATTCGACCGTAACATTATACCTTATATATATTATACATTATATGTGTGTGTGTGTGTGTGTGTGTGTTTGTTGTGGATTCTATGAGTCAGGATTTAAGGTGCTGGATTACATTAAATTTGTAGAATTCATAATTGTCGCTGGTTCGAATGCAGTTACTAACGTTGACTTTTCCAGGTGTTCCCGTCATTATTTTATATGTCCTTGAAACGTTAAATATACAAAACCCCACAATTTTGTTTTTACATTTTACGCAATAAAGCCTATCGAAAAACGAGCAAAGTTTTCGTTAGTTAAACACTTTAATAGAATCGCGTAATGTGTACAGATATTATTACAAACGAGGCCTAAGGCACTTTACAAAGACGTCTGCCGGAATACAAAAGACACTTCGCCGAGATGAGCTGAGGCCGCTGTTCGCTCATTATATTGGACTTATTGAAGTTAAAACCCTCCAATTAAAATAAACCCCCGGGAGAAGTTAAGAGAAGAAAATGTCTCTGAAACGTGGCGGCAGCGGTGGAGGATTAGAAGACAACACAAGGGTTTGTTTCCCTTCGACAATTAGTCGGTCTCAGTTAAGTGTATCTTTATTTTAACTAAGGGGTCACTGACTGACACAAAATGTTTTCTCATTTCTTATTGTGATAGGGACAAGAAACTTGACCTTCACAACATTATACTACAGCGTGTGCGTGTTTTAAAAAGACTTACTTAATGATGAAATATTTACGTTATTACCAGCTGTGTACTCGAAGTTCGCTACGGTATTTTTCAATAAATAGGAAATTATATCGGAAATTTTTATATTAAATAAAACTACATAATTTAAACTTACTTTGATGTTAGTAGTTTATGGAAAAATTATATCCCTTGCCTTCATTTTTGTAAGTCAGAATGTAATTAAATCCAATTGTCAAAGCAGCAGCACTACCTACCGGATTTAATGCAAAACACTCTAAACCTAGTAGTCGGTGGGTTTTTTGTGTTTAACGTCCGACTGTTGTACACACTTGGTCTAATACAGACTATGGGATGATTTATAGCGTAGGAAAATGCCAAGCTCTGGCCGGGAATCGAACCCAGGTCCTCGGGGTGAAAGCCCAGTACGCTATCAACTAGGCCACCGAGGCGGCTAGTAGTCGGTGGGGGATCACTCTAAACACTCCTGGGAACGAAGTAAGAACAAACTGTAAAATATTCAGCAGCTCAGTAGTTGTTGCGTCTGTAATGAACACAGGTGTGAACATTTGCTATATATATATATATATATATATATATATATATATATATATATATATATATATATATATATATATATATATATATATATATATATATATATATATATATATATATATATATATATATGTATGTATGTATGTATTATAGATATTACAGATATATATTACAGATATGTATTACAGATATATATATTACAGATTACGAGATCGACATTAAGAGGCTCGGTGGTCGAATTGGCCAAAGCATCGGTCAATCAGCGTCACTCAGATAAAGTTCGAGCCGCAGTTACTCCCGTTGCTTTCCTCTTACAGTTAACGCTGATCTCTCGTTCTCATTAGTCTAACTGGTTTATGAACGTTAACAAATAAAATACAGATTATTATTTATTTGAACATTTTCCATTATTTGCGTATAAGTGTATAAATACACTGTAGAGGTCAGGATCGGTGCTCATTACAAGTTGGTGTGTCTGAATCTTGCAATAATGCTTCACTAGCTCATTTTTGAGTAGAAACTCGAAAATAAATAATTGTTTGAATAAAATGTAGATTTAACGTACGTATATTGTTATTAAACTTACCCCCCGCAGGGGGTACAGACTAGCTGCACCTATTGAAAAGATTTAGACGTCCCTGGCGGTACCCGAGTCTAACACACACTTACACTTACAATTATTACACTTACGACTTTAACACTCTACACTCACACTTACATTTAGGGAGGCGATATTAGCCTTAATGTACTTTTTCCCTTAAAACAACAAAAAACAAAATATTAAAATTACATATTTATGCATGTAGACATAAATGATAGCAAGTTGCCGAATAATAAACTGAAATAATAATTCAAGCGTGGACCACCGATGACGGCGGCCGAGGTTTTTCTTTACATAAATTTTAACGCCGTTTAATTAAAAGAGTTATTTTTTTAAATTTTGTAGCGTTTCGAAGCGGACATGTATAAGTTACTATCAAAATATTTACGGCCTTCACTGACGTGATAAAAACAGCCCAAAAAGCCACAACATTTTTTTCAAATTTCAATTTTTCTTTTAATTTTTAAAGTACATACGTATAAAATAAAACAAAATTTCGGAATACATTTAAGATTTACAAATTCGCTACGTGACAGAGACCAGTTCCAACTTTCTTTTATCTCACACTTGTTTCGGGAATCAGATTCCACAATCATAATCAGCATTTAAAGTCACCATATCGTAGTTTTAAAATTTTAAAGTACACTGAAACTACAAACATGAACTGTGTAACCAATGCAAAACCAATTCATACAGACAGATTCACTTTCCTAAGTGGCCTATTTGGAACATTTAAATCTTGATATATGTTAACACCTGAGATACTGTGTTAAAATGAGGCTTTCCGAAAATGGCAAATATAAAAGTTCATGGTTTCTTTAAAGATCTGAAATTACCGTTACATTCATACAGTTGGACGGATTTTCTTGAACAGGGTAACGGACTTGTTAGAACAACAGTGTGTTTACACACACACACACACACACACACACACACACACACACACACACACACACACACACACACACACACACACACACACACACACACACAATTTCCTAAAAACAAAAACTGTAATTTTTTAAAATATGTTTTTATGCAGTGCGTCCAACTGTATAAGTTGCCTTTGAACCCAGTTTTATACAAATTAAATTGCGTTATTTTCAAAAGCAGTTCCGATTATCGCGTTTACCTTCGACAAAGAGGATTCGCGTTTTTCACAAAACGGATTAGTACACGGCAGGGAATAAATCCAGGCGGCCCCAAATAGGGGTAGGGGTTGCATTTAGCGTTACATCCGATTAGATAGTCCGTCGACTGTACTAGTGAAAGAGTTATAGTCGAAGTTTGCAAGTCGCAAATTAAGACTTAAACTAAAATTAAACTATTGCTGAAAGTTCCGATCGTTCTCGGAGTATTGCATTCAATATTATACTACAATGTGTAAGCAAAATGTGTTTTACAAAGTGGCTGAACTCGAATTAAAAACAAGTAAGTCTCGCTGACGTGACAGAAACGAATTTCCTAAAATATTTTTTTATCTCGTCACCTTCTTACACAGCCATGAAATCTGCTCAGATTTGCGTTTAAACTTTAAAATTGGATACGAAAGTAAACCCTGAAAAACGTCAAAATAAATTTCTTAATTTCAACGGATTTTCAAAATTCAAAATTCTAATTTATTCATTATCCAAATAACGACATCTATATATCTATATATCTATATCTATATCTATATCTATCTATCTATCTATATATATATATATATATATATATATATATATATATATATATATATATAGAGAGAGAGAGAGAGAGAGAGAGAGAGAGAGAGAGAGAGAGAGAGAGAGAGAGATGAAAATATTCCTTTGATGGAAATCATGTAATTTTGTGTGAATTAAGTGAAATAAAGTGTTCTTTTTTCCGTTTAGCGTTGCACAACTTGGTTTAGGAGGTAACGAACCATTATCAGTGTTGCCAATAATTTTTTGTTATTAGCCCACAATTTAATAAAAATCTTTATAATCAGTTTTGATGGTTTTTATCCTTTTTGTCCAAAAAGGCTTCAAAAAAATTGGCCTTGTGACGTGCAGCCGAAGTTTCAACGAAATGGATAAAACGTTTAATCTCTAGCAATGTACACAAACAGACATACAAACGGACAAACGAACAAAATAAAATCCACTTTCTTGAATTCAGTAAACCTAAAAACTGGCAGATCCATCACTATGCCAGATTTTTTTCCACAAACACGGTACTTCTTCCAGGCCAACAGTGTGAAAATAAAAAAACATTATCACAGCCATATTGATCTCGTCGCTTTAAAACAAATGTTATCTCGATCTACGGTGCTGCAACCTAGCGGAAGAAACCAATTTACTTTGAAAACTGCGATGAATTTTAAGTAAGCTTTAAAACAAGTTACGGGCAGGGGTGGGGTGCAGTCCATTATGAATTTCATTAAAATCGTGCGCTGAATACCGGCTGCAGAAACAGGTCACTTTACAGGCAGGGAGACGCCATATTAGGTGACCCCACGTACACGACTTGTTTTTGAATTATTTTAACGGTTTATGATCTAATAAAAACAAAAGTAATTTTAGAATTTCCGTTCTGTATTGCCTGTACATCGTCTTTTGGCACGCAACTGTCTCGCCTCCGTTACCCCCATTGTCTTATGAGAAATGAGGGCCATCATGGTAAGACCCAGACCCTGGATTTTGAAAAAAGATTGAGCGCAGATCGATTATACATAAATATACACGTATAAATACATTTTCTGTATATAAAAATTGATTTTGTTAATAGAGCAAAATTTACGTAGCAAAATTCATTTTAAAGTTTCAAAATGGCGGCCATTTAAAATCTTTATAAATTCACAACATATTTTTTTGTCTTAAATTGTTTTGAAAATCTGATTTTAACATCGTAACTAACATGAAAATTGCATCATTAACATTTTGAATTGCTAATACTATCTATGATAGTAAAATCAGAGTTTTAAAAGCTGGTAAAATAAACAAATTACTTTCAAAAATTCACTTCCATCTCGTCGGGGAGTGCTGTGGTTATTGTTAATATTATGATTTTTGAACGACAAACCCATTCTCCCCAAACATACGAAACACCCTCTAAAGCGACAATGTATTAAAGGTTCCAATTACTTCCAAATTAACTGTTTAAAGGCAAATTATGCAAACATTTACTAATTGTTCCGGGACAAACAATTCCAATCACGTGACTTTGCAAAGGTAAGCGTCACTCGTGCAGAAACTTATAAAATCATCGCTAACACACTTATATGGCTTTGCTGAAACCTGTCATTAAATATCACACGAATGTATACGAATGTTCCGAAACTTTTGTCCGATATTTTAAGGGACTGTTCCTGGCGTTACAGTAATCACAAAATAAAATTTATTTGTTCGAAACAACCTTAGCAACTAGTCAGCCATTTTGTTAAACCATAACTTTAAATTTTGGAAAATAAATGATATACGAAATTTTAATTTGTAATACATATTTCTTAAGTGAAATTTTATCAATAAGAACGGAGATAAATCGGGCAGGACGAGACAGCAGGGGGTGCAGGCTAGCAGCACCTATTGAGAGGATTTAGACGTCCCTCGCGGTACTCGAGTCTAACACTCACTTACACTTACAACACTACACTTACGACTTTAACACTTTACACTCACACGTACATTTAGGGAGGCGATAATAGTCTCAATGTGCTTTTCGCCTTAAAATAACAAAAAAAAAGAGTCAGCAGTCCGAGAACTAACACGCCGAAAGGTCCTGGACGTTCTCTATACCTGTGCGCGCATGCGAGCGTGCGTGCGTGTGTGCTTGCGCGCGCGCGTGTGTCTTGAGTAGCTGAGTGAGAATATAGCATGAGCTAGAGGAACTGTAGGATCTCAAAGCCCATCAGCTGCCTCCACCAGAGACCAGCCAGTAAACTAAGAGGTATTTCAAATCTCTGACCCCCTGGATTAAACATAAGTGTGCCAATGCTCTAGATACTTTATGATTCATCACCCTGTAGCCGGTCAATCACTGCAACTAAACGTGTTATAGAGCGATGGTAGGCAGTAATGGACTTGTTTCGTGTACAGTAATTGCCGAAAGTATTAAAAGTTTTTAAATTACACCCAAACGGGCGCCGAACTTTTATATTAAAAGTAGAAACTTGGCAGATTAAAAACTTCGCGAGGCGGTGAAATTATTAAAAACAAACTTTTCTTTCAATTTAACAAATGAATGTTAAAAATACAGAAGTTTTATTTTAACTGAGTGCAAAGTACAAAGTGCAGTAGTTTCAATAAAAATAAAATTCAAGTTAAGTAACAAACAATGGTGTGGTGATCGTTGAACTAACAACACATAAATACTGAATTATTGAATAAAGCATGCGTATACAAAATGTTTTGGAGTAAGCACTCAGTTGTATCTCTATGAGTGCGATACACACAAAACTGCAGAAACGTAATAACCCTCATACAGCAGCAAACAAGGCACACAAGGAGTGAAGAGTGCTAATTTTTTATTGGATTAATTTTTTTTAAAAGGAACAAAAATAACCGAAGCAGTTGCAATCACAGAAAAACGTTACATGTGGTAACAGAACTGCGTGACCTAATGAAGTAGAGGGTAACCGCGTACAGGGTGAAGCTAAACACAAATAATTAGATTAGTAATAGCCACTGATAACAATAACCTGACATATGACTGACCAAACGGAGCATGGTCTGTTTCAACTCGACCGTTCGGCACTTGGTTTGTGAGTTTGTCTGTAATTCAGATCTGGCCAAACGCTCTGATCGATTAATTTGAAAGGTAAACTGGTACACTGTATAAAACCCGAACGAAGTATGTGCAAAATATTTTACCATTTACTTCCGTTTTAAGATGGCGGCCTTTGACTAACTATTACGAATGTAGTTAGTTGCTTGCTGGCTGAACGTCAAGATCTACAATAAAAATGACCTCTTCGTAAAGAAAAAGCATACCATATCTACTGAAGTTGGACCAAAAACATTTTCCTAAATATTACGGTAACCTGTTAAATAAATTATTTTCCGAAATAAAAACACAAAAATGTTGTGTTGTTTTTATACACAAGTACTTCGTTTAGACTATATTTGGACAAGTTTTACAATTTCAAGTAAACGAAAGAATAATTGTGCACAATTATTGGCCACACATATATATAAATTGTCCTTTTAAATTGAATCGATTCATTAGAAAACACAACCTTTATTGCATCTATTTTATTACACAAAATTACTTGTAACCTAGTTACACACAAAAGCGAACTTTTCCAATGATTGCAGCTAACTTTGGCTTCAAGGGAACTAGCTTTCCGATGAACAAACTTTTACATAAAACTCGCTTAATCAATCACTCTAGTCTAACATACAAACGTAGCTCTTCTTAATTAATTACAAAATCTACTTTTATACCGCTTTTTAAACCACTAAGTATTATTATTTCTGAAACACTGTGCATTCCTAATTTTAAATCACTATGCTTTACTATTTTTAAACCACTATGCATTACTATTTTTTACTGTATTTAAATTATCATCTTTTATCTTTGCTTGGAATTTTTAATAAAAGTACAAATCAAGAATCCAAAAATTCTAATTAATTTATAATTGGTTCACATTTACGTTCTAGGCAAAACTTAACCGGATTTATCAAAAACATATGCCTACACAACCAGAATTTAGACTTATATTTGGCTAAAATACCTTTATAATCAGTGTATAAAATTTGTATAACTGAAATACGAAAGCTTTGTACAGTCAGTCAAACACGTATCTTCCTTCACAGAGATAAAAGACAGGAATTCGATACAGTTGTTCAACAAAACTAAATGCGGAAACAACAATACACAATATTTTTCTTTTTCAATTTCAGAAGGAACGAAATTTACTCTAGATAAAGCCATTTTCTTTAGATAAAACAATAATTTTATTTAGATAAAGCAACAATTATCTTTAGACAAAACAACTATTTTCAGTCGAAGACAACAATTATCTTCAAACAAAACAACAATTTTCTTTAGATAAAGCAAACATTTTTTTAGACAAAACAACAATTTATTTTAAATTTATTTTTAGACAAATCAACTATTTTCTATAGAACACAATTTTCTTCAGATAAAACAACGTTTTTTTAGACAAAATTGCATTTTTTAATTAAAAATAACCGGTCTTGGAAAAAATCGGTCTAAATGTCGTTATAAATCTTCATACTCGAATTATGAACAAAGCAAAGTGACACATTGAATTGAACACATTAAATAATATATTATCCTTCTAAACTATTAGAAAATAAAGGACGGAAAATATAAATTAGTAAAATACTTTCACTATTTGTAAAACGTAAAGGTAGAAGTATTTTCATTTTGTTCACCATTATAAAACGCTGTACAAATGAAAAACGCGAAGACATAGGCACAAAAACAGTTTTCGAAAAAAACACCTCGAAATAATTAAAACACATTAAAGCAAACAAAAAAACATAAAACCAAATACAAAACAATTTCGCCACCGTAATTTTAGTTGGAAATCAAAACCAATTTTTTTGACAAAAACTTCTCTCAAATATGTAAAGCGACTTTTTCAAAACAATAGCACCCAATCAATATTTTCCCGTGTAAATAATGCACCTTGAAATCAGCTGGTAGGATGGGGATAGCGCCGATGTGTACAGCCACAGTCACAGTCAGATGGAAAGTATCGATTTGCCATCGGTCGAAGAATGCCGCATAACTGAATAGATTGCACGGCAACATGCAACAACAAAACATGCGGACAGACGACCAGACGCTACTTGCATGTAATTATCGGCATTTGCATTTCAGAAAGGAAAGGTCGTGGCTGTTTGGAATATTTGTCAAACTTTAAACCGATTTGAATGTGTTAAACACAATTACTGTTTAGTAAAAGTACTTCACCGTCTTTTAAGTTTTCAAATATTCAAGGGTTTTCTACCACCAACCACTCCAACCAATAGGAGTGCGCTGATGAAGCTCGCTGCAGCATCACAGCTACTTTTCAAAAGCTGGAGACGATTAAAACATGATTTTACCAAACCTACGCTTGGAGGCTCGAGAGAGTTTGCTATAGTTCGTAGCGTCTTGTACTGTAATCAGTCCCCAAGAAGCCTTGCATTGCCTTTAGGGTCTGTGCCAACCGCGATGAAGCCTTCAGTGAAGCGAGCTAAATGAAGTATAAAATATTAAGTTTATGACTTAAAACGTACTTATTCATCCATGCTAGAATATTTCTGTAATCTTTTTTTTAAAAAATTTAAGACGTTATTAGAAAGTTACAGCAACTTTTTATTCGGATAAAACAAACAGTTTGCAGTTTTATTTTATGTTTAGAAGGGAAAGTACTTATAAATAAGCCTTATCAGTACCGAACACAGACAGTAAAACATGCAGCCTCTGTTTTATAAACGTACTTTGTCTGTCGCTTTTACCAGTATAGTCATAGATGAAATACAATAAATTGTCAATATCAGCAAACGTACTTCAAGGAGAATGTTTTATTCTATTTTTTTATTAAAAATTTTCCATTGAAGCCATCGTAGTAAAAACCAAAACCGGTAACTTAAAACAATCGCCAATCTGACTTTTAGATCGCATTTCGTGGAGCAATTTTAGGCAGTCATTTCACATTTTAAAAAACTAATCTTAAAAGTTTTTAGGAACCGGTTTTACCATCGTAATCAGTGTGAAAATTTACGTAAATTATTATTATAAATTTTCAAACTTTACTGAAAATATGATAATGAAACTGACTGATTTTCCAATATAATATGAAATGCTAATATTTGCAAAATTTGATGCAATTCGGTGAAACGGATTTTCAAAAAGTTTCCTCTTATTGAGCTGTTTCCATTTACACAAATGATGACAAATGTTGAAACAGGCATTAATGAAAAGTTACATTTCATGCAAAATTTCAACTAAATTGTTCCAGCTTTTTGTGTCTGATTAGTGCAGGACAAAACAAGAAGCGAACTATTAAAAATAAACAATTTAAATTTAAATATTCCTAAGTAATAAACACGCTATGATTGCATGCATGACTTACAAACTGTTTTCATATAATGTTGAAATATAACATTTTCATGTTCAAAAAATATATCTTGGTGGGTCTCACCTTTGGGTAAAATGCATTTAAATTGAATGTCCACTGAGTAACATTCAAACCAGTGGCCACCAAATGCGGAGCGGAATTGAGCTGAGCGGAGCGGACTACATTGTTTTTAACGTAAGTACAGCCACTAAACGGAGTCAAGCGACGTTGCTGGGCACCACTCCGTGTAGGTTCGGTTTTGAAGCTGATTCTGCTTCTCCCACCACGCTGACCACGCCTCCAAACTTATTATTTCTCGTTACCTAGGTTACTGATGTCTAGGTTACGATTTTATTAAACACAGTAGTTCTTAGAATTCGTTACTGTAGGCTTAAATATTTATATTTAAAAAATAAAAATGCGTCCTTTAAACTGACTGAATCCCACTTCCGGTTCCCTTTCATTTTCACTTCATTCAGCGCAGCCTACTATTGTTGTGTTTCGTGAGCGTAAATAATAAAGTGAGTTACGTTTTCAACGTAATAAAATTACCTTACAGTAAACTGCAAGCACTCGAGTTAACAAGAAGCGGTTGTTGCAGTAAGTTGGCGTTTATTTTTAATTAATGTAAAACCCGCCAACATAAACACAACGCCACACTTCAGCCGAGCCTACTCAGTCTGCAACAACTGCTTTTGTTTTCTGCCAAATTATCTTTCGCTGTTAATTCAAAGCCTCGAGGTGGCGCTGCGAATATTTTACTTAATGAAAATATTTGTTTTGGAAATTCTAAGATACCGCGGAGAATTAATTATGGTTATGAAATATTTAAACAAAACGACGTCATCTTAATCACGTTCAAGAGGTGAATACGCTTTTAGAGTGAAGGAAGACTGAGCTGATAAACGAACAAAAAACGAAACTAAATGTGGTCTTAGAGTCAAGGACTCTTGTATGTCTGTCTGTCGGTGACGCATCTCTTAGGCCTACTCGTAACTGATCGAAATAAAACTTAGCGAGAAAAGCCTTTGTAGCTGCCGGAACACAGGGAAGTATTACATAGTGGCCTCCCTATCACCGGATTACCGAGGTAGAAATGCGAGAGTGTAAATTGAGAATAGTAATTGCAAAGCAATACAAATACTTTTATTTTAATAACTGAGTTTAAAATGAAATTATTATTGAAAAATCATCAAAACAAACTGAAAAACTCTTAAAATTAACGTGAAAGAACAATAAAACTTCTCCACGTACATTACAGTATGCAGTAGGCCTACACATGAACAAACGTTTTTTTGAGAAAACATCCGCCAAAATAAACCGCTTTCGTGCGCGTTGTAAACCAAATTATTTACTGTTTCTTTAAACTTCCGTATGGGCGGAACTTTACACACAAAACTGATTCCGTACAGTTTGTCATCTCTGTTCGTCATTTTTGTTACAAAAAACTTTCATTTTAACGCATTATCTTCCCAAAAATTGGTGTATGCCTTTATTCTTCTTAAACGTAATTCTTCTTAGAACGTAATGTACGATTAGCCTCGCGCCAGGACATTACTGGCGGCTCCGTAGAATCCCACGGTGCAATACGATCTCCGAGGAGCGAGATATCTGAAGATGGAATCGTAATGCCGAAACGCGTAACAAGACGTAAGTAATAAAATCACAGACGAGAAAACAGATTAAATTTTCTGCAATATCAATGACTTGGATGTGTTTATTTTAAAACGTAATAAAAGATGTAAATCAGTACACAAACTTCGTCACACTCAATTGTTTCTCACATAAATCCGGTTTAAAGCAAGGAGAAAAGCGGCTTAATTGCACAAAATCGTTTTTAACAGTTTTGCTCAAACTTTGGATCAAATATAAAGAACATTTAAAATCTGAAATGGCAGAAAATTACGTTTCCGTAGTAACCCAAATGAAAGAACCAAACAAATCCGAAGGTGGTTTTTGGGATTTCGCTATCGTTACTTTTTCCAAGTATTTTGTTGTTGTTGTTGTTGGAGACAAATAACATTTAGGATTTGTTAGATGGTAAAATGTTTGGCTAAATGTTTTACCACGTGTGGGAATTAATTGAATATATATATTTCTACAGACTAACTTTTTTTTACTGAAATTTCCGTCCATCAGTAAATGCCTGTGTACATCGCTGTTGGGACTGAAAATATAAAGCGATTCGATTAAATTTAGCAAGTCTGTGATTTCGGGTTTCCTTTATCCTTCCTGAGATGATTATTTATAGAAAAAAGTACACTTGCTCAAGTACACACACGAGCGCGCGCTCGCTGATTTTGTATATTTTGTTTATATTTTGAACAGGGCGTGAGAAGGTAAAACAAATTTATTTCCAAAACTACTTTCAGAAGGTAAAAACCAAAACTACTTTCAAAACACCGTGCAAGGGACTTAACCGTGCCCAAGTACTGCACATAACGCAAGGCCCGTATTTGGAATTCCAGTCAATAAAGCCGAACAATGGCGGCTATTGTTGTGATCACATACCAAAGTGTCTTTCGGCAATTCGGTTATCAGAATTAATTATAACTTGTGTTTAAATGTGAGCACGCCTTGTTTGAAGATTAGGCCTATCGATATAAACCGGAACTTAACTAGATTATCACACTCTAAGCGTGGATCGGAGACTTTGGGCGTAGAATTTCTATAATAGGGTTATAGGGAGTACTATATATTTAATAAGTCCGCCATTTTGAATGGTACAAGAAGTTGCACATAAGTTTGCACGTTTAAACGTAAGCATTTCTCGCAAGCACGGCTTCATAACAAGCACAAATTTAGTGATTATAAAAACATATTTTATTGTCTGATTTCTGTAGTAAGACCCACACCGGGATCTTAAAACGAGCGCCGATAGCAACTCTAGATCACTTTTCCAAGAGTCATTAACTTTTTATATTTTGTGGGTTTGTATTGAAGCGCTTTTACGTTTACAATTTTGGACCGATTAGATGTGGCTAGGACAAATTCGTCACCCATCAAAGTCCGTTCAACAGTTTCAAAATGGCAGTCATTTCATATCTTAACACTATGTTTCCGTTCATACTCGTATTTTCCAATGCAATTTGAAAATTTTTAAATCCTACTTTACGCTAATTTTAATATTGATGGCAAAATCATATTAACAAAAACGTGAAAAATAAAAAAAAATGTAGTTGGTAATTTGCCACCACTAACACGTAGCTGAATGACGTGATTATTTCACATTCCTTTATTACAAACAATGAGATAAAATACTATTTTTTTAATGTTTCACACACTTTAAGTATTTGCAGTACGTAAGTGTGGAAGAATAAGAAGAATAGAAACATCGAGAGAAAGAGAGAGAGAGAGAGAGAGAGAGAGAGAGAGAAAACGTTCCAGCAGATGTCAATATTCTCCCTTAACCGTAGAGAGACTTAGAATCAAGTACTTCCGGAGGCTGGAAAACGGAAATGAAATGCTTAGCAGAACTGCAGCACATCTCCATAATCAAGCGGAAATACTCTTCAGTCCGGTTTCCGTGACGGACAGAAACTTTTAGCGGCATTTCCCCTTTGCGTCAGACGGTATACGCCGACATTACTTAGCTGGCGGCCTTTTAAGAACCTAACTTTTTATATATGTAGTATATCTTACGTTACAGAGTGCTTGGCACTACTAGTCTATCCGAAAACATTGGTAACATAAATCCCGCAACTTAATAAAACTGATTTCACCAAATAATCGATCACATTTACTTTACGACAGTTAAAGTTAACCATTCTTTAAAAATAGGTTAAGCTGGAAATAGTTTCTTCAATAAATATTTACTTAGAAATATTACTAATTTTTCAAAGAACAGTAGACCTCGCAGTATTAATTAATTATCTGGCCACCGCTGAACCATAGCGCCTAGCAACCTTTGCATCCGTTTAACTAGTAACCGTAATATGTAGGAAACATCTTACTAGACCGGATGGTCTATTGGCAACTTTATGCTTTTTCTCCGTGAAACAGTCAAAAATGTGATAGGTGTTGCCGTTAGCCAGAATTACAGGACATAGCCGGTGCAGGCGAGAAAAGTGGTACGTTTTATTATGGTCCGATCTTTGACCTGTACAAACACAATTGTATTCGCGACGTTTTTTTGCGTGATGATCAAAATATGCTCTTACACCGGCAACTGCACATATCAGGAAAGGAAGGAGGTAAATGAAAATATCTTACACATATGTCTTTATAAAAGGTTCTTTCGTACATAATTTTAAAAAAGAAGACACACACACAATCAGCGACCTTGCTTTAGTCGGTCAACAATTACATTTAATTATCCCTGGAAAGGAAGCGGGAAAGAAGACCTGGCTCGCGAAGCTTCGCAAATCATGGCTTCGAAAATGATTTCTGGTTAATATTTCACCCAACTGTTGAGAACAATAAAAAAATAAGAAACAATTCTATAAGAGTTAAAAATATGACAAGCTGAGCCGAAAAACGTTCATCAAAAGTGCCCACAGAGGTTGTGGAAATTATATCACAGGAAACGTACTTGCCACACTTTCAGATTCAAGAACCAGTTAATTACTAATTCAATAAGTTACACTAATTTAAGATTTTTAACTTTCTTAATTAAAAACACTGTTTAACTCACTGTACAATTATAGTTAATCACCTTTGGATTTTGTGTAGCGTGGATTAGAAATTGTGTTCATTTTATTAACGCTGAAAGGAATTGTTTAATTTTAACTGCCTGAATTTTCGAAATAATTTGTAAACTTGTGTAAATTACGGATAAGTGGTTTGAATTAAAATAATAAGTAGCAAATAAATTTAATTTGTGACAGAAAAATTTCTGTTTTATAAAACGTCGTAAAAAGCGAAGGATTTTATGCAAGCAGCAACTTTAAAATGTTAGAAATTAAAAAACATAAGTCTTGAGAGGCTATTTTCATATTTGTTCCTAAACCAAAAATTGTAACTGGTAGAAAAGAATAATTCTGATTTAAATCAGGAAGGACCCGCCCAAGCAGCAACGTGTATGTGGATTGCCTATGTTGCGCCGTCTCGCAGAACTAATGCATGCATCGTCATCGTACTACAAACTCCAGATGTTACAAATTTTATTCCGAGTACTTCACAAAATTAATAACAAACCGGCCTAATTTTCAAAAAAATTTAAAAAATATTTAAATTGTACACTAACAGTAAGAGCAAAAAAACAACAGCTTTGCAAAATTGATGTTTTAAGGTTAATAAAAAACCCGTCAGAGTTCGTTTACTGTTGGTCATAAGTTGGCTGTGCTGTCGATGAGAGATCGGTATCTATCAACAGAGGTAATGTATGCGGGAAAGGGAAGAAAGATGGGGTAAAAACTACCCCTTGACAGATTGAGAAAGCGATGGTAATTTATACACCGATATCTGCCACCTCTGATGCATGGGATTTGTCAGCACATTTGTTACGCAATAAAACGCAATAACTTTCTCGTATCTTAGGCTCACGAAAACCGGAATATACTGTACCAATATTGCCGTTTATTAAAAAATCAAAAATATTATTTAAGGTTATGGACAGTGATTTATTTTTACAAATGTGATATTTTAACATATTTTATCTTTAAGGTTGCCGAGAAGCCTGTCAATAGTGATGTTATAAATATCTCGAAAGTTTTGTTTTGTAACAGCTCTGCCGATTGTATTCTATTCGTGGCGCCTCTAACGTAACTTAAGGTATCTTCTGTTCTTCCTTTTCTAAGTTATTTATTTCTGAATAGCATTATTACGTTAAGCATAGCTAACGGAAATAAGGACTTGCGTTTTTGAAACTACGTATACGGGTTACCTACAGGTTCGTCAGAAAAACAGGGAACTCTCACGCCTCATACTTACCCATTTTAAGGCGTTACACTAAAATAAAACTGACTTAAAACCGATAAAATGTTTGTAAAAAAATTCCAGAAGCAGAATAAAATATCCCCGTGAGAATACAGCACAATGCAGGCATGTGTAGAAAACAGCTGACTGCTAAAAATGACTGTTAAAAATCATTATTTTTTTATTACTTTAAAAGCTAGGAAGGGCCCGAAAAGATTTTAAACAAAATTTCTAAACTACGATGTGAAGGAATTTTTTCACAAATATGCGTTGCAATCAGAATCTTTTATACAATTCCAGTGACGTGCGTTCAGCAATCATTATTTTTTTATTACTGTAATTTAATTATATTTTTTTTATTATTAATTTTAATTATTACTGTACCGTGACTTGAAAATTTATAATGGCAATAAATAGTACACCTAAATGGTTTTGTAAAGATTTAACAAAAATTGACTGAGGATTCTGTTGTCACGTCAAACATAGTTTACAAAGATGTGCTATAACACTGGCACTCGACATTGTTGTATATTATTCATTTATTTTTCCCATTAACTTCGAAAGGTAGCACAGGCCCACTATATATATATATATATATATATATATATATATATATATATATATATATATATATTTTGCAGTTGCACAACCCCGCAGGGGGTGCAGGTTAGCTGCACCTATTGAGAGGATTTAGACGTCCCCCGCGGCACCCGAGTCTAACACACACTTACACTTTACAACACTACACTTACAACTTTAACACTTTACTCTCACACTTACATTTAGGGAGGCGATAATAGCCTCAATGTGCTTTTCACCTTAAAATAACAACAACAAAAAACAAAAAACGTGCAGTTGCACAAACTTTCCTGTCACTACGTACCAGGTAGTACAAACTATGCACAAACACACACTCCAGACGAGAATATAATTCAAAGGTTAGTTTCGCTAAACACGTACTTCTTCACGTACTTAGGGATACAAACACAGTGTGTTTAATAATTATACAACGTAAACGCCTCCGGTTTGAATACAAATGGCAAATTATTGAACAAATATTTAACGTTAACAAAGCCGCTGATCATGGAAATCTCTTGCATTACTGAATTAATTACGTTACGGTTTTTGCTGTTAATATGCAAACATGTAAATTGTGTGCTTATTGTAATTAATTAAATTGAAAACGCTTTCAATATCCAAAATTATATAATGATTCAAAATTGTAATACTTTTAGAAAAAATCGAAAGCACTTATAAATTTGCGCGCATGTTCGTCTGCCTTTAACCCACGCAGTACCAAGCATTATAAAATTTAGCGTTTTTTTTTTTTTGTAGTTGTTTGAATCCGAAAAAATATAGAAGTTCAATCCAACAAATACGAACGGCTTAAAATCTAAAGACCAATTATTTTTATTAGTTTATGTAATGTTGGGTAATACTTGAAACTAAAACTGATACTTATTTCAAAAATATATATAATTTTTGCACTTAAAGAGTGTATGTAGACGTACTAGACCTGTGCCAAAGCTTCCTTGCTAATTGTGATACTTTAGCATCACATTTATAAACATTTACCTGTTTATCACACAAAACATTTATAAACCTATTTTGGATGGATATAACCAGAAACGGTTTAGGGTTTGCCGATCACTTACAAATGTTTTCAACAAAAGTTTGTTTTGAAAAATCCACCAACAACTTTGGAAGGTTTTTACGCCCCTCTGTCTTTTGAAGTGTGGGTAAAAGTGAGCAGGATTCGATTCAAAAGAAGCACTAAAATCGTACGCTACAAGCGGTACAGTCCACGTCGCGGCGGAGCAGACGACACGGATATAAGCTGATCCGTTCATGTTAATGCTTAGAAGCAAGGCGCTAACGTAACGTACTTAAGAATTATGTGATTGATCATTTCGTAAAAAAAATATTGTTAGACATTTGTTTTCATTACGTCAGCGAGACAGCTGCGTGCCGCCATTATTTTTACTTTGTACAGCGAGAAACCAAAACAAGACGAAACTGCAAAGGTTTAACATTTTTTGATTTACTGATCACGCGCTAGTGTAACGTTACAACGAAACACAAACGTACTTAGTACCTTATCAATTATACAAACGTTTATTAATTACAATGAAAACTTGATTCCCGTAAAAAGTAAATAAAAATGTGAGTACCAACAGGAAAATTTGAAAAACTGTAAACTGTAGTTCCGAAACAAAGTGTTAAAAATCACCATTTCGTAATAAAAATTTCGATTTTTGAAAACCAAACGAAAACCTTATAATCAAAACATTTTCACAACTTACTTACAACATTATCAGTGCCCTCTTCATTAAACTAAGTGTTTCAGTTAAAATTGAAATTAAGTTTAATTTAAATGAACATTAATGTTGTAAAATAATAAAAGCTGACGTTCGGGGGAAAGGGTAATTAAAATTAATGTTTTGAAGTCTTTACAGCTTAATGAGGAAAACTAATTAAAATAATGTAAAATGTCTGGCTGAGGATAGGAACGGAGGGTTGGGGGGCGAGAAAGAGAGAGAGAGAGAGAGAGAGAGATGTTTGCATATTTTTAGTTGTATAATTAAATTATCCCAAGAAGAAAATATTACAGGGTGTCACACAAACTTTGACAACGGAAAAGAATTATGTACTTATTAAATAAGCTCATTTAGCTATTTCGCTGACGTAATGGTAGCGAATCTTCCAAAAAGTAACAATATCACAGTATTACTTTTCATTGGTTGATTTCACCACGATATTCTTCGTTAAAATATGCAAAAATTTACGTATTACATTTTCCATTGCAAAAACAAAAATAAACCCTGACCGTACTTAGATTCCTCTAATTTCAAGAGTTTCAAAAATTTTAATCTCAACTGCTGATTTATGTAGATTTTCGGTAACGCAAATGTTGGGATTAAATTTTAAAAACAGTGTAAAAAGGTAATATTTTTTTAAGATTTTAAATTACCACTTTTTTAATTACTGTAAACGAATTTATCTGAATAGCTTAATAGAACTAGGTCCTATCACCGAAATCAATTTTTTTCTAATTTGAATAAACCTTACAAAAACCGATAACATTAAAATAATACGTTAAATGGTATTTAATGTTTAATAGAGTCTGAAAATGATCTAAAGGTCAGAATCGATTAGATTTAAAACTTAGTCTGGGCATTACCATGATGGCAACAAAAATAGTTAATTTACCAATACGCGTTCGGTAATAATATAAATCATAATTTTTAAATTATGAAATTTTGTAATTCAAAATTATTAAAAAAAATTTCAAGTAGATTTATCGTAAAAAATTCATTACAGGAATATGTTTTTAAAATGTTTGTTTTAAAGCTCTGTGTAAAGGAATGTAAAAACTTCTTACAAATGAAAAAATATTTTTTTAAATCAGTTTTAATGATTTTGTACATTAATTACTTTCCAAAATTATTGCACAATCAGTGTAGGGTACGGCTGATCACTTTTATGGCCTTTCACAAATTTAGTAATATTGTATATTGAATTTGAATGAATGAATGAATTGGTAAAGTCACTATAGCACTTCGACCTTGTAGATCTAATGTGCCCTCTTTCTGTATTCCTGAGTTGCTCAGCTCCAGTCCTAGTCTCTTTATAAAGTCTATTTTTTGGGGAGTATTCTAGGTGGGCAGCTCCCCTACTTCTAATTGGTGACTTCCCAGTTCCTTATTGAGGTGCTCTGCTAATTGCCTTTCAATTTTTCTTTCTCTTGACATTTATTACAGAGGTTCTGCTTCGTTTGACCAACCATTTTATGGTGAGGTGAGATCCCGCTCATTCTATTGTATATTCTTACTTATGGGAACATCCACAAGTAGTTCATCCGTCCACACAGAGCCCTGCATGGTGGCAGGTACACTAGGAGATCGTCAGGTCTCCCAGGGCTCTGTTTGATATCAGCACTGATCGCTTACACCTTACAGATAGCCAGGTTATGTAGATTTTTTTCCCGGCAAAAAAAACAACAGGTTATGTAGAGTAGTGAATGTGTGTGTGTGTGTGTGTGTGTGCTCGCGCGCGCGTATGTGTGTACGCGTGCGTGCTTGAGTGCGTGTGTGTGCGTGCGTGTGTATGTGCGTGTGTGTACGCGCGCGAGTGTGTGTGTGTGTGTGCTGATGTCGTGAGTAGATGAATAGGAGTATTATGAGCTAAATGTAGAGGGATTGTTAACCTCATCATCTGCTCACTTCAGCTGCCTCCGCCCGCTATAATTTATATTATACAAATTTATTTCATGTCAATGTTGACCTACTAACCTTGAAGTAGGCATATTTTTTAATCCAATACCAATTAAAGATAAATGATAAATGATGAGATAAATGATGTCTTTAAAGAAACATTTTTTATTGAGTATAAAGTCTGTTATAATATTGCTCTATTTTATAAATTAGTTTTAAATGTCAACCTTAACTTCTGTGTTTAGCTACAAATTAAGTTCATTCTAAATAAAATAATACTAATAAATATGTCTATTTTAAAACTTCTTTAAGTATGCTCCTAAGTTATGGTGTTTTGTTTCAGTATATTTTGACAGATTTTTTTTATTTCCTATTTCCATTTTATTTGAAAATAAGAAACTCTACCCGGATATAGCTTTCTTGTAATAAAGCGAGACCAGACAGACAGACAGGCAGGCAGATCTGTCAAACTGTCAAAATCCGTCGCGCCGTTATTGCAGCTCTCACGTCAAACTTTGTGACAAGCTCTCTCCTCCATTCTCGCTAATTTCAGTTTTCAAAGATTACAAAAACTGTTTCGTGTAATACTTTCTCGATTAGAATTTTAAAAATCGCAGCACACACCTGTCCTGCTGAAGATATGGAAGCGAATTTCAAAAAAATAATTTCTTTTATCTTAACCTCTGGTATTTAAACTTTCAAGTTTTGTTTGAAAATATAAAAAATACCGCTGTCAATTTAAATTTCAACCGATTTTGACAATTCAAAATGCTAATTTATGAATTCTTTTTCCAGTGAAATTTAGGGTTCCAATATTATAGCGGTCAATCTCTGAAATGCACACCTCAAGGTTCTTAGCTCGAGACACATTTACTCCCGTTACAAAAAACCTCTGTCAATTTATATTTCAACGGATTTTGACAATTCAAAATGCTAATTTACGAATTTTTCCTCAATTTAATTTGGGGTTCCAGTAGGACTCGGTGGATAAAGCAGCGGTCAGTCTCTGCTGCGTATCTGAACTGCACACCTCAAGGTTCTTAGTTCGAGCCACAGTTACTCCCGTTGCTTTACCCTTACTAATAACCTTGATCACTTGTCAAATTGGCATAAAGTATGGACGAAAAGCAAAAATCTAAGTTGCAATGCTAATGTATGCAGATTTTATTACTGATTATAAAGTAAATCGATGTTTTTTAAAAATTGCACGATAAAAAAATAGTTTTTTTAAATTTATATCTTTCACGTTACCGAAGCATGTGCGTGCACAAATATTTAACAACGTGATCCCCATTCCCTCATCATGTAAAATAATTAATTTCAGATTACACTAAGAAAAATTAAACACATAAACAAAATCTATTGAATACCCTCGAGTTATATATTTAAGCAAAGTAAAATTACAAAGAAGTGCTTGTACATAACAACGCAGAAGCAAAACAGGGAAGATTACAAATTAGAACTAAGCACACTATGGACTCGATTTTGTAATAGCTTTAATTACACTTGCAAGGACTTAAAACGGATTTCCGATTTAAATGAAATTACAGTCACTTGTAAGAGCTAATATTTGCTCCAGCTTGGTTACCTCTTGTACAAATACACTCTGCGATACGCGATAGTACATTTACTGTTAATTACTTTTACTTATACAGGATGTGATAAGAAGATGGTTAGCGTGACCAATAATAACGTATTTCGTTAATGTCTTTTAAACGTACTCACCTTTCTGTCTTATATGGTGAACGTTTTTCGAAAAACTGAAAAATTGACGATTTAAGATAGGCGCAAATAACGTTTCTTGGTTAAATAATAATTTTTGTCGATTAGCAAAACTACACAAATAATATGCGAATTTATACAATAACAAATTATCAGTGACTTGCCTTAAATGGAGGTTGTTTTAATCGAAATACATTTTAACCTTGAAATTTGGTTACAAATCCAGTAGTTAGTAGAATAAAGGGAGAAGTGTATGATGTAATTCAGAACAAGGTGTATGAATAAATTTCTAGGGTTGCTATTACATTGTGACCTTTGTGGATCTATTGTGCCCCTTTCCTTAGCCAGTCATAGTCTCTTCAAAGTCTAAAACGTTGAAATAATTCAAGATAGGTAACTTCCCTTTTATTGAGGTGCTTGTTCGAATTTCATTTTCCCCTTACTCTTGAACATTATCAAGGAGATTATTCTCCATTTGCCCTTTCTTTGTTCTGCGGTGAGATACCGCCATTTTATTTTACATTCTTACTCACTTTGTTCCCACGAGGGAAATTATGTTGGCTATAACAAAGCTCCGGAGGTAAAGGTGCACAAAGGGGAAACTTTAAAGGCCCCTTTATAAAATTAATTTTTGTTTACTTTTTATTAATTGTTAAGTATAAATAATTTAAGTTTGGTTCCAGAGATGATATTTAATAATAACTAAACACTTATAACTGACTTATTAAATTGACTGTTCCATGTATGTACCACGCTGGACATTGCAGTTGCCAATATGTTAGAACTGCAGAGAAAAATTGAAAACTTAAAGGAAAACTGTCCAGCGGTTTTATATGAAGCAAAACTTGTAGCAAATACCTTGGGTATTAATCTACAGTTAAAGCAAGGGAAAAAAGGAAATTTAAGAACTTTAGTGCACCAGCAAAGTTGTTTTCTCCCATGCTTTCATTTTATATAAGGAGGAACTACTCAAACAATGTGTGCTGTTAAGGGAAAGTATCTAACGACGTAACTGCCTCGTTTGATGAAGAGATTGTGAACCTAAAAAATGTGTACAGAACGTTTGAAGACATTGCTGGAAGCCAGGAAGGGCCTGTAAAGCTTTTAAACAACATTTCTTAACTACGATTTGAAGGAATTTTTTCACAAATATGCGTGGCAATCAGAATCTTTTGTACAATGCCAGTAACGTGCGTTCAGCAAGGTGTCGTTAATAAAGAACTTTCTTCGTTCAACTACGGCACATTGCGTTCACGTGAACAAGAGCAACAGATACCGACCGTGAGGTAAGAGGCTTTGCTTCCGCCAAGACAAGAAGGCTTCTGTAATGATTCCAGTCTGAATTTTTAAAAGTGGAACTTTTAACTAATCTATCGTTTTTCATCACGTATAGTAAGGTCATTTAACACCTCCATCGGGAGGGGGTGTTATGGTGGGTGTGCCGTGACCTACGATGGTGTTTGGGCAAAGGTCCAATAAGGGCGCCCCATTGGGCTTATCTATACCGGGCTCCACAATTTCTGTTACTGCTACTACTGGGAGGTTGCCCGATGTCCCAGGGCTCCGTTTAATACACCGTTAGGCCGGTGTCATACACTCAAATCAGCACGGGTCGCTTAGGAGCACTACACTTTGGAGTTAGCCAAGTAGTGTATAGTAGTGCATTTGTGTGCGTGTGTGTGTGTGTCTTGAGCAGATGAGTGTGAGAGTAGTATCAGCTAGAGGTACGGTGGGATCACTAAGTCCATCAGCTCATTTCGGCTGCCTCCACCGGAGAGCAATGCTTGAGCCAAATTAAATTATACTTGATCATTTAGATTTCCCAAGCCTTCGCTCGCTTAGCTCTGGAGGTGGCTTGGTTAGTTAGTCTGTTACTTCTTATCACGTTCATCACATCAGTTTAAGCCCTCGATAAACAAGGTGGCCGACACGAAGTAACACACTGCAGGAGAAATGAAAAAGGGCTGTTAGATTTTTAACTAAAAATATGACGTATAATAAAAGTGAAGTGTGTAATAAATGTGTTAAAATTTACTGTCAGTATAAAAACTGCAATAAAAATATTTGGTTGACAAAATTTAGTTTTTTTATTAAATTTTGTTTACACTTTTAATAAAATATTTAAAAGCTTTGGGAGATCCGCTAAAAATACTAAAAAAAAACCTTTACACAAATTTATATAAACAAATCCTTATAGTTGGAATTGTACAGTTGTGTTGTGTATTTTCCACTTTTTAAATTCTTCCATCGTTAGCACAATTTAAAATCCGTGAAAATTGGCTTTTCAAATTTTCAATTTAATAAGGAAATTTTACATGAAAATATATAAATATCTCAATGCTTACTTTGATGGTGAAACGAAATTTTCAAAAAAACATTAGGACAAAATTATTGTTGTGAATTCGCTTCCATCACGCAATCAAAACAGCTGCGAGCCGTGTTTCCAAGTTTTTCAGTGTTTTCACAAATCGCTTAATCGACAACACAGGGAAACATTTAAGCAAATATTTTTAGAAAACTCAAAATAAATGGGTTTTGGAAATTTATTTTTTCAAAAAAAACACAAATGGATGCCTAATGCCCTTAATTAGACACCCGTAGGACGTTTATATCACAACAATACAAGTTAAATTATTTCCGCATCAAGAAAAGCATTCTGGAATGTGCCGCTGAGGCGCCTTCAATATTAATTTCAGATTCCTTCATTTAGCATTGTTTGATATTTAAATTATCCTTAAACGCATTCCTTTAATGATTTAGAATACAGAGAGAGAGAGAGAGAGAGAGAGAGAGAGAGAGAGAGAGAGAGAGAGAGAGAGAGAGAGAGTTATTCGGAAGAAATAATCAAAAAATTAATTTGATGAAACTGAACGACTGAGCGAAACGAGGTCTCTGTTTCAATTCGGCTTTTTGGTGTTTAACGTCCGACTATTGTGCACACTTGGGCTAATGCAGACGATGGGATGATTTTATAGCGTATGAAAATGCCAAGCCCTCGCCGGGAATCGAACCCGGGTCCTCGCAGTTTTTCCAAACGCATTGACCAATTTCTCGTAATGTAAACATTTTTCCATTCACTTCTGTTCCAACGATGACAAATGTAGTTTCTGGATGTTTCCTACAATACTGGCTGAACGGTAAGGTCTATCATAATTATTACCGCTACATGAAGAAAGAGCATGAAATTTCCGTAGTATTTCTCCTAAGTGTCGGAAAATGTTACTACGAGCGCGTCAGAGCGGTGGCCAAGGTCACGTGATACAATAACAAATACAATCATTAAAGTCTGATACGGTTTAACCGAATGAATTGAAATTTTGTTGCTATCTCATCAAAGTAGAAATCTAGTTACAAAAAAATTATATAATTTTTCCAAAAATCCACTTTAAAATGTAGAGCGTTTGAGAGGTTGAAAATGAAAATATACTGAAAAACACAAATTAATTTCGTCACATTATCAGTTGTTTTATTTAACAAGCTGACTCCAATATTTCAAAAAATGATTTCTTGACATCTAACTAGCAGTTAGTAAATTCAAGACCACAACAAAGCTTGGACGGATTAACAATTTTGAGCGTTTATTGTCCTCTAAATCAAAACTGAAACAAACAATACAAAACAAATGAACTACAAATTAAATCACGTTTAAAAATGTTTAAAATACTTTAAATGCAGGCACTGAACTGTAAATGTAGCAGTATTAAAGTCTCTGCTAACACTTGAACGCTGCTTTTGTCTGCAAAATAAAAAAGCGAGTAAAATTTAAAAGGATGAGTTAACGAGGCGCCGCCATGATTAACACTACGACCTCATTTATTTAAAAATGAGTTTATTCTGCCTCATAGAGTGGAACAAAGACTTGCAGATATTATAATTTAAAGTGTTCGCGTAATGGGGCGAGCATTAAATGCTTTTAGTGCCAACTTATACTTTAAGTAAGATATCGTATTTACATAGAATAATAAATATCAGTTGTGACGTCACTACGCAAATACAAATAGTAATAAAAAGTGGTATTTTATTTAAAATTTTATAATATTTCTATAATATAAATAATTACACTTTAATAGTCAAAACCGCACGTCAACCAACACACACGCGCGCGCGCACACACACACACACACACACACACACACACACACACACACACACACACACACACACACACACACACACACACACACGGGTGTGTGTGTATATGTATATATATATATATATATATATATATATATATATATATATATATATATATATATATATATATATATATATAAGTTATGGTATGGTTTCGGGGACGTCGCTTTTTAAAAAAACAACTTTTAATAATTAAAATAAGACTTTAATATCCACTTAAAACTTATAATAATTATTCAAGTTCGTCTCATATGTATTGAGATGCGAACTGAGTGAGACCTCGATTCACACTGAGCTTCTGCTCTTTCTTCTCTAGGTACATGAAAATACTTACTGTGTTAAAAGCTAAACTGTCAGCATTAAATATAGCTAAGTCTAACACTAAATCTAGCAAAGTTTACAATACTTGTCTATATAACTTATATATATATATATATATATATATATATATATATATATATATATATATATAATCTATTATTCATTATATTTGCATTACTATAAATTGAATATAAATTTCGTCTGCATTAGCCCAAGTGTGCCGGACGTTAAACACCAAAAAAAAAAATTGAATATAATATAATAAAATATAATATAATAAAAAGGAGGAAATATTTACGGTAGTTTTAATGGTAATAGAGAAAAGTCCCTTTTAGGGAATCGTTTAATAACTTTAAAAACGAAGTATTGGTATTTTGTTAGGTTGGCAGCATTGATGGCTTACACACGGGGGAATACTATAGTACAATAAGTGATGAATAGCAGTGAGCAGTGTGATATGTTACGGATTTATAGAGCCTCCAGTGGGACCACCGTATAAAAAATTCAGTTTTTATCTCTGGATAGTTGCTGCCTTTGTGTGCGAATTCAAGGAGCCATCATGGTAATTACTCAACCCAGTTATGCCGAAAAAATATCTTACATTTGCTGACATTCGTCCTTCAAAAATATACGTTACACACTTAAAGGAGAGTTGATTTTCTTAAACTTTTTGCATTACTGCGAAATTTTAAATGTACATTCAAAACAATGCACTTACATTTAATTTTATCTTTGAAATTTGTAATTAATTGCTTGCTACATCATTACAAGACAGTAGGCTATTCCTTCTTCACATGATAAAATTTGTGTACAGTTACTGTGTTATGATTATAATTTCAAATAAGTGGAATTTCGTTTTGAGTCAGTCTGTCTGCAGCCTATACTTGGACAAATTAATGCATCCACATATACCCCCGTGATGCTGCTCACACTTGTTTCGCTGGCGTAATCGAAGCAAATCTGACATTAAATTTTTTATCCTAAAACCATTTTAAAGTTTGATTTCAGTATCATAACCAGCATAAATTGGCATTAACTTTAAAATTACATTTTAAATCTAAAAATGAACATTATAAAATTAAATTCCTTAATTTCAATTGATTTTATAAATTCAAAATCACTAATTACGGTGGTGAAACTAGATTTTCGATAAAAACTTCCAAAACTTTTTTTTACAAAAATCTTTTTTCGCGCTTAGAATCAAATTTTAAAAAATCAGATAAAACTGCAAAAGTGTGTTTACACACATACATGTACACACAAACATACACACATAAACATGCACACTATATATATATATATATATATATATATATATATATATATATATATATATATATATATATATATACACGTGTAGGCTTATATATTGTTAATTCGAAAATTTTCTAAAGGTCAGAATAAGCGCTTATTTCAAGGTCTTGGGTCTGGGTCTTACAATGATGACCTCACCAATAACTAATTTACAATAAAAATTACCTTATAAAGTCATAATTTAGTTCGTCAAGTGCTTACGTAGCCAAAACTAATGTGCTTCAATGACCGAAAGACTTTGTTTTTGGCTCTATTTTGACACTTTGTTTTTAATATCCTATATAATCTATGGTTGCCAAGTTCTCGGGATTCATAAACAAGCATTCCAACAGAGTTTTCAGAGAACAGAGTTACACTGTGTTCTGGTGATATAAGTGATATAGGCCGCCTCGGTGGCCTAGTGGATAGCGTACTAGGCTTTCACCCCGAGGACCCGGGTTCGATTCCCGGCGAGGGCTTGGCATTTTTATACGCTATAAATCATCCCATCGTCTGCATTAGCCCAAGTGTGCACAATAGTCGGACGTTAAACACCAAAAAAAAAATTAAAAATTAAAAAAATTTTTTTTTTAATATAAGTGATATATTATTATTAATTATTTTCTCTGCATAATTTAATGGAACGTGAAGGAGTTTGTGCAAAGTGTTTATAACATTCACTTCATATATAAAAGGATCTTAAAACGGATACACGCACTAAAAGCCAGAGAGTGGATTTTATGGTCCATAAAAACATTTTGTATAGAGCGAACCGTGTATTAGTTCTTAGCTTTATACAATGTTCGCATTAATGAATTTATTACTGAAAATAGCAGCAACTGAATTACTTAACGCTGGCTACATCTTTGTTTTGGTATTAACGCGCAAAATCGATTATCTGATTTTAATTTAGTGCCGTTATAGACTCGAAAAAAATACGGCGTGCAACATTACAATGCAACATGCAGTGTGCAACATGCAGTGTGCAACATGCAGTGTGCAACATGCAGTGTGCAACATGCAGTGTGCAACATGCAGTGTGCAACATGCAGTGTGCAACATGCAGTGTGCAACATGCAGTGTGCAACATGCAGTGTGCAACATGCAGTGTGCAACATGCAGCGTGCAACATGCAGCGTGCAACATTAAGTATGCAATATGCAGTGTGCAACATGCAGCGTGCAACATACAGCGTGCAATATGCAGCGTGCAACATGCAGTGTGCAACATTAAGTATGCAACATGCAATTTGCGACATTAAGTATGCAACATGCAATGTGCAACATTGCAACATTAAGTATGCAACATGCAGTGTATAACAGGGATGGGCATTTCTGCTATTTTTACAAAATATCGACGATCAGTTTGTTGAAATAAAAAAACTGTTTGGAAAAACAGTTGGAAAAAAACAGGTTTAGAAAAATGAAACTAGAAGTTGTATTAGCAGCTAAAACATAAAGCACAAACGTTCAGTTTTCTAAGACTACTTTTTCATTCCCATTACCACCATGTCCTTAACTGTTTTTGGGTGTAAAGCATTTAGAAAAAAATAATCCTTATAAGTGTAGTAATAATTAAATTACATTCTCAAAACGTAATATATAGTATGCCATTTTATATTTACAATATGAAATGAATTTCTAATAGAAGCATTCTTTTTTTCTTACTTAATTGTGAATTTTAAAAAGTCCACACATCCAATAAATAATTATGCACGTAATTCTAAAAACATAAAAAAGTAAAAGAAAACTTTCAAAATTGTCCACTAAATATTTTTAAATTTCTAAACACAAAGTAAACAACGGAGAAAAACTAATATAAAACACAATTATGGCTGTTTTTACAGTTTAAAAAATGTTTGACCAACAAATTTTACATTTAAAACTTTCAAACAACTCGCAACAAAATAGAGATAAACTTTGACAACGCCCAAACAGTTCTTACTTCACTACGTTGCAACAAGAAACTTTGAAATAGAGGGAAAAAGTATAGCAGGTTAAAGAAAAGGTGTTTGCAGGAAAACAGTTAGCGATGAAATAGCAGGAAAAAAGTTTTAGCGCTTGCGGCAACGTTCGAATAGAACGTAGGTGGTGGGGAAGTCCAAACTGCTGTTCCTTGTTTAACAAATCACGATCCAGTCCAATTCAAACTGCTTGTTTCCGTTTGGAAAAGCAGTTTGTTTTTCGTATATAGAAAAACAGTTTGTTTTAGCAATTTGTTGTTTTCTTACCCACCTCTAGTGTATAACATGCAGTGTGCAACATTAAGTATGCAACATGCAGTGTGCAACATGCAGTATGCAACATGCAGTGTACAACATGCAGTGTGCAACATTAAGTGTGCAGAATGCAGTGTGAAACATAAAGTGTGTAACATGCTACGTTCCTTTCCATTCCCATTTTTCTCAAGAAGGAATTGTGATGATGCCTTTTTATTTCTGTGGCATATACATTTTTTTCTATGCCTTTTAGATTCAGAACTCGGCCGCCATAAGCTGCTATTCATTAGTCCCCGTTAGCATTCTTGTGGAACTTAAACTTTGACCACAATGTTAGGGTTAGCTCACTGCCAACTGGTGTTCACTGTTTCAAGCTGTCTAGCCGAAAACACGAGGTTTAATAGCTGGCTGTAGAGGTACGGCTGTAACCTGTGCCGTGAATGGTGATTAAGAACAAATAAAACACATAATAAACGGTATATACAACATTACCAGATTACCACACAAAAAAGACGTGGACGTATGCCAGGAACCTACGACAAAATTGGATTTTTTTTTTTTATACTTCATGCCAGTTAGACTAATAAGAACGAGAGATCAGTGTTGACGGTAAGAGAAAAGCAACATGAGTAACCGCGGCTATAACTAAGAACCTTAAGGATGCAGTAGACAGATCGGTTCTTTAACATATCGACCCCCGAGTCCCCGATAAAATTGGAAATGATGTCTTTGTTTCAGTCACTAAAACGTTTGAAATACCAAAATGCTGTAGAATAAGACACTAACGTAGGTCAATAAAGTGTTTATTAGACGTGCTTTGTAATATTTATTATTCACGAATTTATTTCTTATTTGAAAGTAAAAGCATACAAATGTGCGTCAGCATTCACGTTTCTAAATTTAATTGAAAAGATAAAATATACGTTACAGCAGCGCACGTGACAATTTCTGTTTCGATCTATTGCAATTTAAAATTTCCTCTTATCTACAATGCAACTTTCGGAGTTATTAGGCTGTGACGCAATCGGATCTCAGTGAAACTCAATTACACAGCTGTCAATCCGCGTTTCCTGTTTTAGATTTAAGTTGGAGAGCTTATTTGGGATTATTGTACACTGCACTTTTACCCGTGCAGTGCTGTGGTGCTTTGTTTTATCTAGCTTACTGAAAAACAAAAACTTTATATAAAAACGTAAGCTTGATAATGTTTTTAACAATTAAACAGCTGTTATCTAACATCAGCTGTTTAATGAAGATAAATAGTAATCGTATATTATTGTATCTTTGCACGAAATGCTGCGGTATCGAAGTATTATGGCACAATATATGGTATTATATATTATGGTACTTTTATGGCACAATATATATATATATTATATATATATATATATATATATATATATATATATATATATATATATATATATATATACTCACTCAAGGCTATGATCACTATTAAGTCAAATTCTGGAGATCAAAGTCCTCCAATCGGTCAAGAGATAAAGAAGACTGAGCGTTGAACAAAAATACCCAACTGAAATGATAAGACAACGTTATAAGCAGAACAAACTGTGTGAACGTGATGAACATCATGCGCAATGAAACCAAACAACCCTGGTTACAATCGGTTCTATAAATATTGATACATAAGTTATTTTAAAAAAAAATTCCACCCTAAAGAATTAAACTGTGGTAATAACAAATTTTACGAACTTGATCTCTGTATCTCTACATCCAAAGGACGCTTCACAATCCCAACCCAATAACTATAAATGAATGAATGAATTTGTAGAGTTACTATTTCACTGCGACCTTTGTAGGCCAATTGTGCCCTCTTTCTGTATTCCTGAGATACTCAGTTACAGCGCCTTCTCCAGCCCTTTTTATTAAATCTAGAATTTGGAGATGATTCAAGGTGGATAACTTCCCCACTTATAATTGGTGACTTTCCAATTCCTAACTGAAGTGCCTGCAGATGCTTGCTCTGCCAATTCCCTTTTAATTTTTCTTTCATTCGACCCTCATTACGGACGTTATGCTCCATTTGGTCAACCTTTTTATTGTGCTGTAACATCCCGCTCAATCTATTTTATATTCTTATTTATGGAAACACACACAAGTAGCTAAGGAAATTAGGTCCGCCCATACAGAGCCCTGCATGCATGGATAAGGCTAAGATTCACTGGGAGGTCACCAGGTCTCCAAGGGCTCCGTTTCTTAAACCACTAAGCCGGTGCCATTCACTCCATCAGCAGCACGTGTCGCTTTACACTTTAGAGTTAGCCAGGTGATGTAGAGTAACTACTATACAAAATGTGTGTGTGTGTGTGTGTCTGTGTGTGTCTTGAGTAGAAGAGTGAGAGCATTATGAGCTAGAGGTACGGTGGGGGTGGGATCGCTAAACCCATCAGCTGCTCACTTCAGCTGCCTCCGCCGTAACCAAATGAACTAAAAAAAAACAATAATATATTTAGATTTCAAAATTGGGCGTTAACAGTAGGTGTGAACGGTTCTCTCGGGCCCTAAGTGTTCGCGAAGAAATAGTTTCAGGAAAATTCAAAACTAAAGGGTTGAAATAAGGGATATAGTACACTAATCGCGTTTTTCCCAAGCCGTGCAAAGTTAGAAACTGCAAATGTTTTTGTTAATACTTCCTTCAATACATCATCCCAATTGCTTACTGATTTACCTTTTAAAAACATTTACCACTGAGGGACTGGCCATACTGCAATCAGTGAATAAAACAAAATAGTACTCAATTAACAAAACTTTGTAGGTACAAAAAATTTCCAAAAACCATTCCGGAGGGTTAAGTGGGATGAATTTTAATTTTTTTAAATAGTAGCGCCTGGAGACTTACCCAGTAAGTACTGAGTATAAAGATAATCGCGTCACGCAGCTGTCTCGCCGACGTGATAGAAGCGTAACTCCGTAGGTATTTCTCTGTGTCTTAGATCTTCTTGAAATTCTGATTTCACCGTCAAAAAATTCTGACCGTCGTCAAAAAATTCTCAATTTCAAAGGATTTTTGAAAATTAAAAATTTTAACTTACGCAATATTTAACGTTGATTATGATTTCTTGAAGATTTTAAATTTCCGCTATATTGGTTCATACGAACTTTTCTTTTGCTGGCTACGAAACGAACTTTGCTGGTTAACGAACTTGTTCAAACTATTATCATAATCATGTGTTTGTGCCAAATTTAAATCAAATCGGACCAACATTGTGAACCTGAGCGCGCCAAAACACACACACACACACACACTCTCTCTCTCTCTCTCTCTCACACACACACACACACACACACACACACACACACACACACATATATATATATATATATATATATATATATATATAAAACTATCGTTGTTATATATATATCTATAAAAACAGATCTAGAGATAAGTTCTGTGCAAGATTCCGGGTCAAGGTCTTACCACAATAGCCGCTCCAATAGCACATTTTTCCAAAGCAAATTCACTAAAAATACAGCACGACTATATATTGCAATTGTATAACAAGTATAATGGTTATCCTACGTACATCTCCATTAATTGTCACGTTTTGAGTGAAATGCGTCCAGCCAATTTTCAAAAATTAAGTCTCATAAAGTGTAAATGTACATTTTGGTGTCTGATTGAGTTGGCTCTCGCATTAGAAACTATAAAGCGATAGTGAACTATGCTTATAAAGTATTACTTTATATGTTTGG
The DNA here is from genome assembly GCA_022606455.1 of Callitettix versicolor. Taxonomy (NCBI): domain Eukaryota; kingdom Metazoa; phylum Arthropoda; class Insecta; order Hemiptera; family Cercopidae; genus Callitettix; species Callitettix versicolor. Next base: position 38,866,173 of record CM040190.1, on the reverse strand, counting down.
AACAGAAATGGCTGAGGCCAATACGCCACAGATGTATTTAAAATGTCTGTCTAATAAAACATCCCACTTTTGCGAAATTCAATTTACACTTTAAAAAAATAAACTTCAGAGTCGGGAATTGAATTTCTGTTACACATAAATGAATAAAAAAATATTAAATAACGTATTGATAATTTCTTTTGCTCTCAGTATGAACAGCTGTAACGTTGACGTGACGGTAGCATATTTCCAAAAAAAATAACAGTATCACATCATTCTCAATCTTTTATGAGATTTTTTTAAATTTTCAACCTGACACAAACAATTCCATAACCTTTTAAAACAAATTTTATTTAATGTAACGTCTGAATAAATTAGCAATTGAAAATACGTAAACGAACTCTTAAAAAAGAAACCACAATGTTTCTGTTTACCTTATTCTGAAACGGTAAATTTACTTTTTTTCAAATTTGCTGCACTAACGTGAACATCGATTGTCACAAATGAAACCAGAAGTTTCAGAAAATTCCGATAAATCGGTTAAAAGAAATAACGCAGAATGTTATAAAGGTTTCTCAGTCGTTAAACCTGATTATTTTCAGGAAAAAACGGTATTTAACAGATTTGTTCAGTGATGTGCACCCAGCGCGGACATGTATTCAAGTAAAACCCACTTCTCTGGACTCAGGGTGGATACGTGGTTCACCTGGAAACGTGAAGATCCATCAAAATCTGAAGATTAGTTTCACATGTTGTAGTCACCGGGTGTTTACCAGGTCGGTCGCGATCTGGCAAGGCGTTCTTCTGGTGAGGAATGCTGAGGAAGTATGAAGTACGTTTGTTCTTTAAATATGGCCGCATTCTTTCTATTTCCACCCGAGCATGTTGTACTGCCAGGCTTCAGTGAGTGGTCCTTCCTCCTCGGTACTCTGCCGAACAACCTGCGCAGTGACTAAAGAAGTTTTTTTCCCCGTATCTACATTTACAAAAGTGGCTTTATCGTGTCCTGGCTTAGTAACGAAGAAGAATAATGTGGGTAGGGCTAATGATAAGGTGTAATAACGATTTCGACTTTTATTTATACACGAAATTATGGCGGGAACCGTAATTTATCAGAAATCCGTTGTTAAAACCAGTGAAAATACGCACCAATCAGGATGTAGCTACTGTTTGCGGAAGATGCGATGTGGTGCTCCGGCAATAATGCCTGGACAGCGTATTGTTAGATCCGTATTGCTGGATCGCGTGTTAGATCCGAGATACGCGAGCATTGGTTAACGGGAGAATTTTTAACTTGATTCGCGGGCTTAGGTTGTTTAAAAGCCGAAAGAAAAGTTCGGGAATTTAGTTCGGTTGTTTTTCGATATGAATAAGCGAAACTAGGTCGGGTTACTCAGTTCTGGTGTTGTTTAGGCGATAGCACACGGCCACTATACTCGTACAGCGAGATAATCGAACAACAATACTTAACCTAACAGTTACAGAGAAAATAAAATTTGTCTTTCGTGAAAGGTCACCACAATTATAGCGTATAATTTTAGTAACAAAGTCGATCTGTGTTATTTATCAAAGACAAGTACGTCCTCGATTAATGTCTATGATCACGCGAAGTTTTCCAGCAATCAAACGAGCAAAGGGAATAAACGAGAGGCCATCTAAAGTAAACGATCCTTGTTTACAATTAGTTCAATAAATTGCCTGATTTAAAGATAGAACATTGCGCAAACTTTCTGCGTTCTTTGTTCGTTCTGTATACGGAACCTAAAGTATAAGCACAGCACGCAGCTGTCTTGATGACGTGATGGAAGCAAATTTCAAAAAATAATTTGTTTATTTCAACTATTTTTTTAACTGGACCAAGGCAAGTTAGGAATTATAAATGTAGAATACATTTTTTTTTACTACCTTGGCCATATTTAACGAAAGACAACTGTATAGCGCTTAGAAATATGCGACTGATCTTTATTTTCTACTTATTAACAGCCACAATATTAAATACTTGTCAAACTTTACGCGACACCTGTAAAGTTTACTCCCTGAAATAATTTAATTATGCAACTAAAATATGCATTGCATAATATCTCTCTCTCTCTCTCACACACACACACACACACACACACACACACACACACACACACACACACACATCCGTTTCTCCCTTCACTCAGACATTTTACATTATTTTAATTAGTTTCCTCATTAAGACTTCAAAACATTAATTTTAATTTCCCTTTCCTAGAACGTCAGCTTTTATTATTTTACAACATTAATATTAAAAAAATTAAACTTAATTTCATTGTGGACAGAAAACACAAGAACGTTTTTGACGAACCTATTATAATTTTATTACTCTACAGGTGTACAAAATATTCAGAGAGCGTAACTTCCATATTTTAAAATTTGTAACAGTTTTCACGATCTCCGGCGCGCAGCTGTCTCGTCTTAAAATTCTCATTTTGCCATCACAAACAGCAGTAAAATTTGCAGACGTTAGCGTTTGTAACATTGGACATAAAAGTACATAAATCATAAAAAGTACATTGAAAATAGGAAAATGAACCGTGACCGACGTCAAATTAAATTTCATTAGAAATTCAAATTGCTTACTTATTCAGTACTTAACGCTTATTGCGATGGTGATGTGAATATTTAAGCTGTTAAACAGCCGCCAATTTGGGCTTGTATGTTTTTACTTTATGGATAACCGATTCCATAGTGTTGCCGCTTCAATGTACGGACGGCCAAGGACTTGTGCGGGATTTATTACTTCCCTTGACATTAAAACACACCCGTTTTGAACCGCACTCTAATGAACGCAGTGCACCACGATGCTATATTTGCCTTGTACTTTAACAAAGTGTATAATAACCGATATTACCGTAACACCTAGGCAACAATAAACAAGCTTATAATTAGACAAACACTGTATAGTTATAGCGCTATTGCGTGTGTGTTGGGTAGTTGCGGTGTAATAGTGTTTGGACATGATGAAATACCATTTGCTGCAACTAACAGTCTTTTTTAACGCGTGAGAATTGCCTAGAGCTTCTGTTACGAGTTTGTCCCGAAATTGTGTGTGTGCGCGCGCACGTTTTTCTATCAGAATCACAATTTTAGTCGGATTTAATTGAAGTTTGGTACAAAAAATCTACTTCAATAACAGCTTCTTCAAGTTCATTATCCAGAAAAATCAAACAGTTTCGAAATGGCGGCGATTATTTTAAAGCTCTTTTTCTTTATATCGGAAGGTCCGAGCGCTTTGCAAGTCAGCCATATTTCCTTCTTGCTCTCCCGATGGTGATGTAGAGATCAATCGGTGCTCAATGTCCTCCTGTGGGTTGATCAGTGCATTGGTAATTTGTCCAACGATTTTGCTTCGCTCCTGCTACAAACACATACACACTTCAGGAGCATAGTTTCTTACACAGAGGTAGTCTGTTGTACACAACCATCCTGTAGCCTAGAACGTCTCCTGAAATAACCATGTCCTGTGAACATGGCCACTACTTTCCTTATACTGAATCTTCTAAGGATAAGTAAGCTAGATGCACTATGCTTAGAGGGTACTTGAAGTACGCCTACTCATTTTCAGCCCTACAATGTCCTTCCTCATGCTCCCTTTAAGCCCAAGCTCCACCACACAGACTGGTTCAGGTCCTGTGATTGTCGACGCGGAAGCCAGGATAGCCACCAGCAAGTCCTGGCATGTAACGTTGTGCAGGTTACTTATCTGTGCCATAAAATCTATGCAGTCACAGATTAGCTTTGACTCAAACTCTCTTGCGTCCAATGCTTTAAAAAAAATCAAAAATCTAAAAAAAAAATCTTAACGTGTCCAACACATTTTCTGGAAAAATCATATTTACTTAACTGTCGTAATCAGCATTGGAATCTGCAAAAATATGCGTTCCCCGAAGGTAAAACATGTTTCTTAAAAAATGCTTCCATCAAGTCAGCGATACAAAGGTGTGTTGGATTTTTTTTTTTTTTTTTTTTTTTTTTTTTTTTTTTTTTTTTAAACGTCCGACTATTGTGCACACTTGGTAGGTGTCTTGGAGGTACCGCTCCTGCGTTCACTCGTAATTAAGGCACATTTGGACAAACCTTATGCATAAAGTTTTTTTTCTCAAAACGTATTTTATCATTAAAAAGTGTTTATACAAATTTTCGTTCAATTACACAAACTTTCTTCTTTTAGCAGAACTAACATAAATCATGCATGTTTTGTTATTTACAATGAATACCAAAGTCACACTCGCAGGTTTATGCGGCCAGGTTCCCCCTTTACCAGTCGGTATAAATCAGCTACAGGGCGGACGGGGGGGGGAGTGTAGCGGGTTGTAGTGGTCTGGTTACAGTCAACTTTACGTTTGTACATAAATTTCTGAAAGTAAACAAATTCATTCACACATAACTTCCAGTTAAGTTGCATGACTGCGTCGGTTAGTTAGTCTGTCGTGTTAATAGCTTTTAAGGTGTTACGGTAAAACCCGAAGAGCCCGGATCATGAAATGTACACTGATCCTGGCTTTAGAACAAGTTTTAAAGATCACTTGTTCTTTAAAACATTGTACATATTGTACGTATGAGTAAATATGAAGTGTGCGTTTGTAAAACAAGTCCGACTCGATTGAAACATGGCGCCAAAATACCTCGGATGTATTCTTCAAACTCTCCTTGAAGTCTGTAACATAAAGACTTGAAACAAGAATGTGAACCAATTTGTTTTCGCACAACAGCGCTGAGTAATTACCACGATGGCCTCCTTGAATACGCACACGAAGGCAGCAACTATCCACAGATAAAACCTGAACTTTTTGTTCCGCAAATTTGGTCCCACTGGAGGCTCTATAAATCCCTAACATATCACACTGCTCTCCGCTATTCATCATTTAATGTGCCATATTATTCCCTCGTGTATAAGCCATCAATGCTGCCAACCTAACAGAATGCCAATATTTCGTTTCTAAAGTTATTAAACTATCCCCCAAAAGAGATTTTTCCCATTCACCATTTAAAACTCCCGTTAATATTTTCTTTTTTTAATTTTTTTAAATTTATATTCAATTTACAGTAACGGAAAAATAACGAATAATAACTTTGTATGTGTGTGTGTGTGTGTGTGTGTGTGTGTGTGTGTGCGCGCGCATGAGTGTGTGTATGTGTATTGGTGTGTTTACATTGGGATACATGTATGAGGATTTGTATAAGGTACAAGTCAAACTGCAATTCACAATACAATACCTCATACAAATACTTAATCAAATTGTATGAACTCCAAGATTCCCTTACAACACACTTTGTATGAGAAACAAATTGCATATAGTTTGACTTGTACGAGTATATTTTCGTGTATAATGACAGTTGTGTTATTTATTAGATTTGTTCCTTACTCAACTGACAGGTTTTGATTTCTTGGAAAATTCAGTTGTATTTAATTAGGCTAGACTGTCTTGTACAGTTTGAGTTACTATTTTGTTGTACAGTTTTTAAATCCTGAGCCTTCTTCTAAAGTGCCATTAACTAACATTGTAAACCATAATGTTTACATATTTGCCTAAGCATAATATGTTCTTTTTCTTAAAAATTCTTGTTGCCACCTCCTACGAGTCATTTTTTTAGGTTTTATTTAAATAAATATAAAAACTTCTCATTACTGGACATGGTTTTATTGTACAAATTTGTAATATTTGCTTTTAAAGATACTGCTACTGACCAACAGAAATTAGCATTTGAAAAATGAATGATTCACATAAGTGTAAATACAGTGTGTATTTTTACAAACTATTTGACATGTATCCGACTTGTAAGATCATACATGTACCTAATAAACGTTCTCAATATATATATATATATATATATATATATATATATATATATATATATATATATATATATATATATATATATCCCAACACAAACGCACCATAAATACGATATCTTACTTAAAGTATAAGTTGGCACTAAAAGCATTTAATGCTCGCCCCATTACGCGAACACTTTAAATTATAATATCTGCAAGTCTTTGTTCCACTCTATGAGGCAGAATAAACTCACTTTTTAAATAAATGAGGTCGTAGTGTTAATCATGGCGGCGCCTCGTTAACTCATCCTTTTAAATTTTACTCGCTTTTTTATTTTGCAGACAAAAGCAGCGTTCAAGTGTTAGCAGAGACTTTAATACTGCTACATTTACAGTTCAGTGCCTGCATTTAAAGTATTTTAAACATTTTTAAACGTGATTTCATACTTAGTCGAATGTTAAAGTTCATTGCAGAAGCGTTTTAATTACATTGTTTTGGTTAGAAAAGAATGTCTTTACATAGGCTCAGAATCAATGAGTTAGTTTAGAGCCTGACACAGTCACCGTTGTTTCCTTTTATTTTTACGTTAGGTTTTATCATTTCACATTTAGGCTAAAATTACTTAATGATTGAATTACTAATTGATTATTACTAATTGACTAATTACTAAAATTACTAATTGATTAATGAAGCTTAAAATAGATAAACAGATGTTGATACATGATGATTTTTAGGGTTTTTCATAGCTACTGGATCTGGGGTTTTTTGCTATAAGTTTTGTTTGAATATTTATAAACAAAATTTCAATTGAACAAAATTTGATAAAACCTTTAAAATGGATTTGCAGAAAATTAGATTTTTAACCAAAATTTACTTTTTATCCGCCTTTTTGGAAAATAAAAGAATAAGATATGAGCGATCTGGACTAGATATTTGCTAGACATCGAACGTTCGTACAGTGATAAAGTAGTACTAATGATTTAAACAAAACAATTTTTCCAGTATTCTCCTCTGTGTGAACAGTTTGGCCAGGGCAAGTGTGTTGTGTCACATTGTACTGATCCACTACTGTGCAGAAAGTAAAGTACCCAGAACGGGGCATAAAACGCCCGATCCGCGCTGAAACCAATTACCAGACTGTCACTTCGAATTTGCTAAATTTTATTCTACTGTGAGGCTTCGATTCCCGCCCTTCCCCTCCCCCGCTATAGGCACAGCACTTCATGAGTTGCAGTCAATATACAGCATGTTTCTTCGACAAATGAATTGACAGATTTTATATTCTAAATACAAAGGATTAAAAAGCAACGGTGAGCATGAAATAAATCACTGCTGATGGTTTTATATTTTGTAACTGTTTTTATGTGCAATTTTCCCCTGACTAAAAAAGTGATTTCCCCTTGAAAGTTTAGGTGTCTGTGTGTAGGAATGAATAAACCACTAGATTGATTTCAATGAAATTTAGCATGAATGTCTCGTTTTTCCGTATCTGCAAACCCTTTTTATTCAGAGAATTTTAAAAATACCAGCTTAAATTATTTCAATCGAATTTAGCCATCGCGTTCCCAAACTAAAGTTAAACATTCAAAAAACCGGTTCGGTAACTACTTAAGTATCTGAAATATCCTAATTTAATCTAAACCGTTTTTATCAAAATCGGATTAATAAAAATGAGATTTATCAAAATCGCATAAATGAGAATCGAGTTTATCAACATCGGATTTATCAAAATGGGATTTATCAGAATCGGTTTTATCAAGATTGGATTTACTAAAATCAAATTTATCAGAACCGGATTTATCAAAATCGCATTCTTGTTATACATAAGAAATACTATAAATTTTTAATAAAATAAATTTAAGGTTATGGAGTATATCGAGAAAAACTATTGACCTTTGGTTTCTTTCGTTTGTTAGATAATTTTCAATGGAAATGAGCTATTTAAGCGGCCATTAGGGTAAGACCAAGCCAATAAGCGTCGACTCTAACCTCTAATTACTTTCTGATTGGTCGCCAGAAATGTTGTTTATATAAAAATTTAGCAAGGAGAAGTAATTTCCTGCTTCAAAGCAAGTGAAGCTTTTGTAGCGCCATTTTTATTCTTTTTTCTCAAGGAAGAATTACAGTTTCCAAATTTTTTTAAGGAAATTAATTTCCCACACGGTGTTTGTTCGATAAGTTTAGATTTCAATATCAGTATCTATGCACTGACTCTAAGAACAGGTAAGTGAAAATGCTAAAGCCCGTACTCAGAATGTGTGAGCCCCTGAAGGGCAGCCAACAGATAAATCCGGTCAGTATTACTGCTGCTGATAAAGATGCGATTGAGCTGACATCTGTTATCACTCTAGTCGTTTATGATATTGATATGTATGCTGTGTGTTTAGTCTATCCCACTACATTTAAGTCTAGAGTCGATCGTGATTATGCAATATTATCACTTTTTTTGGTAATGTGTATGCACAAGTAAGGCATCACTAGATTTGTAATATTTAAATATAGAAATATATTGTAGTATCAAAATCAAATTATTTTGTTACACTACAATATATGCATAATTTTTTAACGGCTCACCAAAAAGTTTTTAAAAATCAAAATCGTTGCTCAATTCTTCAGGTTTAACGATGATAGCCGCCCATTAATAGCTCATGTTTAATTGGAGTTCGTTAAAAAATTAAAATTCGGTTACAACAAAAATTACTTTACAAAGTTTATAGCGTCTATTTAAAAATTACGAAATACTGTAAATGCTCTTTTCGCGGTCCAGGAGGAAGTAGTTGTCGTGGAAAAGTGTTTGTATTTTCCGGTAGCAGTGCAACACTAAGCCGCTTATAGTGTACCCTAAGCCGCTTAGGGCTGCGGCGGAAGTGCGTCGGCTCACTTCCGTCTTCGGAGAGTTTTCTTTGAAAATCTTTCTGTTATTAACGATAGAAACACTGGACTTAACGCTACACAACGCTCGAGCAAACGTAACAGTGTTATATGGAAACACACGCTGCTATAAACATTGTACAGACTTTCTCATATTTAATTAAATTATTTAAAAGAAACAAAATAATGTCACGCTGACGTAACGCGAAGTGAATTTCCAAAAGCAATCTTTTTATTTCATCCTCTTTTTGAAACTCAGACTTCACCGTCACAAACAGCGTTAAAATCTGCCTTTTGTTAGCGTATTAAGCATTCAAACTGCATTGAAAAAAAACGCGTTAGCTGACGTCACACACACACACACACACACACACACACACACACACACACACACACACACACACACACACACACACACACACACACACACACAACACACCTGTTACCCAGTAAAATCCGTTCGTACGTTTCAAAATGTCGGCAATTCCAAATCCTAAGAAAAATCATAACTTTCTCAAAAATCCTATTTACCGTTACAATTTGCATAAATTATCGTTTTTAAAGTTCAGAATCTGATCGAAAATGCAAATCTGTTAGAATTAAATAGTGATTAGCGAGACCAGACACAGTAAGTCAAAAAATAACTAATGTTAGATTTTGAATTCTTAACTTTTGTAACAGTTTTTGCTGATTAATTGAACGCGTCTAAACTGAAAACCAAAATAAAATTGAGTAAAAAATTTTAAATGTTCACGTGTCCAAATGTTTCTAATGGTGTCACTGAACCTTTGACATTTAAGCAAGGCAGATGCATGCGGATTTACTACAAAACCGTTATTTTTTTTTTACTTATAATCTGGTACACTGATTCTGCATTATTAAAGAAATTTGTATAAAGTCATGACTGTTATTTCTTATATGTACAACGTGCAGCAGGATCATTAGTTCTTGGCACTTGGACAAACGCCATAGAACCTTATTGTTAACCCTTCCACAAATGGCACAGAATACATAGGGGCCACGATGGGTCTGCGCAGTAGACTATCGCGCGCGTGACGTCACTGGATCAAACTCTTCATTGCTACTGTATGTAGTTTCCCGCTAAACAATTCGATATTCTATAAATGTAGTTGGAGATTCGATGTGTTTACTTAATCTGTAGGTGTTGTGTTTTAAATAAAAGGTGTCAACAACAATACTGCACGATAATTGTGTTTTGTGTTTGAGGTTTAATAAATATAAGAAAAGATTTAAGTATGTTTTGAATCCTAAAAAATAACATAATGTATTTTGTTTAGTATTGTATAATTGTGTATGCATAACAATGCCTGGTTGCGCTATTGCCAATTTCTATAATAATGATAAGAATTGTAAAAGGAAAGGAATTACATTTCATAGACTTCCAAAAGATGAAGGCCTGAGAAAAGCGTGGGTTCATGCGTGTAAACGAGCAGATCATTTTAATTTTGATAATGTTAAAGTATGTTCACTTCATTTTAATGACGATGATTTTGAAAGGGATTTGAAATCCTAATTATTAAATACAAAACCGTGAAATCCGGTGCCATTCCGCGTTTTAACATTTTCACCGTTGAAAATAAATGTGTTGATACTGAACGAGCGACAAGGATTAAAAAATTTGAAAACCAAGAAACATTAAAAAAACTTATTGACGAGTCCAATGGAAATTTACAAGAAAAATCACCTGTAAACTGAAATGACTTTGGTGAAATTGTAACGTGTAATTCTGTAAATGAAACCCACTTTGTCATTAATTTTAATACAAATATCGTTGTAAATAATGCCTCTGTAGAAGAAATGAAATGTTTAAGAAATGGAAATTTACTTTTGAAGAAAGAAATTCAACTTGCATTACAAGAACTGGCCTCGGTTAAAAATAAAAATGTGGTTTTACAAAGCAATGTTACTAAGTTTAAGAATATTTTTTCTGATAATCCGACGAAGAGTCAGTATCAGTATTTTACTGATACTGTTTGCATAATATGTCTATGTGCTATTTATTTATTTACTACCAAATTCCTATTATGTATAAAAATATATACAAAAAAGGATCTAAAGGGGGCATAAAAGCCTGTACATAGGTTGGTCCTTTGTAATTTAATTTATTGCTAATTTTTTATTCCAGATGTATGTTTTCACAGTCAACCAAATAATTGTCAAGGAACATCCTCAGATACGTAGTGTAATGTGCTTTTAACTTTCAAATAAAAAATAACTCTTGAATTTTTTAAGCTATGGACCTATAATTTACTTTAATATTATGTAATATTATATAAAATAAAAAGTTTCCGTTTTGACAATGAGCGAATTCAGTAAGTAAAGTAATTAATAGCGTTAATAATGTTATACAAAAAGAATTATTATTGTAATTACTATAATACAGTTACTAAAACTAACATTATATTCTATTTTCTACTAAACACTACGTCTGAGTTTGACCCGATGACGCACCATAGCCGGCAAGTGGTGGGGAGGACATGCGCTTGGCCCATACCTTGTATTCCATTTACCTTGACTTTGCGTATGTCTGTAGCCTCTAGCAAGATACGCTGTGTCGGTAGCCTCGACAAAGGGCCTATGTGTAACAATGAAAGCCAAGAAAGGTTGACCTGCCGTACAAAAACCAGTAACACCCTAATATCGATACAGAACGTGTACTGGTCCGTAAAGAATTTTTTTTTATAATAAAAAAACAAAATAGTATGGTTTACTTTAACAATATTTTTTATTTAAAAAATAATTATGAATTATAGCTTTCCTTATGTGCTTACAACTTTCTTGGCGCAGGAAACGTGCTTTAATTTGTTACCGGAAGAAGGGGAATGAAAAGAACGCCAGTCTAGTCAAACCGGAAGTATTGTAAACTTCATTTCCTGTCATGTCGAACAGACTGGCAGTCTGCTGTATTGCGAAGAATTAGGCCACTGCAGTAGTCAAATAACATTTTACAGCCAAATGTAAAACTTAATGTGTGGAGTAGTTAAATTTTATAGTTTTAAATTGGAAATTTCGATACATTATTATAATGTGTAGTAATATAATGGCAACTGATATTATTTTGAGATTTTTGTGGTACTACTTTCTGTTTTAACCAAGTTTTTGCTTATGTTACAAGTTTTTAACTTATGTTGTAGTCTACTGAGAGACTACGATTTTCAAAACTTTTTTGGCCTAATACGAAAACTGTGCCTTAAACAATTGTAATCATCCTAAGTACATAAAATTTATCAATTTTATAAAAAAATCTGTATTTATTTATGTGTAAAAAACTGAACAAAAGCAGCACAAACTTTCTCACATAGCGGGGTGATTAAAAAAAGTTATTTGTTCTTTTTTCAAAAACGAAATTAATGACTAGCGAATTTCGTCTAGGAAATTTTAAAAAATTAAATCTCACGCATTGCTTTAATGTGCACTTTCCGAGCTTGTGCGCGAAATTTTGCGCACGCGCCACACACACACACACACACACACACACACACACACACACACACACACACACACACAAACAAACAAACAAACAAAGAAACATAAAGTTTAAACACACTTTCACCAAATTCGACTATATATATATATATATATATATATATATATATATATATATATATATATATATATATATATATCTAAATCTACATACTTTATATAAAGCAATTTATTTAGTTTTGCAAGTAACCGATCATCTACCAGTGCTTAATGTATAGCTTCAGTCCCCGCCGTCGAATCTGTTTTATCTACGTCCATCTAACCAGAGAAAGTCTGCACAATGTTTATTTAACTTCTAAACGTAACCTCCCATCCAGCCTGTCTATACGACCTCTCCCATATGCATGGAATTTTAAATGTGGCCTTTACTTTTAAATTATTGTACCTTTAAAACTATAACCTAGAGTTAAATTGTGTCGCCTTCCCAGGGTGAAGTTAAACAACCCCTTTGTTAATATTAAAACATCATTAATACCGGCGTAAAATTGTCATCTTGGTTCCTCATAAGTCGGTCACTTTTACCACTGGTGTCACGGATAATTAGTTTCCTTCTCAGGAGTCTAAAAAAACCAAAAACCTTAATCACGATCGTCTTTAAAAACTGAAATATCTATTTATAGTGTTATTCTAGTGAGATTTTTTCATGTAAGATCTATTTTATCGGAATCGCTTCTAAAGATTTTTATAAAATGTTAGAACTCAAAAAATCGATCTTAGTGGGCATCTTTGAGAAAATTGCTTTTCGTTCAAAAACCGTGTTTAACAAGGGCCGTGCCAGTAGTGTATTCCAGAGGAAAATATACCTAAATATCAATATCTTCGAAGGACAGCAGCAGAAGTGAGACATTGGGCTTAAATCATGTAGAGAGGAGGAGGCGGTTACAAAGGGGCTTAGAAGATTTGCCAGGGATCAAAGCTTGGGCGTGAGAAACACAACCCTTACAGGGCAGCGGTAACAGTACTTCAAGACTAGAAGGATGTCAGCCAATAACATTAAGGACATGAGCAACGAAAAAACCAAGGGAATACGAATGTACCAGGAAGAATCAGTGAGTAGGTTATGCAAGAAGGAAGAGGAATCTGCAGGCCAAACAAACTGTGATTGTGAGACTCTTGCCAGCAGGAACCATAAGGTGTTTGTCTTCCAGGAACCTGAGGACCTCTAGCAGAATGAGCTATTCAGTGGACTGCTAATACTCATTGAGGGCACCATTCTACCAAAGTACAATCCTGGAGGTTTTTTAATCGCTATGACGAGAGCCACCAAACCTCATAACCACAAAAGAATGTTATTCTAATTTCTTCACAAATATAACAAATATAAAATTTCCATTGAACAAATCTCGGTGCTCAAAAAAGAAAAATAACTTTATCCTTTTTGAAACTGACTTTAGAAAACAAAATATTAATTACATTGCAATAATCTGTAATTAATTTCGAAATTTCTGCTATTGTCTCTCATGTTTATTTCAATTATAAGAAACATTTCTTTAAATACATTTGCCGAATTGATTTACAGGTATATCTACGAATTATTCAAGTATGTACCAAATTATTGCTCCTTTTATACGCCGTAAACGTTGTGTCAAATTAACCACGGCAATGATACGACATCGTGCTTATTTTCTAATGTGAAAATACTGTAACACTTATATTTGTATTAAAACAAAATGGTTGCTTCTTCTTAACATTCCTTATGTAACCTGTAACAGTGTGTTATGAATTACAAAATTTGTCTATACTAATGGTTTTCTTGGCGTAGGAAACACGGTTTAATTTGTTATCGTAATGAAAGAATGAAACGAACGCCAGTCTAGTCAAACCGGAAGTATCGTTAACTTCGTTTCCGTTGTCGAATAGACTGGTAGCCTGCAGTGATGCGAAGAATTAAGCCACTGCAGTAGTTAAAGTTTAGTATTGCGAATTATGAAATTTAATCAGTGAAATAAAAATGTTTACAGTTTTAATCTGCACGAAATTATTACTTTATGATATGTAAACTGTACTTATATGCTTCAGTTAATGTAAAACAACTTTAATCCGCATGACTATATTGTGCACTCAGATAATCTGAATAGCGGTTCATATGACATTAAAATCAAAACTGATGTTTCGCTTAGACAAAATAATTTGTATAAAATTTAAATCCAAATTAATTTTTAATAAAGAAAGTTTTTTTGCTAATGCTATTCAATAATTGTTTAAAGTTTTCTCTAAACTAAAAGAAACACCGTCTAGTTTTTACTAAAAAATTTACAATGTTTTTCAGCAGTTTCAAACCAAACCTATCTTTAACTTATACTCACGTTCGGAATCTCTTATTTAGTGGATGTTTTTCTCAGTAGACATAATTTACTTTCCACTGTGGTCTTTCGGACGGATATTAGAAATAAGGGTTGCAAAAACCACCCCCGATGTGACAGCAACTGTCGCGTTCTAAATTACCGAGGAAGGGTTAGACGTGGCGGGGGCATCAAGAGTGCCTGTAGATAAAAATATTTGGGGCTATATCTTCTTCACTGAATAAATTGAATATATCTTGACCGGAAAATGGATTCTCACTTCGTTCAGCTAAATCCCAGTTTTGATAAAAGCAAAAATATTTTAGAGGACATTTACGAGTTTAACTGTTTTCGAAAAATAGGACGTTTACAAAAACACATCGCTCCATTATAGTAACATTTGTCGAAGAAATTATAATTACAGGCCTACAACACTAACTTTTAACCACGTGTATTATGTGTGTAAGATACTGGCGAAAAAGTATTATGAAAATCAAAAGGATCAATTTCGTTCAGATGTTTACAGTCACTCAAACTAGTTGTCAGGTTACTCGAACGTTAAGAACATTTCAACCAGTTCGTCAAAGCAGTTTTCGATAAAAAGTACTTTCGGAGGGTGTTTTTAGTGTAACTCTTCCACTGATTTTGGGAATTACTTAGCCGACATCTAATAACTAATTGTAGAAAATGGAGAAACTTCGACTATGAACCAAATATAATAAAATATGTTACTTCAGGATGGGTAAGATAAAAGAAAATCGACTGTTTTGTCCAAACTCATAAAACCGCAACATTCTTTCTATGTTTTAGCTTTGATACTAAACAAATCTATTTTTACAATTTTCAGATTTATAAAATAAACGTAAACACATTAGATACGTTATACAGGTTTAACTTAGCATAATGTATATCTATAGGCCTTAAAAATGAAAAAATACGGATTGAAGAAAATCTTAGATACACCCATTGAGAAAACCCATAAAACATATTTTGACGAGAGATACTTATGCTGAAAAACTTTCTTTAAAACACATTTAGTAAATGTTTAATTAACGTTTTTAAAATCAAGGCTCACTGCACCTCGTAAACTAAAAACAATTTTTTTCAGCTACTAACTTCACAAAACAAATTTGAAACAAGTGGAGAACTTGCAAATTGTTTTCACGGTAAAATTAAACAGGTAAACAGGAAGGGCTTTAATTGCCGCTACAGAGACGCTGAACACTTTAAAAATTCCAATTAAATGCCAAATTACGCTTACGTTAACTGAAGAGCGAAGTTTTGTACACTGAGATACTTCTAGACTTGTTTTGTGTAATTTAAAAAGTAATTTAACTGCTGTAATCATTTATTTAAAGAAGAGGAACATCTGCTTAACCTTTGCTGGGTCGTTACTTTATTTAACAGAATTTTTTAATTTTTCAGAAATCAAAGAAAGTATCTGTGCAATTATAACTTCGCCGTGAGTGTCGAATGATTATTGCATTTTGTTTTCTTCTAATGCGTTGAATAGCAACGAAGCTGACGAACGAAAGGAAGATTTTGGATAAAAAATTGTTTGAATATCACCACCGTAATACAACAAGTTTTTAGTTATTTTATATCAATGCTACTTATTATAATTAGGTTACTTAATACAATAGGCCTTACTTTGTTCTACTTTCGTATTTAAAACTATAACCTATAAAATTAATGACTGAATTCTAACATTGTACCTTATTGAAGTATTTACAAATGTAACCTACTATAACCTGATTTTACATTACATACCTAAATTAGGCTACAGTATTTACTGTTTACTAAAGGCAAAGTCTTTTATTTAATAACAGTTACATATTAGATCAGGCCTAGATTGTCTTACAGATTCTACTTTCAAAACTGATTCGCTCGATAATTATTTAAATCTTGGATAGTGTAATAATTAAAATATTAATTTCAACAATGTTTTTTAGCTGTCAGCTGTTTAACACTTCCTTCCTTGCAGTGAAGAGGTTAAAGCGACCAGAACTAAATCAGTACCAAGACTATTTATAGAACACACAGTCGGTACTTTGAGGAACTTCGTGATATCCAGGAAAATTACACTTATATAGTTAAAAAAAAATTCTTTTTTATTCAGTGAAAAATGTTTCGCCGTGAGGCATCTTCAGACGCAATAAAGGTAAAAATTATAAAGTGTGCTTACATACTAATAAAGTTAAAGTTATAAACTGAAGGGAGAAGGTAAAGAAAGGAAATATTGACAATGTAAGAAGGTTGGTAAGCCATAGGTTGGGCAAACCCCTTAACTAGGCTTCAGTGGAGTTGGATATAGTCTATTTATTTAAATTAAAATAAGGGTTTTTACAAATAGATCAAATATATATATATATATAAGATCCGTATTATTCTCATTGTTGACAATGTGTTTCCGTGAGTTCGATGCACAGTAAAAAACTGGCTTGTAATTAGTTTTATCACAGTTTAAATTTCTAATTGTATGACTTTTATTGCCAAAAATGTGATTGTACAATATTTTTGTGTTTCTTTTGTTGGCGTATTTACCTTCTTTAACAAGCTAGTAACTAATGATTTCTTCCTTTTAATTAAAATGCAGGTCGCAAGATCAACATTGTATTTAGGCTATTATGGAGAGCAATGTGTTGAATGGTATTTAATTCAGAATTAAAATTATCATTAGTTAAGGGTACAAGAATTGTTATGGAACTACCTAATTTGTGTTCTAATTTTCCTGGGTATCAGAATCATGCCAGTGAAACACAGGTACATTCATTCAAGGAAATATGTTTCATGTACCAAAATAATCACTTCACCAAACAAGGCTCCTGCTTAAGTCCTTTTTGTTACTTCAATAGGATGTCTTTAAACAGGATTTTCACGAGCAAGATGTAACTTTACAATATGGCGGTGCTGCTTCTAGAGGGGTTGTTTGTTGCGACTACTTGCACTATTCTGCAAACAGCTTATCTGAATGGGAAAGATAAGGAATTACTTTTACGTTATGTTAAAGTGAAATAATGATGAACGGTTTTTGTTGTCAAAGAACTCAAGAACACTTTAACAGATTTTCCCAACATTTGAATTCAGATTCCCGCGAAGAAACGCGTTGCAAGGTCTGAAAAGTTCCGCAAGCTTATAGGCTCTGAGCCGCGACGTACTGATCCTGTATCTTTACAAAGTCAAATAAGAATCATAACTTAAAGTTACTGGTAAAACCATAAAACTATAATCCCGAATTTCCATTGAAAAAATAAGCTTTTCCAGGAGCTGCCATATGATAACTTGTCTGTGTGCGTGAGTGTGTGTGGGCGCGCGCGCGTGTGTGTGTTGTTTTCTTTCTTGTCGCCAAAAGCATTCGTTGAAATGGCAACTGTATCCGGAGAAGATGGCTTGAATCAACGCCTAAAATCAAATCATAAAAGCAAACGAACTCGATGTGTATCAATAGTTATTTTGATTTTGACCCTCATATCTCCTAACGAGTACTAAGTAAATGACAAATTTCAAAACTCCTTTGTAGCACGTATTTTTAGAAATTATGTTGACTGTGTTCATTTCAGTTCCACTAAAGATATCAGAAAGAACTACACGTTTTTATTAAAAAATTAAAATATGAATCACAATCATTTGCGAAGGCGTAATCCTAAGAACGAAAACATTACCCTCGTGTACGCATCTACCGCGGTCTGTTTCGGGCGCATCACCACGATCTTATCCTTCCACATGCGCTTCTATCACCTAACCGCACAGAACACACTGACTGTAATTATTTGTCTGAAAATATCAACAATTTTTTTCCTTTCAAGTTTCTCGACCTAAACCAGTAAATTTTAAAATGAAATTTTTCTGTACCGTATTTCTACAATGTTACACCGAAGCTCCGGAATCACCGGTTGCACGCTACATTAGCGCTGCAGGTGCAGGTGCCGTCGCTTTGCAGCTCTCGGGCTGGGCTAAAGTGATTTAAAAAACTTTTTAATTGCTTCTGTTGTCTTGTAGAAGTTTTTTTTATTAAAAACAAAAACTTTAAAATATGGTTAATTAAAAGTTGTTGCTAACATTTGCCTGGTGGGCTGATGAACAAGACTGAATTAACTGCTAACGGTAGATTAGAGTAAACATCGAATATAAGTTGCCATTATAGGATGTGTCGTGTATACACGTGACTAATTTGTTTTTACTTATTTCTATAAGTTTGTAGAGAACATATCTCTGTCTTTCCTAGCTTCAAACACTTTATATTTGTTGACGTGTTTCAGAATACTTTCATTTTCAAAACTCACGTTACTGTACTGCTCCGCCAAGTCTAGGTTCAGTCTTTTATACTGTCTTAACCACTCCCCTCCCTACTTCTACCGACTAGTCAGGTTTCTATTTATTGACGTGCTCGTTTCTGATTGGTTCGCTCAGCGCTTTCTTTTTACAGTCTACTTAATCTTTAAAATTTGTAAACACTTTTAGGCTTTGAAAAATAAAGTCTGCTTGTGAATATATTATTATATTACTTATTATATTTTCCCCTTTAATTTTAACTTCTAAAATATTTAATTGTTTTACTTTGCCTTCATAATGTAATATTTACATTGAATTTTTCATTTCGTCTGGTATTTGTCTGATGTATGTCTGGTGTATGTCTGGAGCATGTCTGGTGTATGTCAGGTGTACGCTACACACTTGATTAGAAAAAAACATACACCAGAAGAAATGAAAAATTCTAATAAAAATATTACATTATTAAGATAACGATAAAGGCTGTTAAATATTGTAGAAAATTTAGAAATATATAAGGTAAAATTAAAGGAGGAAATGTAATAAATGAACAAAAAGTCATAACCAGACGTTATTTTTTAAAGCTTGAAAATGTTTACAAATTATATTATTATCATTGTCATTGTCATTGTCATTGTCATTGTCATTGTCATTGTCATTATCATTATCATTATCATTATCATTATTATTATTATTGTGTCCACAACTCTACTTCTGTTTGATGTTCATCTTACTACTTGGTATATCGGAAAGGTAATAGTTAAAATATTATTCGGTGGAAAGCAGAACAACAAACGCAACTCAAGTCAATAAACCAAATATGAATTTAAAGACATTTATCGGTCGAGAGTAAATCGAAAAAAATCCAAAGTCAGACGAAAACATTTTTCCAACTCCATCTCTTTTGGTTGTTCGGCCAAATTATTTTGACCCTAAGTGATGCCTTCGGACCATAAAAAATTTCTTAAGAGTGGTTGTGTTTTGAAAGCGAAGTGACTGGACCAGGAAGGGTTGAATATTCCATTAGGCAGAGCGCGCCCCCGGCTACCGACGCACTTATAATGGACCAGTGTTGACGCAAGTCCAGTGAAGCAGGGAAAACAATGAAAACCTATATTGATGGATTACTGATAACAGAAGAGGGGTGATCGGGATTTCAGACAAAATATATTTATATTATATAAAGTGTAGAAATGTATTGCATATGGAAATATAAGATTAAGTGCAAATTTCCTACGTATAAATAAATTAGCTTAGAACAGAGAATCAGCTAAAGTCCGTACATCTCGTCCTCATTAGTCTAACTGGCATATAGTATGAACGTTAAACGCCCACAAATCACCATGAAACAATTGGTGTTAATTTTCAAATTCTAAGAGTATTCAGACCATTCAAAAATAAATAGGGCTGAAATTAGCAGCTGCGAACGTAGTTAGCAGGCAGGCATAGCCCGTTCATAACCTCCATGAAGCAGAAAGTGATAGAGTCTCGTTTATCCGACCTTCGCTCATCCGATATTCCATGTTATTTTTTGTTATCATTGACTGTACCACGTCCCCAAGTTTCGTTATTGTAAAATACAAAAATTATAAACTTTTTTACATCGTAGGACTGTACTTTTCTACTCTAAGACTATACATAATATTTTTGTTAATACAACCGTATTTTTAATATTTTATCAATGCTAATAATACTAGTTGTGTTCTTCTATCTATATTTGAATTAGGATTTTAATAAAAATTCATTGTATTTTGTTTATATTCCGCATAAAAAACTTGTATTTAAAGGTTTAAGTGGTAGATTTTTGTATAAAAAATTAAGTTTACATGATTAGTTCGAAGAATTATAACTTTGTTTTGTTTTCGGTTTTATCCGAAGTCACGGCTGCCCGTTTATATCGGATAAGCGAGACTCTTATCGCTATGAATACTCACAACCCTGTAAACTTTACCGTAAATGTTTGAAATAGTAATTAATTTTAACAACATCCTGTCCGCCTCCTCTAATTGTGTACCGGGTGCTTTTGTAAAAGTAACCTTTTTTTTCTTCTCATTAAATTCAACAAGACAAGTTATTAAAGGGAAAATGTTCCAGTCCCAATTAAAATATACCCTCGAGGTTAAGAAGAGGGTTATAAGAAAATAAACTCTACTTTTAAACATCCAGATTAAATTTATAACAAAACTGGTTTCGGTAGTAGCCTATGCTTCCTTTATACAGTATACTACAGTAGGCCTATAGGCTACAGGTAAATGATCTGTTTTAGCAGTAAGACAAGTTCCGGATCGAAGTTCTCAAGTACCTCGACACACATTCTATAAACCCAACAACGGTTAAACATAAATTTTGTTTTTTTTTATTTATCCCAAACATAAATTTTTTTTGTCAATTTCTGTTGACAAATGAGCTATTATAGTTTCCATCGCGGTACGATCCTGACCCAGTTCGATCAGTTTGAGTATAGTTATAAATATATATATATATATTGTGTTTGTGTTAGTGTGTGTGTGTGTGTGTGTGTGTGTGTGTGTCTGTCTGTGTCTGTGTGTTAGTACGATCACGTTTGCAGTTCGATATGCAAAATAAGTTGTTCCAGCTGCCCTGCATCTATGTACCGGCACAGGAGGGCTTCTTCATTGACTGGACACGCTTAAGACAACTTCGATCGATCTCGATACATTCATATCCCTTCCGATGCCATTTCAAGGTCTAATTATAATAATATAGACTTAAGTTTACTCCTGTCTTTAACTATTATTATATAGTTAATTTCAATTGGAGAATGAGCTACTTACAGGAACGGCCATCAACATCGTGGTAAGACCTGGTCTGGACCAGTGGTCTTGAAATGAGTCCGATCCTCATTCCAGATCACTTATTGTTAAGGGGGTAGTTAAATTGTGTGTGTGTTTTAAAATATCATAATTTTTTCTTATATTTTTTTCTAATCTTCTTACTTTACTCTCGTAATTAGCGTTAAATTATACATACATTAGCATTTTTGAATTTTTTAAGTCGATGTAAAATTAAAGCTTCTTACAAGGCAAGTTTTCAGAAAACAGATACTTTGTTTCAAAATAAATAAAGGCACTGGACATTGTTACATTGTTGCGCGTAAAAATAAAATTTATAGTAGGGGCCTATATTATTCAAAATTATTTGCGCTTTCACAAGTTTAATAAAACTCTATTTTTTTCAAAATCAGTAAAGACTACTTGTTTTAAAGAAAACTAAGAGAAACATTTTCCACGAGTGTTTTTATTCATTTAGCGTGTACACGAAGTTTCAGTCACCCTGTATAGTCGTTTTAGTCAGACTATACCTTATTTCTGACTTCCGAGCTCCAAGTCTAGAGAAACGCACTGCCGATGATTAAGTCAATATCTCGCTCATTCTGAACAAACATTTCTGTATATAACCCTATGAGCACCCTCCCCCAGTCTTTATAACCAGCCCGTAGCAAACACAGCAGAAAATCAATTACGGAATTCGGCAATAAAGAAAAATATATTTGAGATAAAACACTGCGTTAAATGTTTTATAACAGTAAATTTAATGAATTCTCCCTGTTCTGTCACGAAGTCAGCCATTAGTTGTTAATAAATCCGTTAGATTAATAAATAAACTATGCTTTAATTAAACCCCTGCGTTTATTTGATTATATAAAACGTGACTACATTATTTTACTCCCCACTTCCTTTCTAGCCATTAGGCTACGCCAGATTCCTTGTTTACTATTTGCTTCCGCTGGGTAAACAAAGTTGTTAGCTGAAAATTACAATCATAGTAATCGATTTGGTAACAAAATGCGATAAACACTGCACAAACTTTTTAACAAATAACTAAACAAACAACTGTTTTACATAATTATAACTTTTGTACATAATGTAATGCTAAGATACGACAAAGGTAAAAAATACGATGTTTATTTAAAAAATACGATATTTTTTTTAAAGATACGATACTTCAAATATACTTTAGTTCTTCAAAATAAACGATAATTCTTTGAAAGATGCGATAATCCTCTGAAAGACAATAATTTATTGAAAGTTGCGATAATTAATTTGAATTACGATAATTCTTTAAAACGTACGATAATGTTTTATTAAGATACGATAATTTATTGAAGGTTTCGGTATTTTTCTAAAGATACGATAATTCACTGAAAGATACAATAAATTAATATTTGAAAGCTACGACCTTCCCGCATTCAAGAATGTTTTTCGGATATTTCCAAAATATGCAGCTCTCGAAGAGCCAAGGTCGTTATTTTTCTTAAACATGTCGGCTGAATATTTACAAGTAAAATTCTGCACTAGGACATTCAACGCGAGAAACTGAAGAAATCAGGAAACAACAATAATTCTTCATAGAACAAGAAGAAATCATTTTCTTATTGCTTATATTCACACATGTAAAGGAACTTGTTTCTTACATTTATTTTTACAAAAACATATCCTGTGCCCTTCCTCGATAAATTCACTTCAGAGCCAGAAAGTTACGAACCTGTAACATTCTGCACAGCTGTTTTAAAAAGTACAGTAGTCGTTTCGGACTCTCTGACATCTTCAATTTGCATACTAATTATTAAATACGTAGTTATGCTAACAAAAATCTGAAAAAGAGGAACTGTTTTAATTATTTACATTAATAATTCAGTTGCACAGTTATACAGTAATACTTTTACACAAAGAGTTTTTTGTGAAACTGCAGCCCTTGTAAATATTAATAACTCCTAAAACATCACACTGTAGTGCAAAGAGAATTCAAAATTTTAATTCTACCGATTTAGTAAGCCTAGGTTTAGTCAAAAATATCATTTTAAACAACAATGAAATGAGACGTACACATAAAAAATTGAATGCAACTTTGATGCTAAGAACATAACTTTTTTAATAAAAAATATGGATTAAAAGCAATTTTAGAATAGAATTTAACTAAAATTTAATTTTCAAAATAGCATGAGAATCAAACAATTTTTGACAATTATATTTGACATAATTTTTCTATGGCTTCCCTGACAAAAAGAATAAATGTATTTCAGAGTATTCAAAAAACATGTTATTAATAATGATATTCCTTATGGTACATTTGGATACATGTGACATACGTGTATGATCATACAGAATTTTGTGATCATAAAATTTCTTCATATATGTCAAATAGTTCGTAAAAATACACCCTGCATTTATACAAACCATTCCATTTTTCCAATGGTAATTTATGTCCGTCATTGGCAGTACCTTTAAATAAAAATATTCTAAATTTGTACAATAAAACCACGTCTAGTAATGAGGAGTGTTTATATTTATCGACATGTGCACTGACGTAAATAAAATCTGAGAAAAGAACTCCGCAAAAGGTGGCGACGATAGTTTTTAAGAAAAAGAAAAACTCACTTTAGAAGATAGCTTAAGACTTAAAAAATGTACAACAAATTAGTAAAACAAACTTTCCTATTAAATACAACTGAATTTTCCAAGTAAAAAACTGTCAGCTGATTAAAGTTATTATCTAATAAATAATAAAAACTGCCAAAACCTAAAAACACATAAAATTAAACCCATACAAGTCAAAGTATATGCAATGTTTTGCTCATACAAAACGTGTGAGGAAATCTTGAAGTTCATACAATTTGTGTGAGCATTTGTATGAGGTGATATGTTAATTTTACTTGCATCTTATAATAATCCTAATACATGTAACGTACCATTGAAAAACCGAATGAATACAATTACAGTTTGACATAGTTTCACTCTACAGGTAGAACCTTATTTGTAGGTTACATTATTACAAGATAAAAGTCCGTCTTTTACTGACCTTGTGTAATGACAGTGTAAGGCAAGTACTGAGACAAGTACTAGTGCACAATACGTGTCCTTGGGATGTGTACAAAGGATGATCTTGCACTGTTATATTGATTCTATATTTCTCATTAGATATAGGGCGACCAAAGACGATATGGGAAGGAAAACAAACACAAAGGTTACAATGTGGGTGTTTACATTGGAAGGGGAAATCCGATACGACAATAACCGATGACCACCGAGCTCATGTCCAGTTCGATATCTAATCCCGAAGACATATTGAAGGAAACTTGTTGAATGAACTCGTGGAAGTCTTAGAGCCCAGTGGAACAAAACGTAATATATTTGGACATTAAACCCAAATTGTGGGAGTTCATCGGGAAGCAACTACCAGACTTCGAATAAATTACCCTTAAATTTATTAAAATGACGCACCCATAACCTTGTTACTTCTGTTATTAAGGAAAACGTTATTCTTTAGCGGAGCCAAAACACAAATGGTAAACTCCCTTCCCAAATACAACTTCGCCTTCCCGACCTTGGAGAAACAGAAGAAGATCGAGACATAAGTTAACTAAATGTGTAAATGTGTTTAGTTAGACACCTTACCTTCAGGAGAAGATTTCTGTTGATATCCAGAAAGATCAAAGAGAACTTCACGTTATTGTCAACCATCCCGAGAGAAAATTGTTCGATCTGTAAGTAATAATGATCTATTTATTATTAGACTATTGTACACCTGACAAGAATTATAAATGCAATCTCGTTATTTAATTATTATAAATTACTGCGAAATAACTTTAAATTATAAACAGCAAACAAACACAAAGACATCATTTCAATGAAGTTTAGAGTTACGCAATGAGGCATTGCGACGTTTGTAGATCTATTGTGCCATTATTCTATATTCCTGAGATGCTCAGTTACGACGTCTTCTCCAGTCCTAGTCTCTTCATAGAGTATAGGATTTAAAGAGCATTCCAAGTGAGTAACTCCTCCGCTTCTAACTGGTCAAATTCCCTTGATTTTTTGCTCCATTTTACCAGCTTTTTCTTGTGCTGTTCAATTATGTCCACCCTTACCGCCACGCATGGATTGATGAGCTAAGTATAACGGGGGTCTCCAGATTTCCAATGGCTCTAATACACCACTAGACCGGTGGTATTTACTCTATCAGCACGGTGTGTGTGTGTGTGTCTTGAGTAGATGAGTGGGAGTAGTATGAGCTAGAGGTATGGTGGGTTCGCTAAGCCCATCAGCTGTTCATTTCAACCGCCTCCGATGGAAATACATCAGTTATTTTTAAGGCCAACCTAAAACACAGACCGAACTGTCTTAGCACTTCCCACTTCAACAGCAGTCAATTATGCTGATTGTGGGAAAGGTACAACAATTATGTTAAAGAACAATGTTTTTGAACCATTTGTTATGAGCTGTTGTCTAGAAAATGATCTATTGAAGCTTCAATAATATTGAGTCCAGAACCCGAGACTTAGAAGTACGTACCGGTTCTGATCACCAGGTCATTTTTTGAAGCGTCATTACAATGTCGGTTCGATTTGTTTCAAACTTTGCACAAAAATCGATTTCGTTAATCAGTTGGTCTAATTCGTTACCCAGCAAAATCTATTCAACTATTTCAAAATTGCTAAAATCTAAAATTTTTTTAAATAGTAACTTTTCTATATCAATTTTTTTTAGAAAAATACTGATTTCTTCATAATAACCAGCGTTTAAATCTCCATAAATTTGTATTATCAATTTTTTTAACGTAATTTGAAATTTTAAAATGCTAACTTTTGCAGATATTGTCGGTGATTACGATATTGATATCAAATTTTAGAGAAAGTGTAAAGTTATAGAAATTAGTTTTGGAGTGCGACCATCACAGTGAGTGAGACGATACTTACTTCGTCCAGCACGCAAGTCTCTGTGTTCCGTTGGTGAAGCTTGTGCACCAGAAGCACGGTTTTGTTTCCCTGTAAATAAAACTATCAAATTTTTTAAAATGATTACCCAATAATAATGGAATGTTAATGTTATTATTATTATTTATTTGGACATTGCACCTCGTGTGTTTATGTATTTTCAGCTGCCAGTCTTAGTTTTTGTTTCTGACTACTCTGGTACTCTGGGATCAGCCTTGAATGTAGGCACCTCGATTTATGTTTAAAGTTTAATGAAATGTCCAAACAAACAAAAACAATAACGATTGCAAATTGTCTAAGTTATAAAATAAAACACGCTGACACTACACCGCATGTGCTGATAACTTGAAATTCGTCGCGTATTCTTAAGAACCTGAAACTCACAATACACAGATTAAATTATGTTATACCAAAGGCGGAGGAAAAGCAAACAAAGTTGTTTTATTGTATTGAAGGATTAAACTTTGTACAGAACATAGACACAGAAACACGGTAAAGCTTTTACTACAAATTATACAGCACTGTATATTTGTACATGCCTCCCCTCCCCTCCCCTCCCCTCTGCTCTACTTGTTAGACTAATTCTGCAATTAAATTACAAAACATAATTTTGCTGTTGTTTTAATTGTCGCCTTGTTTATTTTTGTTTCTACTTAACTTTTCCTAACAAGTGGTGTAAGCGTAAAGAACAATGTCCTCGCATTCGATTGGGTTATTTAAAAATTGCTCGGACTTCTGAAAATATTCTGATTTATAACGATGGACAACGGGATCTATACCGATGGACAACGGGATCTATATCGATGGACAACGGAATCTACAGGTTATCGATGGAAAATGGGATCTATATCAATGTACAACAGGATCTATATCAACCGACAACGGGATCTTTATCGATGGACAACGGGTTCTATATTAGTGGACAACGGGATCTATATCAAAGGACAACGGGATTTATATCAATGGACAACGGAATCTATATCGATGTACAACGGGATCTATATCAATGGACAACGGGATCTATATAGATGAACAACGGGATCTATATCGATGGACAGCGGGATCTATATCGATGGAAAACGTTATCTATATCGATGGAAAACGGGATCTATATCGATGGACAACGGGATATATATCGATGGACAACGGGATCTACAGGTTATCGATGGAAAATGGGATCTATATCGATGTAGAACAGGATCTATATCAACTGACAGCGGGATATTTATCGATGGACAACGGGTTTTATATTAATGGACAACGGGATCTATATCAAAGGACAACGGGATTTATATCAATGGACAACGGGATCTATATCGATGGATAACGGGATCTATATCGATGGACAACGGGATCTATAGATTCATCGATATACGATGGACAACGGGATCTATATCAATGGAAAACGGACGACAGTAAACTGGTATAATCTACAAACCTAAAAAATCAGTTTATTAAGTCTGACTTGATCTCAAAACAATTTTTCACAGAAAAATACTGAGATAACAGATTTACGGTCGAAGAATAAAGGTAACAAAAACAATTTGGACTTGCGGGTTTTATTTCTGTAGATTTAGTTTTCCTGTTGGCTGCAATAGATAAATTTAATAAAAACTCTTTACGCCAACTTTCACCATTTTAATAGTTCTTTTTGAGGCATTAAAGATTCTACAAATGACGCGGACAATTATGTGTTTAGAGACACTATAACTTCCCCTCGCAAATTTCGGGTCAACTGGAAACAGATAATCCACTGAAATCGATTTTTTCCTTTGTATAACAAGAAGTACGAACAAGTCACTAAATTTAACAGAAATGAAATGGGACGGAAAGAAATCGTTCTAAACAGATCGAGAAGCTATGTAAGAGATAATGCATTATAGTTTGTCCAGACATTCGCCATCATTTGTTTGTATAAAGGCAATACACGACGTTCCGAGAGTTTGTTCTCAAGTGCTTGACTTCAAAGATTAGTTTAGGCCTATGTTACAATACTTAGAAACTAATATAAAAAACACTGAGAGAAGATCCCTGTGTAGTCAAACCAGGAATAAAACTAAGACTCCTGATCACGTGTAAGTCTTAGCTTAATTTTTTGTTTGCCCAGAATGTTTTCTTTAGTTTCTAAGTATTTTACATAAGCCCGGGGACCTAGGTATACCTTCTTGTTGCATGTTTAGGTTATAAGTCAGTAAGTTGTGGACGAGAGTTGATCCACATGCACACATAATATGGCAGGGCAGATGTAACTAAGAATTTCACCTGTTCAGCTGCAGCGTGACACTGTTCCGTCAGCAGCAGCACCAGCATGACGTACTTCAGCACGAAGGACGCATTCACGAACACGTACTCGTGATAAAGCCTGGTCTTCACACACTGCAGCATGAACAACAAAGGCACCGACACGCCTATCACCAACAACCAAATAAACAACAAAAGTTGCAAACTCAGCGCCGAGCTTAGCTCTTGCACAGATCGGTGCAGTACTCTGTGCACGTCCAACAGTCTGCGTAACTCTTCGACTTCCAGTCCGACCACCACTCGCTCGTTCACTGCGCGGTATCTGAGTTTTATTTCACGCGCGAAGGTAGCGAACACGATCGGGATCAAGGAAATCTGAACAGCCGTTATTACATAAAAAATAATGTAGTATTTCGATTGGAAAAACAACCAGTATACGTAACAGTTCGGTAGCTGAAGCAGCACCGGCAAGAGGCCCACAATAGATCGAAACACGAACACGCGACTGTTGTGCGCGCGGTACGGCAATGCTTCGTCAACACCGTCCAACCGATTCATTATCTTCTTCATCCGTTGGTTGTTAACGAATGCGCTTATCAAATTCAGTACGTGCATCGTCAAAAACGTGACGATGTACACGATGCGAGCCACGTACACCATGTACGTGTCTGATGTTCGCTTCTTCAGCGTGTAGGCTGCCACAGTGTTACACGTGCACAGATTCACCGTGAACACAAGCAGCCTGTAAAAGATCTGAAGAGGTTTTACCTTGTCCTCTTCGTAAGGCCACAGCGTGAAGATCTTACAGTGCAACCGGAGGAACCTTAGCAGTGGTGACATGGTCGCTGAAGAAAGGTGCGGTTATGCAGGGAGAATCGATTTGAAAGTATCTGTGCGAATAAAAATAAAATATTCCATTACTTTGGTGAAGTGCTTGTCTTGATGTTCATGTCAACATTCTAATTTGATTGGACAGTTTTGAATAAGTGGTTCGATTATATCGATCTATAATAAACAGCCAAGCGTTTTAAAAATGATTATCTGTCATAATTACAGCCTTTTTCGGTTAGCAAATAAACTTTCTTAGCTACGTATTATCAAGAAAATAACTGATAATCGCTACACGCAGCTGTCTCGTCGCTATGATGATGCAACATTCTTTATCTTGCCCTTTTTTTTGAAATTTTTATTTCGTTTTATACATTCATATTAGGCTACATATTATATGTTAGAATTTTAAGCTTTGAAACTACAATGAAATAACTAAAGGGGAGTTGAACGATGAGTTCCGTTATGCTAAATTTATTGATTTCAACGGTTTTAAAAATTAAAAATAAGAATTTATGCCGTTTTTAACGCTCATTACGACGGTGAAATCATATTTTCAAAAAAAAGTTTCAGCAAAGCTATTAACAAGGTCAGTTTTGTATGGGCGCTTCATACAACTTCATTCGCTAATAATGACCTATACAATACAATACTATATTGTATGTACCTATACAATACAATACTATATTGTATGTACCTATACAATACGTGCAAGTACGTATAGTAAACAGGAAATTATGTATGCTTATTATCTTTGTAATAACTTCCTTAATGTTTTAGTCACACACGACTGCGCGCGCGCACACACGCACGCGCGCGTCTAGGGTTACCCTACGTCATTCACTCTAAAGCAATAAATAGGAAAAAATTTAATTACAAATTTGAAGGGTTGACATGAAAGGGGTTTGATAATAAAGGGGTGTAAGTTAATAACAGAAGGAAATGTAACCCTTAGTATAGGGTGATTCGAAATATTAGGTTTATCATCATCAAGTCTTTACACCCGACAGCTTCCACAAATAATTGGTGCAAAAACACAATAGACCCTCACCGCCGTCAAAAAAAAAATTCAATTTCAACGGATTTTGAAAATTTAAAACACTAATTTATGCAGTTATTGTCGCTGATTACTATGGTTAAATCATATTTTCAAAAAATATTGAAGACAAAAAGTTAGGATTTTTGTTTAATTTGAATGGTCATCATTTTGCGAATCTTGTTGGGTAACGAACTAGTGCAAGCTGGCAAGTTTGCTAACAAACCTCCCAGAAGTGATGTAGATGTGTTCTCGTGGTGGCTACTGTATGCTTCTTGTAGGAAAGCTTATGCATTGCAGCCCACAGGGACAAAATAAGCTTTCAAACACTAGTTTCTGCCTTTAATGGCTCAATCTCCGAGGAAAGCGTATTACCATTTTTGTTATAAAACAATACATGACTGACAACAAATACGAAATAAACACTTTAATGGCGGAAGGAGTAAAATCAGCATTACATTAACAGCGTAATGAAATACTTCGTCCAATTGCAATACTAGACCGAGTGGTCACCAAATGCTGAGAGGAGTTGCGCTGAACAGAGCGGACTAGGCATTCAAAACAACATATTGTTTTTGATACACTTAAAGCGTAACGGTACTGAGCGGCGTCACGCGGCATCGCTGGGCTCAGCTCCGCGTAGCTTCGGCTCTGTCTAGTTCGGTTTTGAAGCTGACTACGCCCCCAAATTATTATCGTTGTATTATTTATCGTTGTCTAGGTTACGGTTTTAAACACAGTAGTTTCCCAAAAAACGTTAGAATAGGCCAAAATATTTATATTTAAAAGATTTACTCCACCTTCAACTCCGCTCGGCCTTTATTAGTTTATTAGATGTTCCAACTTCCCTGTATTGTATCGAAACGGAACGTATTCACTTAACTCTAATAATAGCATTGTATTTACTTCTATTATTAAATATTAGATAATTTTCTTTGAAAAATTATCTACTTTATTGGGTAGCTATCATGGTAAGACCCTAGTCCGGGACCTTGAAATGAGAGCCGATCTTATTGTGTGTGTGTGTGTGTGTGTGTGTGTGTGTGTGTGTGTGTGTGTGTGTGTGTGTGTGTGTGTGTGTGTGTGTGTGTGTGTGCGTGCGTGCGTGCGTGCGCGCGCGCGCGCGTGTGTGTGTGTGTGATAATTTCTTTGATTAATGTGTTATAGAAAATTTAAAATTGAATATGTTATTTAAGTCATGTCTTACGTCCCTTAGTAGAATCGTCATACAAGCGTCGCTAACGCATTCTGTTGTACAGAATCTATCACTAAGCTACTTGCTTACATTCACAGATCCTAAGCTTTGTGTAGCGTATTCCAGTGGTTTCAATACCGTTTTACAAATCAATTGCGATTTTCGCAAGATTACATTTTGTAAGTAAATATCAGTGACGTTGAAGATAAGAAAATACAATAAACTGTGATGCTGTGTGTTCCATCTGTTTCCACTGGGCTAACTTCGGTGTGTGTGTGTGTGTAGGAGTAAACAATGCTGGTGATTAAATGAAAATAATAAAAATATTCTGACGAAATTAAGAACGTAGGTCTCGTCTGCTCATTTTGATATCATTTTCAATTTTTAAAAACAAATATGTTGAATATTTTTTAAAGGAAAATTATCGTAACGGACAATAAAATACTGTACTTGAAAAGAGAAATTACAGATCAGCGATGAATATTATGAAATCTAGTAAGGAAAATGCCAGTATCGGCGATCGCAAATATCGTATCGAAAAAAAATTATCGTAACTGACGAGAAAATTATCGTATTTAAAAAAGTGAAATCGGCATAGGAAATAGTCGTATTGAAAAAGGAAAATTATCATTTCGACTAGAGAATTGTCGTAAATGGAAGTTGTCATATTATGAAGGGATATTACTTATATTCCTTATAAATTAGGAAAATTATCATACAGGATAATTACAGTATCGGAGAAAGAAATTATCGCCTATAAAAATAAAAATTACCGTATTTGCAAATAAATTATTAAATCAGAAAAGGCAACGAAGGACATTATTATATCGGAAAAGTAAATATGCCCATCTTATCACAGAGTGATCGGACTTCATTTTTCTACGTAAAAATTTAAAACATTAAGGTATGCTTGTTTTAACTCTCAATATGATGGATGGTCAAATATATTTTTCTTAAAAAAGTTAAAAATATGCTATTGTGGGGTATTAAATGTTTGAAAATTCGCTTCTATCACGACAAAAAGACAGTCGTGTTGATAACAGTGTGCTAACCTAAACAAAAATCAGCGATTTATTATGTAAAACATACTGGTCGTGCATTTTATACATTTCCAACAATTTCCGCACAGAATTTATTCGTTGCCAATAAAAATAGATATAACTGTGATTAACAGCCCCGCCATAAAGCAACTGACGCCAGATAAATGGTCTTTGATTATCCCAATGTACCTGTAAGTATAGTTATGTGATTTTTTATTACTTTCGCTCAATATCCCACGGGTACGTTTAATGTATTTTATATGGGTTACCTAAATATACTCCGAAATTACGTTCTAAACTTGTCTCCAGGGTTTGTAGATAAAACCTAGGTGAGTGTGTCAAGGTTATATGGATACCTTGAATTCTGAAACTAAATTTGAAAATTTTAATGCCCAGATGCAGAGAATGGAGCGTATAAACCATCAGTACAATTGACCAAGCGAAGCGAAGCGAGGTCTTTTTCAATTCGACCGTTCGGCATTTAGTTTGTGTGTTTGCTTGTTACGCAGTTCTGGTCAAACGCAGTCATCGATTGTTTTGAAATTAGTTACCTTTTATAAAGCCCAAACGACAGGTTTAAGATTTTCCCCATTCACTTCCGTTTCAAGATGGCGGCTTATGGTTTTGCTGGTTGTTTCCTGTAATACTGGCTGGACGGCCAAATCTGTCATTATTTTGACCACTTTATAGAGAAAGAACATAACATTTCCAATAAAGTTGGCTCAGTAACATTTTTCTTAAATGTTTTGGTTACAGATTAAATTGGCGGAATACATTACTAGCGTGTCAGTGCAGTGTCGCATCGTGGTGGCCAGGCATTTAATTAAGAACATACCGCCAGGTCTGCTATTCATTGAACTACTAGTTGTTTCATTTTAAATTACCGGTTTTCACAAATTTTAGTATTAGTAACAAAAAAGGTTGCTTTTTATCGAGTCGAATATGTTGATTTTAGCTTAATGTAACAATCCTAAACACTAAAACAAAACTGCGGTTGATTTTAAGAGTTCTGGTTAGCAAGTTTTATTTAAAACCCCGTTTTTTTAAATTCTCTGATCATCTTGTTTTTCCATAGATCCAACTTGACTTACTATAATAATAGGATCTAAATCTTATAGACCGATTTTGAGCAACTTTTCAGAGATTTTGTGATCGCATATGGTATGAATTGTTCATGTGATTAATATTTGAGCTCGTTCTAAGCAAGATTTTATATTGCTCAGTTCAGTGAACGTGATGCGAAGGTTCTACGGAAATGCTAGACCAAACGGACTGGTTATTTCAAGCCTCAAACCTGACATGAATGTACTACAGGCTTACAAATCCACCCTATCCAGTGCGGGGAGAACTTTTTTTAATCCCTGAAGGTTTGGGTAAAATTACTTTGAAAGTCTTAACGTGCTGTAGAAGTCACGCGAAATGAGATGAAGCTTGAATCATTGTAAACCAGTTTTGTAGCGGAAGCAGTCTTGATCTGTAATTGGCACTGTCAACACTTGTATGGTTACCGTACATAAAACCCCTCCGTCCTTTCTTCGCTCTACCTCCAAGCTTCAACTCTTTCCGCACCATCTCAAACGTACTTGTTAAACATTTGTAGGTTCTCCCTTGAATACAATAATATACGAAAACTATGTTAGAATTTTAAACGGCGCACATCTCATAGTACTAGAGTTCAGAGCTGAAATTTCCATACCGCAAACTGAACTCGCAGAGGGGGAACAAATTAGATCGAAAGGTTCGTGAAATATCACGATAAATAAATTTAATTTAGCCCAGGTGATATCCAACCGGAAGTGACGTGTCAGACTCAGCGCCTTGCTTACTTCCGGTGAAACGATAAATTCGGGTAATTACACAAGCTTCAGTATCATTCCGCACGCAACGCGTGGCGCTAGTGGTTAAGAGTTATAAATTGCATTCAAGACCGAAATTAATAAACTTTTTCGCGTGCTATATACTTAGTTTTCTTACGCTCGCTCTATTTCTACCGCCGGCTGTTTTTTCGTGCTGATTTATTTATCAACCTCGAGGAGCTCACTGTTAAACGTGAGAACAAAACAAATGGTGAGACAAACAAAAATATTATAAAATTCTGTTTTATCTCCTAACTGTCCAGAGTATTATTAATCGTACATAAATCTTTTACTGGGTCGTAGAGAAACATTCAGTGCCTGTCTGTCTTGCACACAATTAGGAATATTATTATAAAACTTTCAATCCTTTTGTTTTAAACTCCTTTATTGTATATAACAAAGCTTAACTATAAGCGGTAATCGATGCTTTCCAAATTGCCAACTTGAAAATTGTACCATTAATTAGGTATCCAAACAAAACGTTTGGGTTGTTATCTTCCTAAAAAAAACCAGAGCCGGGAGATATCATCAAGAAAGTGAAATGAAGAAAGAACAGGTTTCTGAAATTCGGTTCAGATTTATAATCAGTAGGTCTACTCCGGATTTGGAAGAAAACAAACAATCTTTCATATACTATTATACTAAGCATTCAGATTGGTTTCGTACCAACAATAAGGACTTGCTTTATTAAAACTACATGCACCTACAGGTTTTTGTCAGAACACCAGGGAACTCTCACGCCTCAAACGTTTCCATTTAAGGTTTTACAATAAAATAAAACCGACTTAAAACCGAAAAAAAGCTCTGTAAACAAAATTCCAGGAGCAGTATAAAGTGTCACATGAGAATGCAGCACAATACAGGCAATTTTGTGTGAGTGTGTGTTAGTATGTGTGTGTGTGTTGTGTAGGTGAATGAGAGTAATATGAGCTAGAGGTACGGCGGGATCGCGAAGCCAAGTTGTAGCTGCTAACTTCAGTGTGTTCTGTTTTCGCCAGAACACACACACACACACACACACACACACACACACTATAATAAATTCAGTTTACATAAAAGCGCCTTTACTTTTAACTACACCGTATTAAAAGTTTCCAAGTTTGGTGCTTTGACCTAACTTTAAGTACTTCAAAGAATAAAACTGCCACAAAACTTTATATTACAGCATCGGTTGGTTGTGGTTGCACCAATATTGGTTATATTAACGGTTACAACGTAGCCAGTTTAGCAATCACACAATATTAACATCGGAAAAGAACAAGATTTCAATAAGCACGGTTATTAAGAACTACTTCCGTTTATAAATTTACTCACATTTAAGATATAGTCAATGAATATTTTATAACTTAACTGTAATACTGCAGGGGCGGAGTAGGATATAAACCCTAAGATGATTTATTGCTGCCAATCATCTTCCTTCACCGAAGCCAATGCCAGTCTGGCGGTGACCCTGTCGTGGGATTTTGGTGGACATCATTTTCATAGCAGCACGAACTCAGGCAAAATATTGGCACTGGGTTAAAATTTTACTAACAGAAAACTCAATTATCTTCCCGTAGTTATCAATCAACAAGTGATCCCACAAGATAATAATGCAAAATACTTGGGCATGACACTAGACGCACGACTGCGCTGGAAGGTATATTTTCATAGCAGCACGAACTCAGGCAAAATATTGGCACTGGGTTAAAATTTTACTAACAGAAAACTCAATTATCTTCCCGTGGTTATCAATCAACAAGTGATCCCACAAGATAATAATGCAAAATACTTGGGCATGACACTGGACGCACGACTGTGCTGGAAGGTATATTTTATATAGCAGCGAAGGTAACTCAGGCAAAATCAGGCAAAATATTGGCACTGGGTTAAAATTTTACTAACAGAAAACTCAATTATCTTCCCGTGGTTATCAATCAACAAGTGATCCCACAAGATAATAATGCAAAATACTTGGGCATGACACTGGACGCACGACTGAGCTGGAAGGTATATTTTCATAGCAGCACGAACTCAGGCAAAATATTGGCACTGGGTTAGAAAACTCAATTATCTTCCCGTGTTATCAATCAACAAGTGATCCCACAAGATAATAATGCAAAATACTTGGGCATGACACTGGACGCACGACTGCGCTGGAAGGTATATTTTCATAGCAAGCACGAACTCATATTGGCACTGGGTTAAAATTTTACTAACAGAAAACTCAATTATCTTCCCGTGGTTATCAATCAACAAGTGATCCCACAAGATAATAATGCAAAATACTTGGGCATGACACTGGACGCACGACTGTGCTGGAAGGTATATTTTATATAGCAGCACGAACTCAGGCAAAATATTGGCACTGGGTTAAAATTTTACTAACAGAAAACTCAATTATCTTCCCGTGGTTATCAATCAACAAGTGATCCCACAAGATAATAATGCAAAATACTTGGGCATGACACTGACGCACGACTGCGCTGGAAGGTATATTTTCAAAACGAACTCAGGCAAAATATTGGCACTGGGTTAAAATTTTACTAACAGAAAACTCAATTATCTTCCCGTAGTTATCAATCAACAAGTGATCCCACAAGATAATAATGCAAAATACTTGGGCATGACACTGGACGCACGACTGTGCTGGAAGGTATATTTTATATAGCAGCACGAACTCAGGCAAAATATTGGCACTGGGTTAAAATTTTACTAACAGAAAACTCAATTATCTTCCCGTTTATCAATCAACAAGTTCCCACAAGATAATAATGCAAAATAACACTGAAACTGCGCTGGAAGGTATATTTTCATCAGCACGAACTCAGGCAAAATATTGGCACTGGGTTAAAATTTTACTAACAGAAAACTCAATTATCTTCCGTGGTTATCAATCAACAAGTGATCCCACAAGATAATAATGCAAAATACTTGGGCATGACACTGGACGCACGACTGTGCTGGAAGGTATATTTTCATAGCAGTACGAACTCAGGCAAAATATTGGCACTGGGTTAAAATTTTACTAACAGAAAACTCAATTATCTTCCCGTGGTTATCAATCAACAAGTGATCCCACAAGATAATAATGCAAAATACTTGGGCATGACATTGGACGCACAACTGAGCTGGAAGGTACATGTCAAAAAGAAACGTAATGAACTGAATCTGAAATTAAGGGAAATGCATTGGCTTCTTGGGCTACATTCTGAGTTGTCAGTGCACAATAAACTATTACTATATAAACAAGTCCTAAAACCCATCTGGACATATGGTGTGCAGCTTTGGGGCTGTACGAAAAGAAGCAATATTAAAATTATTCAAACGTTTCAAAATAAAGTACTGAGAGGCATTGTTAATGCCCCATGGTACATACGCAATGATGATCTTCATAAGGATTTACAAATTGCTACAGTTCATGAAGAGATTCGGCGATTTGCTAGGAAGCATGAAGTAAGACTGTATAAGCACCATAAGATCGAAATGCTACAAGTTCTCGACAATTCGGTTCTAGTTCGGTGGTTGGACAGGATAAAACCGTTTGATTTGTACTAAGACAAGATTGATACAACTGTAACAAGATCAAGTGATTTTTGGATTTTGGAGTACGTCATAGGATGTGCAACCAACTAACGCTTTCATTTCATAGATATATTGATAGATGGACTAATGTTCAGTTTCAATTGTAATAAAATAAAATTAAAAAAATATTGGGTTAAAATTATTTATCTAGTGCGGGGCGTATATTTTGCAACCAGAAGCGATGCGGATTGCAAACATATAAATGTAATTTTATCACATAAGGAGTGTATACCCTACAGAGCCGCCAGGACTCTTCAGAAGTTCATGTTTCCTTCAAATTTTGAAAAGTCGAATCAGAAAAATCTTTATAAAAATATAAACTTAGTTTGGATCAAAAATAACCACGGCACTCACCTGTCTCGCTGATGTGATAGAAGCGAATTTCCAAAATTATTTTCCTTTTTTTTGAAATTCCGTTTACACCATCACAATCAGCATTACAATTAGCATATATTAGCAATTTTAATACGGAAATTAAGTCTTACCGCTATCACGGGCAAAAAATATTTCAACCGATTTTAAAACGCTAATTTATGTAGTTAATTCGATAGGATTTTCAAAAAATGTTACGACCAAAAAGCGGTGCATTTTTAAAGATTTGTAACGACTGCCATTTTTAAACTGTGAACGTCTTATCCAAGCTATTACCATAATAGATTTTTGTGCTAATTTTAAATTAAACGTAATCATGATAAAACACGCGCGCGCTCACACACACACACACACACACACATATATATATATATATATATATATATATATATATATATATATATATATATATGTGTGTGTGTGTATGTGTGTGTGTGTATAAATATATATATATATATATATATATATATATATATATATATATATATATATATATATATATATATATATCCAAAAAGATCTATGGATCTCACACAGATGTACAGACATCAAAACCAGAAACGTTTTTTGGGCTTATGCAAAACATCGTATTTTAAAAATATAAAAGAGTTAAGTTGGTACAACTGTTTTCCGATCTCTCTGAACTGTAAAAAGAAACAACACAATTTTGGACAGAAATAAAATGATGGTATTTATTTATTTTTTTATTAAAGATGTTTTAAAAATAATTATTCAATCAATATTGAAGGACAACATACTTTTCAGCTTCACCTGTATGCTGAAGTCACCGACTATGCCTACATTATCAACTTTTGCCATTTCGTCTGTCACTCAGCCACTCTAACTTGTGATATTTTCCCATTAAAAGTCGTTATATAAGTATAGGCTACTACGTCTAAACGTTAAAATCTAAACGACGAGCTAATATTTGTCCGACATACACGTATATATATATATATACATTACAAATACAATGTTGTGTTCACACATCGTTATTCTTCATGACTGAAAGCTTTAGGCGTCAGAATCACCGTTGTTTTCGTCCTAAAGGCTTTTACGATCTGCCATATTCAGATCGTAAAAACTGTCTAAAGAATTTAAAACCTGCAGCACAATAAAGATCATTAAATTTTCTAAAAGTTTTGCTTTCTGAAATTTCTGTACGTACAATAGTTTTTTCTGTATATTTAAATTTAACTGTTCGTAAGTTTTTACCGAATTAAAATATCGAAATATTTAAAATCAATCAAGCTAGACATATTGATTGTAATTTTTGGTTAAAAACTGACGGAGCTCGCGAAAAGGTTTGGAGAGTTCTTCGCGGGACGGCTTAAAAACGAACTTTCTGCACACTCTGTAATACGCAATCAATATTATCAGGCAGTATGAAGAAACTAATACGTTGACATGTCACTGATAATGGATTACAATGTGCATGCAGGTGAATGCTTTGCCATTTTGCAAATTACTTACGTTTTCTTACAGAAAGGAATAAAAAAAGAAAACCAGTTCTGCGTAAAGTCAATTCATCGGCTTTTATTAAATACGGAAATTGATCTTTTGAATATATTAAAAAAGTACGATGTTTTTAGAAAGATCTTACATGGCGGATGTTTTTACAAAGGATGTATAGTTTGAAAAGAACAGCCTAAAGTGCTCGTGTGCCTGACGGACTTACTAAAACTTTCTCGTGTATATTTTAAATGAACCGGTTTTTACGCACATTTTACACGAAACTTATTAGGCCTACAATTTGAAATAATAAATTCAATTCCGCAATTAGTCAGCAATAAAATTTACCTCGAATTTTATAAAAACTTTTCGACGAATATTTCTGTCTTTACTTTCCATTTCATTGGCGAATCATATTTTTGTTTTCAATATTGGTACACACAGTTGAAAATTAAATCTTCACGTGATGCAAAATTTAATTCCTATTTGTGTTACCGGAGGTTTTTTTAAATTTCTAGTTTCGCTATTTTCACCGACAGCCCCAGAAACAAATTTTGTATTGTCTGCGCCTTACTTTACGGAAAATATTTTTTATTTGACTTTGCGCACGATTAGCGCTGAAACCGTGTCCAACCACTGCCGACTATTTTATCTTTACTGCGCCCAAACTCGTGCACAGGTACAATATAACATATTTTGTTGTTTGTATTGGCTACACTGGAGTCAGTTTTGATCAACATCGTTACAGCCATTTCAATTTCTAATGGAAAATGAGCTACTGGAGCGGAACCATGAAATGGGCACCAATCACTCCTGATCACTTTTTGAAAGTGTGTGTGTGTGTGTGTGTGTGTGTGTGTGTGTGTGTGTGTGTGTGTGTGTAATTTTGATCAGATTTGACTCAAACAAGACGCAAAAATCAATTTTGCTAATAGCTTGTACAAGTTCGTTATCCGGCGAAATACGTTAAACAGTTTCAAAATTCACTACTTTTTTGAAAATACGATTTCACCATTGTAATTATCATTAAAAACTGGAAAAAATTGCTATTTAAAATGTTATAAAAAGCATAAATTAACATTTTGAAATTTTAAAATCCGCCAAAATTGAGGAATTGAATTTAACGACGGGTTCACTTTCGTAATTTCGTAAGCAACCTCGGGGGATAGCAAAGAAACACATAGTTTTAAGGTTTGAACGAAATGGGTTCTGTAAAAGTTTGTTGTAAAACTAATAAGGAAAAGACATAAAGGCGGACGTACATTAAAGCAATAATAATACAAAGCCAAATGTCGATAAATTCAAACCAAAAATACAAGACGAGCGTAAAACAAGTTTGGGATTTGTCGAGATTTGTTATAAAACTACAATATTTCTTTTATGAACGAGAAACTCTTTAATATTTCCAAAACATACGGGTTTTACAAAACTGCAGCTTAAGGAGATCCGCTCTTCCAAACTTGAGAGAAAATTAAATACGTGAGAGTTGTGCCAATAAAGCGGATTAAGCTGTCTTGGTTTTATTATAAGTAAAGTTACGTGCACGTAACGTGTAACAACAGCAGAGTGCGGAGTGGTACATACCCGGTAAAGTGAACGAAACTGACGATAAGTAACAGAATTTCACAATGAGCGACGATTTATTCAAACAAAACAAAACAAAATGATTGGTTCATTAGCTACAGTTTCTTGTTATAGCCTAATATTCATGAGTTTGTTTCAGGACATTTGCCGTTACTTTTGTTTATAGAACAATGCGTTACGTTATGTTTGGTAGGGTATGTGCCAGTTATTTGCGTATTTCCATTTGAAAATGAGCTACTGAAGCGGCCATCACGGTAATATCCAGTCTTAAGACCTCAAATGAGCGCCGGTCTTTCCTCTATAACCCTGTTCTAGGAGCACGTTAGAATTTGTGTGTGTGCTCGCGTGCGTGTGTCAGCGCTCTCACGTTTGCAATTACGGTCCGATCTGATTTAAATTTGGCACAAAAATAGATTATTGTAATAGTGTGGACATGGTCGTTAATCATCAAAATGTGTTTAACAGTTTTAAAATGGCTGCCGCTTCAAATCTTGATAAATTTGTAAGTTTTTGTCTTTAATAATTTTGACAATGCAATTTCACCATCGCAATCAGCGTTACGACACTGTATAAATTAGCGTTTTAAACTTTCCAAATTCGTTCAAAAATTAAGAAAATTATAATTTGACTGCGGTCAGGGTTCTTTTTCTTATTTCCAATGCAACTTGAAAGATACGCATATTGTAAAGCTACTTGTGACGATGACGTCAGAGTTTTACAGTAATAGAGGTTCTGTTAATAACACGTAACTTTTGGTTTCAGAATAACAATCCGTTCGGCTTTGTTGGTCGTTTTTTAATATTTACAAGGAACGAAGAAACACAGAACTCAGCCAAGATATGTTTCGACAAGAGGCCCAGCAGACAGAAATTAAAGAAATCCTTTTACCTCCGGTCCTAAAGTTTAAAAGCGCTAATAGTGTTACCACCTTTACGTCACAAGCCTTTTAGCGAGAAGAAAACATTAGAGACAAGAGAAAATATTTCGTCATGTTACTTATCAACACAAATAATTGTATTATGTTGTTTCTAGAAAAACTACTTAAGAGATTATCACTAAAACAACTCCAGCGTCTAAACATCAAAATGATTTGACATTTAAAAGTTTGTCTTAAATTCCCTAATCAAAATGTTATTGAATACTTGTTTTTGTGTCATTGAATTTCTGGTTTTTTTAAATAACTGAAAAAAAATTATAAATCATCAGTAAATCTATTGCATATTTTTATTAATCAACAATGAAAATAAACAATAAAATAAAATGCATCCGAGTATCAGTGCAATAGCGTATCAGTAAAACAATGTCTGAAAGCAAAAGTGTACAACATAAAAACATATTTTTGCATAAAATCGATGCAACAATGTATGTTTCAACAAGGGGCCCAGCAGATAGAAATTAAAGAAATCCTTTTACCTCCGGTCCTAAAGTTTAAAAGCGCTAATAGTGTTACCACCTTTACGTCACAAGCCTTTGCAAAATCATTGAAATAATATACCTGTGCAACAACTTATCGAGATAATAATTTATTAAAACAACTTATTATTTCAGAAATGTATTAAAGTCTTATTATAATAGATACATCTATGAAATAATATACCTATGCAATAATGTATCTTTGCA
Source organism: Callitettix versicolor (assembly GCA_022606455.1). Classification (NCBI taxonomy): domain Eukaryota; kingdom Metazoa; phylum Arthropoda; class Insecta; order Hemiptera; family Cercopidae; genus Callitettix; species Callitettix versicolor. The sequence continues at coordinate 38,822,938 of CM040190.1, read as the reverse complement.
ATGAAATACCTGTGCAACAACTTATTGAGATAATAATTTATTAAAACAACTTATTAGTTCAACAATGTATTAAAGTCTTATTATAATAGATACATCTATGAAATAATATACCTATGCAATAATGTATCTTTGCAATGAAATACCTGTGCAACAACTTATCGAGATAATAATGTATCTGCGCGACATCATATTAATGTCTCGCTACAATATATGAATGTAACAATGTATTAGTGCAACATTAGTAAAACAATATCTGAAAGACACAATACATCTTTTCAATTAAATGTTTATACAAAAACGCATTAACGAATTAGTTGAACAATGCACTTAACGTATCAGCCCAGCAACATTGCATCATTATATAAATATATCAGAACAACAATGAAATACTAAGGCCCTGGCAAGCAGTTGCATCTGTTATTGTGTAGCACTGACATGTTACATATCCTGATAAACCTTTGTTTAAAGGAACAAAACAAAATGTACTACACTTCGGCTCACTTTGAATGGAACTGGAGCAATTAACGTACAGCAGAGCATACTCTTCTGTTTTTTGTATTTTTGCTTCCGTATTTTATTTGTTTTTATTTCACTGTTTTGAATTCAACTCGTTAGTAAAACTCGGAAATACTTTTAGTGCAAAAATAAAACATATGAATATTTATATTCATATTTATGAAACGTAATACAAAAAATATTGACCGCTTATAAAATTCGATGATCTCAATGTTTGGGCACCAAAAACACTGAAAATTCGATGATCTCAATGTTTGGGCACCAAAAACACTGAAAATTCGATGATCTTAATGTTTGGGCACCAAAAACACTGAAGTCTTTCTTCATCTTTAAACATTATAATTACCTTATCTATGGACTGATTGGCATTTTGTAACCAATCCTCTAAGGAAGAAAAAGAAGTCGTGGAATGCCAGGTATATTCTGCGAACAAAGAGAATCATTCTCAGAAGAAATCCTTCTAGTACAACACCAACCGTTACGCAAGTCAGTGGTTACTTAAAGGTGGCTGGCGGGGAAGTACGAAATAACAGTTCGGACATTTGTACTTGAAGTTTCGGGAGTTCGCTCGCAGCAACTAGATACCGGAGCCTATAAGAAATCCTTCTAGTACAACACCAACCGTTACGCAAGTCAGTGGTTGGTTACTTAAAGGTGGCTCAAATGTCGCAGCAACTAGATACCGGAGCCTATAAGAAATCCTTCTAGTACAACACCAACCGTTACGCAAGTCAGTGGTTACTTAAAGGTGGCTGGCGGGGAAGTACGAAATAACAGTTCGGACATTTGTACTTGAAGTTTCGGGAGTGCGGCTCAAATGTCGCAGCAACTAGATACCGGAGCCTATAAGAAATCCTTCTAGTACAACACCAACCGTTACGCAAGTCAGTGGTTGGTTACTTAAAGGTGGCTGGCGGGGAAGTACGAAATAACAGTTCGGACATTTGTACTTGAAGTTTCGGGAGTGCGGCTCAAATGTCGCAGCAACTAGATACCGGAGCCTATAAGAAATCCTTCTAGTACAACACCAACCGTTACGCAAGTCAGTGGTTGGTTACTTAAAGGTGGCTGGCGGGGAAGTACGAAATAACAGTTCGGACATTTGTACTTGAAGTTTCGGGAGTGCGGCTCAAATGTCGCAGCAACTAGATACCGGAGCCTATAAGAAATCCTTCTAGTACAACACCAACCGTTACGCAAGTCAGTGGTTGGTTACTTAAAGGTGGCTGGCGGGGAAGTACGAAATAACAGTTCGGACATTTGTACTTGAAGTTTCGGGAGTGCGGCTCAAATGTCGCAGCAACTAGATACCGGAGCCTATAAGAAATCCTTCTAGTACAACACCAACCGTTACACAAGTCAGTGGTTGGTTACTTAAAGGTGGCTGGCGGGGAAGTACGAAATAACAGTTCGGACATTTGTACTTGAAGTTTCGGGAGTGCGGCTCAAATGTCGCAGCAACTAGATACCGGAGCCTATAAGAAATCCTTCTAGTACAACACCAACCGTTACGCAAGTCAGTGGTTGGTTACTTAAAGGTGGCTGGCGGGGAAGTACGAAATAACAGTTCGGACATTTGTACTTGAAGTTTCGGGAGTGCGGCTCAAATGTCGCAGCAACTAGATACCGGAGCCTATAAGAAATCCTTCTAGTACAACACCAACCGTTACGCAAGTCAGTGGTTGGTTACTTAAAGGTGGCTGGCGGGGAAGTACGAAATAACAGTTCGGACATTTGTACTTGAAGTTTCGGGAGTGCGGCTCAAATGTCGCAGCAACTAGATACCGGAGCCTATAAGAAATCCTTCTAGTACAACACCAACCGTTACGCAAGTCAGTGGTTGGTACAACACCAACCGTTACGCAAGTCAGTGGTTGGTTACTTAAAGGTGGCTGGCGGGGAAGTTAAAGGTGGCTGGCGGGGAAGTACGAAATAACAGTTCGGACATTTGTACTTGAAGTTTCGGGAGTGCGGCTCAAATGTCGCAGCAACTAGATACCGGAGCCTATAAGAAATCCTTCTAGTACAACACCAACCGTTACGCAAGTCAGTGGTTGGTTACTTAAAGGTGGCTGGCGGGGAAGTACGAAATAACAGTTCGGACATTTGTACTTGAAGTTTCGGGAGTGCGGCTCAAATGTCGCAGCAACTAGATACCGGAGCCTATAGACCTATGTTAAAACACCAAAAACTGGGAATAAAAAATAAAATCTGACACTTATATATGTTCAGAGGTTCAGAGGGACTACAATAGTAATTCAGTGCAAAGTTTATTTTCTAAGTTAGGCACCTAAGAAAGAGAGTTGATAACGTCATGTATTGTTTTGTATAAATTAATAATAACAAAATAAAGAATACACAGTAGCAATAATATGAATAAGTAACAATTTTAAAAACAGGGGCTGCTTTCAATCTTCAATTACTGCAAACAGTGAATGTAGAACATTTTGAGTCAAGGTTGCACAAAGACTTGTAATTGTAAAGAAGCACTTCATAACATAATAGTAAGGAATGCCTAACCTCTTTTTGACAAAAACTTACTACTTTTAGGTTTGTATTTGAACTATCACAGCGCCGTGTCAAATCCAAATTCCCAAACTGGTGCCCACACATTACACACAGGGCAAACGATCAAAGAAGGAGTTGAAATTGAATTTGGTTCTTGGTATCCTGGTCCTTTTTCGTAATAACTCATTTCTGCAGAGTTGATTTCCTTTTAAAATTGTAATGTTTTTCATTAAACGCGACACTTTGGTTTGAGTTAAAGAAATAATCGCCAATAATAGGTTTCGGCCTATTAACCTTTTTTCAAAAATATATTTTACTGCACAAAATTGAAATTACCGATTTGTAACACTAACAGCGAATATATTCTTTTTTTGTCTAAAAAGTCTTCAAAAGAAATCGAACTTTTGTTGAAGAAAACCTTAACACAAAAAAGGAGATGCGTTAGTCATATTTACTTTACCACTGCAATGAAGAAGATTGAAAACAAGTGGTCATCCGGGATGGTCAGTTACTCGAAACCCCTGATCTACTTCGAGCCCCTAGGGGTTTAACGGAGGTTCCGTTCTTGGAAAAGAGAAATTTTATATCCCAAGCGTCTTGTGTTAAAAAATAATACAAATACTTCAAAATCAGCAAGGAGAGACTCTCACTTTGATTACTAGTAATCATCCTGACCCTCTTAAAGATCATTCAACAATGATGTGTCTATAGAGCAGCTGGAAGTAAAGAATTCTCTGTTACAAATTAACAGATACTGCATAAAATATTAATTAATTTCGTTTTCAGTAAAAATATTTCTCAGACAAGACAATTGAATCATATATTTTTTCTGTTGTTAACACAATATTAATCTGTTATTTATGGTGGTAGACTATAATACATGAAAGAAATATGGGTTGAATAAATTTATTCAAAGTAGGCCTTTTGAAACAAAGTTAAAAAAAATTTCTGAACGTTATAAAAGTAAATTAAGGAGAAACAGATAGGGAAGGAGAGAGAGAGAGAGAGAGAGAGAGAGAGAGACATCTATTAACTCAAAAGGGATTTAAACTAAAGACTTAAGCTGGATCTGTTTCTTTGACACTGTTCCAGTTTTGTGTAATGCAGAGGTTTTATAGCAAATGGATTACTTTAGAAAGCAATGCATCTACAGAAGGGATAATGCATTCATAGTTGCAGCAGGTATTACAATAGCGATGATGCAACCAGGATTTGCAATCGTTTTTACTTCGTCGTGACCGTTCTAAGCGGTTTGTTATTCCGAGTCCCGTTCCAGTCATCAGAATTGATATTCCGATTTTATATCTTCCAGAAAAATTAGGGAAAACTGTATACTTTACTATGTGAATGGGTGAATATATAAGCACTTTACTTTACTTTAGCCTACGCCTGTCCTCGGCTGCTCAGCCATTCGACGACGAGCCTCCCAGTATCTCTCAGTGATCTCCCCTGACGCATTCCGCAACTCCACACAGGACATCAGATGCTCGCCATCCATTCTGCCTGATCGGCATAATGGGCAATGCATTCATAGTTGCAGCAGGTATTACAATAGCGATGATGCAACCAGGATTTTCAACCGTTTTTACTTCGTCGTGACCGTTCTAAGCGGTTTGTTATTCCGTGTCCCGTTCCAGTCATCAGAATTGATATTCCGATTTTATATCTTCCAGAAAAATTAGGGACAACTGTATACTATGTGAATGGGTGAATATCTAAGCACCAACTTGATAACCAAATTATTTCTAGAGAAAAGCGGTGAGTGCAATTGCAAAGTGGAACTCATGAGATAAGTTGTGTGCAGAATGTGCCAAAGAAAAACAATGGTGTTATATCAATGCAAAAAGTGGTAAAGAGAAACGTTATGAGATAACATTGCACATTTCACCCACTCATGCAGCAGTGACTCTACTCCCACGAGTCCATTCTCAACGCGCGTGGATAGCGGAGTAAATTCCCGACAGTTCTTCCAATGCTCTCGTGGTACCAGTATTGGTTCCTCCTCCCACCTGAAAGGCCTCTACGGGTCTCTGGCTCGTCAATCGGTCACATAAGACTCATTGGCTTGGTTTCCCTTTATGATACGTCTGCGACTTAACGCATCACTCCAGGTCCTCTGGTCTAGCTTACCCAACACACATGCACCCTACATACACTCTACCGAATTCCACAGTCAACAATATTTATCCAAAAAAATTTACACTCCGCAAAGACTTCCTCATAAATTTACACTCTCGCTCTCTCTCGCACTCTCTTTCTTATCGATAATCTGCTTAACAAATTTCTCAAAAATCTCAAAGCCCTTTCTTGATACCAAACTAGCTCTGTTTAAATCCAGACCTCTTTCCTGCAGGGGCCTTACACACACTGCCCTCTCACCCCTAAACACATCACACACTATTCGTGCTCTCCCCACACTCACACCACTCATTGTTGACCAACACAAACCCTTTCAACTTAGCTCTAAAACATCCATGCCACTCACACAATACCCCAGCTTCACCCACACCGCTCTCGTACTCTCCCTCACATTCATTCACCATTCATACATCTCCCTACCCTTACTTAATTCTTCCCACACATACTCATTTATCCTTCTCTTACAATCTTCCTTCTCAATCACTCTCTCCTTCCACTCAAACTTTCCTTTCATCTCTCTTTACACAACACGTACCTCTTTTCTACTTCCAAATCCAATGGAGCCACACCAGCAATCACCCCAACAGCATCCCCTGACAATGTTCTACATCCTTTCACCAAAGAATTTTGCCCTATCATCTTATCCTCCCAACCCCACATGCATACGCTATAATCGCTACATGCAAACCCTCATATATCCTTCTCACTCTCTCATAATCAACACTTACGTCCAACCACTCTCAACACACACATCATCCTCTTGCAAGTTCTTTTACTACATTCAACCAATTGCTTCCCAATACCTAACCTAACCTACTCCCCACCTCCTTTGTCCACCTATCCCCAAATACCTTACTCATTCACCACTCTGAGCCTACCCCTCAGGCAACCTCTGCATATTTCCTTTCAACAACATACACACAGTCTTGCTCTCCGGCATACACATCTTCGCACTCACACACCATTCATCCAACAATCGCATCACCTCTCTCCAACTCACTCCTTGATTCGTCTTCCACCACCCCCACTCCACCATCCTCGTATGCAATCATCCTACTTTCACCCTCATTCATTTTGACCACATACTCATCAGGTACCAACTTCAACACCTGAGCACACAGCACCGAGCCTCGAGAATAACCGAGTGGAGACAAAAAGGAAATTAGTGAGGCAAACAAATGAAGACAAAAAGAAAGTTATAGAGTTACAACGCAAAGTGAATCCCAAGAGAAACATGGCGGAGTATTTACGCAGAGTCCAAGAGGAAAGTGTAGAAATAGTTAAAGTTTGAGGTTCAAATAAAAAGTCCAACCTTTCTGCAAAAAAAAAAAAAAATATTTTAATACTTTTTAAAATTTAAATTACAGTGTAAAACATGTTCTAGAAGGGCTTATTTATTGGTTCCTGATATACGCTTACCCTCACTTCCCAATCGAAATTTACAAGTAACACTAGTGTATATTCTATTCACAGTAAATCACTCCAGTTTAGTTACTTATAATACATTACCCGGCGTGAGGCTACAAAAGAACACTCGATATTTACGACCTTACCTATCAGTGACTGTTGCAATGAACACCTTGATGTGAAGTTATGCCATTACCTACAACTTAATTAAATATCAACCCAAAGGATTGCATTCAGTCTTAATTAATGTTATTTGAACAAAGTTTAAACCTTCATTAGCTTAAAACAAATAGCCTGAATTCATTTAACTCACAGAACAGAAACTACTTTAGCAAAGCTTTCAGATTGTTTTGAAATTTATCGCTCTTACATTGTTTTGGTTTTACATACAAAAATAACACAACGTACAGCTCTGTTGCACTTCACACGATCAGAGGACATTCGGCAAAAAAAAGTAACCCTAATCTGTGTTGCTTTGTTGTTTGTGTTTCCAGTAGAATTAGATGATTTTAAACGCTAATTTATGCAGATGTTAACACTCATTACATTTGCTTTGTTTTTGCACGTTGAATGGCCAAACAGGTTTTGCTACGGTAATACAGCAATCAATGTTTGTATTAAGTTCAATTCAAATCAAATCTGATCAAAACAGAATTAAAAATTATGTGTAGGCTATAGTTATTTTTTTAACGGATCAGGTTTAGCATTCATTTAGTGCTTCCGGATTTGGGTTTTACCTTAATGGCCGCACAACTAACTCATTTTCAATGGAAATGCGCCAATAAAAACTCAACCTACATAGATCACAGATAAAAGTAAAAAAAAGGAATTTGGTCTACGGGTAACATTTGTTACGTAAACACTCAGAAATGTATTAAAATAACAATTATAATAACAACGTTATAATACAAATAACATTTATCAATATAACGTAGCGTAAAAAAATATATAATAACGACTGTCTATTCAAATAATTATTTTATTGAAATTTACATCTATTTTCACCCCATCCTTGTTTACTACAGCCGCATTGGGGGTTGGCTAATTGTGATTCAGTTACTTTGGGACCCAGTGTTGAATTTATTGGACGACAAATTATATAACAAAACTAGTTTTGATTTGAACAAACTTTGTTACAAACTAATTTTAATGTAAACTAGTTTTGCAAATGTTCAACTGATGTAGAGTATTGCTATGGGACTGGAGTAACCAATTATTCAAACCACGTATGACTCACTGGCATATATTACTTCGTACTTACAGACGTAAAGCAATGATGTAACTGCATCCATTTACAATTCCAGTTAACAAAATAACTCCGAAAACATAAGTTATTAAAACTGCAAACTTTAAACCACTTCATCAAGATTTGTCTGCGAAAAAAGAAACAACTTATTGAAACTGAACATTTTCTTAGTGATTTTTAGTGTTGAAATAAAAAAAATCGATTAACTGAATCTACGTATTTCGTTCACACTTCTGATTTCACGGTTTAAAAAGTTGTATTCATTTAGCGCTGTTTTTTCAAATGACATTGTGTTTACTGTTGACGTGATAGAAGCGAATTTTTAAAAAACAAACCATGTTCATCAAATAAATGTATTTTTTCTTAAAGTAAAAATGAATCTCCATTAAATTCATAACTTTTTTATATTACACTTTTGAAAACACGATTTCACCATCGGTTATATGCATGAGAATATGAATAACTTTGAATTTTAAACTCAAACATTTCAAATTTTTATTTTAAACAATTTGAAGTCTGATTAAGTTTTAATACGTTCATTTATGGAGAAAACAGGTGATAATATTGTCTTAGAAAAAAATACAAGTGAATTCTTTATTGCCTAACAGCAATAACTCACAATAATATAAAAAATTAAATTGAAGCAAAACAATCATAAACTATATCTTATAGGCTCTAGATGTTTATTAAATATTATTGTCAAATTGTTTATTTAATTTACACAATTTTACCCATCATCTTCTTGCATGACAAAACCTTGAATCAATGAATGACTTTTTAAAGTCAATATTGCACTGCAACATTTGTAGATCTATTGTGGCCCCACTCCCTTTAATTTTCAGAGATGTTCAGTTGCAGCTCCTTGTCCAACCCTTGTCTCTTTATAAAATCTACGATTTAGATGGGATCCAAGGTGAGTAGCTTCCACACTTTTAACTGGTGACTTCTCAGTTCGTTACTGAGGTACCTGCAGACACTTGCTCTGCTAATTCCCTTTCAATTTTCTTTTTCTTGTCTCGGAAGTCATGCGTAGTTTGGCCAGTTTTATGTTGTGCGTTGAGATCCCGCTCATTATATTCCACAATCTTACTCACGTTATTCCCAAGAGTAGCTCAAGGAATGAGGTCCGTCCATATAGACACCTCGCGTGCATGCGTCAGTACACTGGGAGGCTGACAGGTATTCCAGGGCTTCTTTTCATGCACCATTAGACCAGTATCATTGACTCTATGAACACTTTAGTTATCTAAACTAATATGAGCGTTTGTGTGTTTTGAGTAGATGAGTGAGAGCGGTTTGAGCTAGAGGTACGATGGGGAGACAAATGCTTGAGTGAAATTAAGTTATACATAATCGTTTCGACTTGTAAAGCCTCCGCTCGCTTAGCTCTTGAAGCGGAACAGGCTTGTTTGCGATTTCACTGAATGTTCACTTTATCTCTGAACAATTTTACTTTGTGAACACAAACCCAGGTCACATCTCGGCGGGATATGATTAAGTGCTAACACTGTTACAACGTACAAGTTGTTAGGTTGGCAGGCGTGGTTGCGCCTAAAACTTCGCCAGCGCAAGTTTGCAACTTTGCGTACTTGTTGCTTACAAACTTGTATCTTTGTTAAATACGCTACAACTGGTATGTTATTAGTGAATTTCTATGGGAAAATAATCAGTTGGAGCTGCCATCGCGTGCGCGCGCGCGCGTGTGTGTGTCTAGACACGTCACAAGCTTCGATTCAGTAACACAACTACTCGGGTAATCGCTCGGCGAAGTCCGTTGAATCTCTGTGAAATGGCGGCTGCTAGGAATATTTTTAAAAAATCATGACTTTTTTATTTTACTGTTCTTCAAACAAAAACGTGCATACGTGAACGTGCTTCTGTGTTCTTGAACAGGATAGGAATGTACTACGGAGAAACCGTTATGCGGAACGTACAAGAAAACTCGCCAGCAGGAGGCTTCTAGGACTCTGAGTTTCTCCAGTATAAATGAACTAGTCAATGAACTGCTAAAACCCATTGAGGGCTCCAGTCTACGTAACTAGGATCCAAGAAGTTGCCGTACAACTGACCCTATGATCGTGGTGCCAGAGTTTGTCGGACCCAAAAACTTCTAAAAATAACCACTTACAACAGCGAAATCTAATATCGTTGTCTTAAACCAGGGTAAATTAGCATTTATATTCGATTGAAAACACCACCAACAGCTGTCATGGTTCGTTTCTCACTTTTTTCTTACAATAATGCTCGCATATTAAAGTGTTCGTTGATTTCATGTTTAAATTTTATTTCTGTCAGGTCTGCGAGACAGCTGCGTGCAGCAATTTATACGCATTTCGAGTTACAGAATGATTCAAAAGCAAAAAAAACTGTTTATATATTAAATATTGTTGCAGCAGTTTTTTAAAAGAATAAAAAACATGTTTTGTACCAAAAATAAGGACTTACGTTATTGAAGCTGCATATAACGGGTACACATAGGTTCGTTAGAACACCAGGGAACTCTCACGCCTCATATTTTTTCATTTCAAGGCGTTACCTTTACAGTTAAATAAAACCGACTTAAAACCGATAAAAGGCTTGTAAAAAAAATTCCAGGAACAGTAGGGAAGTGTCCACGTGAGAGCGCAGTACAATATAGACAGTTGTATGTTTATCAAAAGAGCTGATTGCTAAGAAAACATTATTGAAAGTAATTTTAAATTATTACTGTATCCAAGATTTAAATAATTATTGACCGAATCAGTTTTGAAAGTAGAACCGGTAAGATAATCTAGGCCAGTTCTAATATGTAAATGTTATTAAATAAAAGTGTCTGCCTTTAGACACAGTAAATACTGTAGCCTAATTTAGGTATGTAATGTAAAATCCTGTTAGAGTAGGCTGTATTTGTAAATATTTCAATAAGGTACAATGTTAGAATTCAGTTATTAATTGTACAGGTTATAGTTTTAAATACGAAAGTAGAACAAAGTAAGGCCTATTGTATTAAATAACCTAAATATAATGAATGGCATTGGTTTGAAATCTTTAAGAACTTGTTGGTGCAGTCCTACATAGTTGTATATTATTCGTGTTTTCCCATTTATGTTCTCAAGGTCGCACGGGCTCACTAATAACAACAATAACATTACAAGAAAATGTTATTGCAATACTACAGTAAAGTCTTACAACTTGTGTGAAAATAACAAAAATCAATCTAACGCTAACCCATCTCTGTACAGAATTAGTTAAACTTGAGACAATTCATGGTGGAAATGTATTCAAGGTGAACACAATGACAGTCACACAGACACAGGGTGTCATGTAACAATGTACTGTAACAACAAAGCGTAACACCTAATTAACATTCATACGTTGCTAAGGTATTGTAATGCTATGCTCAGTCAAGTTTTGTGCGTATCGAGTTATGAATTTTGTTGGTTCGAACCTCAATCAGGGCTATATATATATATATATGCTATGGTTGTGTTCGTGTAAGTTAGCGCAACTTTGGTCTCTTATTTGACACAAACTAGACATAAAAATCAACTATTAAAAAAATTGTAATACCTAAGACTTAGACAAGTTCATTAATCAATAAAATTCGCTCAACAGTTTGAAAATGGCCACCATTTCAAATCTTTCAAAATTAATTTGTCAAAGTATTTTTGAAAATTTTACCGTCAGAAACATTGTAAAAACCAGCACAAATTAGCACTTTTAATTTTCGAAATCCTTGAAATTAAGAAATTTAATTTGACGACGGTCAGGATTCATTTTTGTATACTGAATGCAATTTAAAAGTTTCTAACGTAGTAGTTTCGTAGCATCCGTTACAGTAGGCCTAAATATTTATAATTAGAAAATAAATTGCGTTCTTTAAACTGACTGAACCCCGCTTCCTGTTGCCGTTCATCTTCATTTCGCTCCGCTTAGCTCAGCTCAGTGCAGCTCCGAATTTGGTGGCCACCTGGCCTAATACTTTTATTAAAACATTGTTTCTGTACAGGCTACTATTGATTACAAGTGTTTTTTAATTAACAAACCGTAAAACAATATATTTAAAAAAAACTATGACAGCGAATTAACGAGACGTAAAGAAAGTTAAAAGTGAATATTAAAACCATGCATAATTTACAGTAACATAATATTACGTAAAGTTCTCATTCCCTATAAGCTTGCTTACCTACAATAAAAGGACTTTAATGCCTTTATTAAAATGTAACAGCTGTTACTTCTCCTGGAGACTTCAATGCTTTATTTATAAGAGAAGACAGGAAAACAATAAGAACGTCGCGCTTTTAATGTATTCAGTGGAGCAACGTTTCTCCTGTTGGCAATGTTAGCATTGTCAAGTTACTTCGATTCAGTTTAAAGTTTAAGTTCAAAATAATTACCTCTAAAGATATTAACGACGTTTAGTACAAATAAGTGCATAGCAAAGTTTCATAAGCAAAGTATTCAGGGAAATGCAGTTGTCTAGCGACTTGATGAACGATATTTGCCAAAAACACTTTTTTTTATTTTTTTAAATCTAATTTTACCATCATAATCGGTATTAAATTTTTTTTACATAATACGATAAATCGGTTTTGTACCAAAAATAAGGACCTGCTTTATTAAAGCTACAGTTCGTCAGAACACTAGAGAGCTCTTACGCCTTATACGATTTTAAGGTTTTACAATAAAATAAAACTGATAACGGGTTTGTAAAATAAATTCCAGGAGCAGTATAAAGAGCCGCCGTGAGAGTGCAGCAAAACTCAGGTAAGTGTGTACCGAACAGCTAATTGCTACACAAAATTGTTGAAAGCAATATTTAAATTATTACTGTATCCAAGACTTAAATAATTACTGACCGAATCAGTTTTTAAAGTAGAATCGGTAAGACAATCTCGGCCAGTTCTATTTTTTTTAAATTATTACATAAAAGACTTTGCTTTAAGTAAACAGTAAATACTGTAGCCTAATTTAATCCAGTTATAACAGGTTTCATTTGCAAATATTTCAGTAAGGTACAGTGTTAGAATTCAGTCATTAATTTTATAGATTACAGTTTTAAATACGAAAGTAGAACAAAGTAAGGCATGGTAGAACAAAGTAGAACATAGTACAGGTATTAAATAACCTAAATATAATGAATGACATTGCTTTAGCAGGTCATACAGGTATTAATATAACTATAACGTATATTTTAACAGAAGAAGAGGTGCTATAACAGTGTACATTGTTGTATGTTATTCGTTTCTGTTTGCCATTAACTGAGAAAGGTCTCACTGGCCCACTACCCTGTCTGCACATATTAATATTTCTAACTTTCAAATTACATTGGAAAGAAGAAACTCTGATTGCCGTCAAATCCATTCTCTTAATTTAAACGTGTTTTTGAGCATTCAAAACGCCAATTTATGAAGATCATTTATGAAAGACATTGGTGAAATCATATTTTCAATAAAGTTCAAGAATAAGTGAGAGCTATCGATTTCACTATTTCAAGTAGGCGTCATTTTGAAATGTTGCTGAGAAGCGAACTTGTCCAAGCTATTGCTACATTTGCTCGATTGCTACAAAAATCGATTTTTTATCAAATTTGGTTCAAATCGGACCAAAATTGTGAACACCGAATTCCAAAGCAAATAGTGAAAATAAATTTTGATTTTCATTTTGAATTAAAATAAAAAAACGTAAAAATTAAAAAAACGTAAAAATAAATTACGTTTTGATTTTGAAAAGAGCTCGTTGGTCGAGGTGACTAAAGAGGTGGTCAGTCTGTTTCGTCTCTTCAATGTTCTTAGGTCGAGCAGCGGTTACTGCCGTTGCTTTACCCTTGCTTTAAATATTACTTAACGCTCATCTCTCGTCCTCATTAAATGGCATAAAGTATGGACGTTAAACAACATAAAAAAGTTTTTGAAATATTATATTTGCAATAAAATGGTAAGGTGATGAACAGCTAAGAAAATAATAATGTAATTATACAAAAATGCTAAAATTTAATTTATAATTTAAAACGGTTTATTATTAAACTGTTTAACTTCAGTTATTTTACAAACAATGATATTTTGTTTGGAAAATTCTATTAGTCCAAATTCTATATAGCCTAAATCCTCCGTAAATACACCTACTGGCCTCTGTTATGAGGTTCCAACTTCTTTTTGACATTTATCGCTGCTTATATTCCCCCGCTGTACAAAACGGTTAAGTAATTCATATCTTCAATTCAACTGAACCCCAACGGATCCTAACCACCCCCAGGAGCACAATGCAACACTAGCGCCTCTATTTCCGGTTATGTAATATTTATCCACTTCCTGTTCCTTTATTGATACTTAGGTGAGTACGTGAGCTGTTACGTCGGTTACAATATCAAGTACGTACTGAGTACAGAATAGCCTCGTTAGTAAACTAATAGCAAACAAAGAGTTTCCCGTAAAACATTCCGCATGTAAAATGTGCTCGCTTCAGAACAAGAGTGCAAGACAGATGCGTGACCACGTAGGCCTACAGTAAGCGAAATACAAAGAATTGTAAAGCACATGCTTTGAAACACCCTACTGATGCCTTAAGTTGTAAATTAGAAATGTGAACGTGAGTATTTCCTTTTTAAGGTTATAAACGGACCGGCATGTCAGTGAATGAATCGGCAGACTTCCGTATCGTTTGCATCGCCGTGACGCGGATTAGACCGGGCCGGTCATTCAGGAACATTTCGCACGGACTGTACCGCTCGTATCGTACGATTTATACGATTCTAGAGCTTGTTAGAGGCACTCGGATAACATAATATGGTTAGTCTCATTAACGTTCCCACAAAAACAAAAAAGTACCTATAAGTAAACGACTTCCAACATTTATGTTTTGTTTTATAATTATGAAGTATTTAATTTAATTTTATTGTTATGTTAATGAAAACTGTGATTCGTCAATATAATCTTTAATGAATTGAAGTTTCACGTTGTTTACCTTTAAGGGGTGGATTTACACATCTCGCTCCTTCTGAGCCGCATCGCTGTGCCACGTCGTCTAACGGAAATTAAAACCGTCATTCACTTCAAAGTATTTTTCAAAGTTAACCCAGGAAATTAGTTTTTCATGGTTATCAACAAAATTTATGTAATTTAAATAAGATTTTCAGTATTAAAAAATGCATAGGTAAGAGTAGTGTCTATAGTAAGGTGTGAAAGAGAAAAGGGGTTAATTATTTGTTCACAGAACCTTGAATTTTTAATGCTTAAGAAAAGTTATTTTGAACATTTAGCACAAACTTTCTCACTTGCTGCAATTTCCATCTAAGATCCTGTTCCAAGATCCTCATATAAGATTATGTTTCTAAGTCTTATTCTAAGATCCTGTTCCAAGTCTTGTTCTAAGATCCAGTACCAAGATCCTGTTCTAAGATTCTAACTGCTCTATGTCAGACTTTCCTAACATTTATGTGGATATTTTCGACTAAAGACAGCGATTCGAATTTGAAACTAAAAAAACTCTCTGAAAGTTCGAGAGAAAACTTTCAGATTTAATCAGATTTTTTTTTAATAAACCTCAACGGTGGTCAGGGTTCATTTTCATTTGTTTTACCTATGACCAATATGGGTCCTATTATGTCCAATGATCCGTCCTCAAATGAATAATGTTCCTCCTTGAGTTCTCTCCTCTGGATGCCAGCAGGGGACAAACAATGCCTGTGTCTGTAAGATGTCGCAATATCGTTGGTTTAAGCCCTTGGTGTACACACCACCCTCCCGGCACTACGAGGACCAGCTGCTCGGTCCAATAAGAACGGAAATAAATCTTTGTGGGCAAAGCCTATTCAAATTTTAACAAGCTTATACAATTCGCAAACAGTAATTCACGATGGCAATACTGTAATCAATTAACAGATTTACCAAACAATTTCTCAAGAAATGATTGTAATCGTCCCAAATTTTCCTGAGGCTTTTATAATATTGCACCCCGAGATTCCCTGGGAGTTCGCGTGGGAGTTTAACGTCACGATCAGCACTGCCACCCAAGATCTCTACTGATACTGACTCTTCCCAACTGTCAAACTCCAGTGAACTCAGTGTAGACAATGTTTGACACAACGATGTTGGCGTTGCCGTAATAAATGTGTTTGTTGGATATTTCTTTCCTTTCCCGGAACCATCACGCCAGTTAAATAACAATATTGTTATTTGTGCTGCCCTGTGTGTATATCCAATGTACAGTAGCGTGTGTGTGTGTGTGTGTGTGTGTGTGTGTGTGTGTGTGTGTGTGTGTGTGTGTGTGTGTGTGTGTGTGTGTGTGTGTGTGTGTGTGTGTGTGTGTGTGTGTGTGTGTGTGTGTGTGTGTGTGTGTGTGTGTGTGTGTGTGTGTGTGTGTGTGTGTGTGTGTGTGTGTGTGTGTGTGTGTGTGTGTGTGTGTGTGTGTGTGTGTGTGTGTGTGTGTGTGTGTGTGTGTGTGTGTGTGGAGAAGATGAGCGAAGGTCGTACGAACGAGGGTCGTACAAGCTGCTATAATACATGTACTGTTTTTAAGAATACTAAACAAACTTTTTATAGAACATCGCCAAAGGATTATTCAAGAGTTTAATAACATATATTAATTAATTTTTTATTAATAATTAAACTAATTTACAAAACACAACTACAAACACATTTTCTACATATTTTCTATACGTAACTGAAATGATCTAACCAAAATAGTTCTTTTTAAAAGTTGCTTAAAAGACGAGCTCTGGGTTTAAGAATGAACTACGGGATTTAAGATAAGGGATACAGTTTAAGAGGCGAGCTATGATTTAAAAGATTCTCTATGGGTTTAAGAGATGAGGTATTCGTTTAACATAGCCTATTAGTTATTGATTTGAGTGCTGAGCTATGGTTTAAGAAATAAGGTATTGATTTAAGATATGAGCAATGTGTTTAAGAGATTAATGTAAGTTAATGTGCTATGAATAGTTGTTACCTTTTTTTAAGTCCCGAAAAATGTAAAATACGTTTTTCTTAAATTTCTGAAATACTTACTTTCATAAGCACAGTTTTTGTATAAAACCCCGCGTGTCTTACTCGCTCATAAACAGCACCCCGTATTAAGAGATAAATACTGCTTAAAGCAAATTAATTACTGATTACAGTAAATTTTCTCCACTAAATGATATTTTTTAATCATCTTAAAAATGCAATAAGGAGGAAGTGTTTTTAAGACTTTATTTTATCCCATAAGAAAAACTAATAATCTCAATTCAACGGAAATATTCCTAAGTGTACCTAAGTAATTTTCAAAAAAATCTTATTTTTGAAAATACAACCACTGATTTTTTACTTAAATCATTTTGTTTCGAAATTTAAATATCAAGTTTCCATGTTCAGCATTTTATAAAGTTAATTTTTCACTCCGCACTAAATAACTGGCACTAAATCTATTATAAACTTATTTTAAAACATTTATGAATTGACACAATATATAATTTTACATTATTAGTTAAAATTCTGTCAAAATAATTGTATTCACATTTACGTTGGGTTCGTGTTGTTATTTACTATACATTGTTGAAGACATGAAGTAGTTTCAGATTTTCTGACATCTTCAATCTGTAGGGTGATAATCAGGTATGTAGACACATTTATAATAATCTGTTAACATATAAAACAGCTTCTTTAATGAACTGTATAAATATACATAACTGAAATATAGTTATTTATTTGTATTTGTATTAATTTATATATATATATATATATATATATATATATATATATATATGTATATATATATATATATATATATATATATATATATATACGTACTTTTTGTAATTTGCTTGAATAGTTATTTCAAAATACTTAAAAAAAACTAACAAACCGATTAACTGCACGCACCCCGTTTACTTCAAAACAAAAGCCATACAGTCTTAACGCAACCCGTTTTATTTTACTGAATTATTTTGTCAATAAATATTTTATTTATTTATTTACAACTCAGATAAAAGTTCATTACATGTTAGCAGCTATAAGAATACGAAAACGACGAGAATCTTAGGTTTTACTTAATACAAAATTTTAACATTAGATAACATTAGAACTAACAGTACGTTTTTTAAACAACAAACCGCGTTATCACGATATTTTAGCAAATATAAACTGAAGCGTTCAACAGTGTGGAAACAATATTGTTTTTTTATTCTTCGCCTCACCTTGACCAAGAGACTCTTGTCGATGACCAAAATGTCCCCCACAGAAAACCTTACATAGTTGTCCATCAGTCCTTGTGAGAAGTTTTCGATCTGTAAACGTTCATGGATGTTATTTTGTTATTCTGATAACAGCAGAAAAAACAATGTCCACACACTGATGCATATTTACACAATCTACTGATAACAAAGAAAACACAAAACATATAAAAACACTTTTACACCATTTATTTAACAATATTTTGGATCGACATGAAATTTGATTCGATGAAAAACCAGAAACTCGGAACACTAAAGCCTCGGTCACGTGTAAATTAAATTGTAAAAGCAAAACAAACTACGAAATGAAGCGAATTCTGTGTTTCTTGTCGTTAGCATAAAAACCGTAGCCTAATGTTTGAATAGATAATGGCTCCCGGATATGTTTCGTGGACCAGCTACACGAGAGCAATATTGATCGAGATCGTTAAAAACAGATTTTTAAACCAATTATACGATGTTTTTACTAACAAAAGGGTTCGAAAAGTTTAATAAGAGAAATAACTGAAAACTGACCATGACAACACAGGGCGTTAACACTCTACCACAGCTATGTGCCCGTGTTTTCCGTTATTACGAAGCTCTAGCAAGTATGTCCCGACTACTGTATCTCACTCAATAAGCAGTTACACTTAAATCACTACAAGGGCAAGTCTTGCGCTCTTTGTTGGATAATTTTGAAACTTCTCTTTCAGCTTTGGAACAAATTGCACAGCCTGAAAACCGACATCGGTGGTTCGAATAAAGTAAAACCTTGGTGTAGTTAAACTGTTCCTAAGAATCACTATGTCCAAAAAGATCTGAAGATTTCAACCAGAAACATCTACGTTCTCAGGAGTGATTTAGCCATTAAACTGGATTGTTGTGCAATTACGACTGCGGTACAACTTGTAATGGAACTGATAACTGAGGGAATCTGTTAGGGTTGTACTACAGTATAATAATAAAGTAATAAATATCTTACTTGATCCAACACGCGGGGTTCCGTATCCCTCCGATGTAGAGCGTGAACTAAAAGTACAGTTTTGTTTCCCTATAAACAAAAATATCACATCTAAAGCTATAATACTCTTTTTTAGGAAATTTTTATTAGAAAATGAGCTATCAGACAGCCTTTATGGTGTGTGTGTGTGTGCGCAATTTCACAATTGTGATCCAATTTGTTTCCAACTTAGTAACAGGCTGAACAGGTTTGTTACCAAAAATGCTGCCGATCCAAACTTTATTTTAAACTATTTTTACACAAGATAAATTAAAAGCCGCTTAAATTAGTATTTTTTAAATGTTTTACTGAGTTTTAAAATGGTAATTTAAGCAGGTACTGATTCCAACTGTTAGCGATCCAAAGAAGTGCAAGATGACAAAACTGTTGTTAAGGAATATTCGCTTCCACTGCGTCAGCCAGGAGTTGCGCACGCCGACACTAATATTGCCCCGCTGTTAACGCCATCAACTTTGCAAGTTTTCCTAGCTTACAATACAAAAACATTTTATCTTTAAAAGTAAAGCTATCTACCTCCGTGGCGGATGACGACATTTCCAAACCAGTACAACAATTAGATACACGAACTTCACGAATACGAATAATATCATTAGATTCGATTTGAATATATACTAGAGAAAGTGATTATACAATCCCAGACACTGCTATCGTCGGAGCAATAGTGCAACTAAAGCTCTTAAGTACTTATTAACTTCCAACAATCCACTAGTCCTGCTGGAGGTCCCAATGATCCTGAAAACCAAAACCTATTAACCTCACAATCATAAAATATGTATTCTACAGTTTTCTCCTCTTTCCTGCATAACCTACACGCAGTTTCTCCGTGATACACACCTATGCTGTTCATGTGCACTCTCGGATCATAATGATTAGTAATAAACCCCATGACTTTCCTGAATTGTGCTCTACCCAAGGAAACTTTAAGTCCTCAATAAGGAAATTTTAAGTCCTCAATAAGGAAACTTTAAATCCTCAATAAGGAAACTTACCAAAGAGAAGCTTAAAAGGTAATGAAAGTTAAATAAACACAACACACAAAACACGCAAATTTCCCACTTTATACAGGAGAAATTTTAACGACCCCTAAAAATGGATAACATAACATTCTCATCCTGATCTAGAGGTCAGAAACGGTGCTCATTTCAAAGTCCAAAATCTTACTATGATGACCGCTCCAATAGCTCATTTTTCCAATGTAAATTCTCTAGTGAGTTAAGCTTGTGTTTATTGTCAATGTTTAGGTTATACAGATATATTCTAATAACGGTCACACAGTCTGTCTTACCTCTTCAGCAGCAGCCTGACACTGGCACGTCAGTATTGTCAAAAACAAAAAGAACTTTAAGACAACAATCACCCTTGTGATCCCGAAGTCATCCAGCGACTTCTCCGATTGTATCATCTGCAGGACCAACAGAAATGAAGTTGAATTCCCCAAAATCACGTACACAATGAAAATAAACATTTGCAACGACAATGCGGAGTTTATCTTTCGGACAACAACACACAGTCTGGCGTGAACCTGAATCAACTTCTTCAACTCGGAATCCACCGACGCAGGTAGTTCTCGCAGTTGGTACAACTGTTTGTTGATACAACAAAACTGAGTTTTGATAATATTAGCCAGGTTTGCCAACGTTAACGGAATAAACGCGAGCTGAAGACCGGAAACGCAAAACAATAAGAACAGACCCTTACTGAAGTAACGCAAATATATATAACCGTTTGGTATAAACATGATGATTAGCAGTAAAAGGCTGCGACATTGGAACGCGTTGGTGTTCGACATGACTGATAACTCCTCGTCAACTAGGATCAGTTCGTCGATGACGTCGCTCATGCTGTTACGGTTTTTAAAGGCCATTACGAAAGTGACGATGTACAGACTCATCAGAAAGAACAGATACAACACTCTTGTGTAATACGTTATCGGCAGGTCTGTAAACTTGTACCGGTAACCGTAATTATAGACGAGGTACAGTGAGACAGTGTTCACTAGCAGTATTTCAAGTCTATACAGAAAGTCTACGCAGGAGTTCTTGCAAGGCCACACTGCGAAGAGTTTGCAGCAGATATTAAGGATCCTTACTGGCGGGTACATCCTGAACCACAGAATTATTATGCGAACACTGTATTTGTTGGCATTTATTAATAATTTACCAAATCAATAACTGTTATAATATTACAACTGCGACATTATCGATAAAACTCAAGTGTTTACACAATTTGTATGTGTAACAATATTGACCGTGTGTTCAAACGTTTAGAACATGGAAAAAACATTAAAAAGAAGTTTAAAAAAAGATTCAAACAACACGAAATAAAGGTTATGATCGGTCTTCAACAAAGATATTTCCGACAGTTCTGATTCTTCATTAAGTTAACTTTAAGGTTATGTTTATTATCGATTTTTTTTAACAGATATGAGCTATTGAACCTTGAAATGAGCGACGATCCTGAACTCTAGATTACTTCTTGAAGGATCATTAAAAATCACACACAATCGCGTGTTTGCGTTAACACGCTCATGTCATGTTTACAATTTGGTCTGATTTTATTCAAAAAATGGATTTTCGTAATAGCTTTGACAAGATCGTAAACTATCAAAATTCGTTCAGCGGTTTCCAAATGGCGGCCAATTCAAAACTTTAAAATCCGTAACTTTTATCGTCGTAATCAGCTTTAACTATCCATTCAACTTTAAAAATTCAATTTCACAACATTGACAGTTTTAAATGATAATGAAACTATCGCTGACTGTGATGGTGAAACCAAGATTTCTAAAATTTGGCGCTTTTCTGGACCTCCGAAGCAGACAAGATTTATTTCGATTTCAGAACATATTACTTTCGATATATAGAAAATTAAGCTGGTTTGGATGCACTTGGAATATCAAAATTTGTCAAAACGAAATAAAATTATAACAGAAATATACTTCCATAATATTTAGAAAGCTTCTTTACGTGTTTCGTTTAAACTTTTTTACTACATTATTAATGTTTATTTGTTCATTAAACCTGTTTAAAAGAACAACTGAGAAGGATGTTGTAATAAGACCTTCGGTCCAATTAGGGTGCAATTGTTTTGGAGAACAATTAAAATGTTTATGGCCGAAACAAGACGAAGAAATGACTCCAAAGTACCAACAACAAGAACGGCAGAGTTGA
The DNA here is from genome assembly GCA_022606455.1 of Callitettix versicolor. Lineage (NCBI taxonomy): Eukaryota > Metazoa > Arthropoda > Insecta > Hemiptera > Cercopidae > Callitettix > Callitettix versicolor. The sequence goes on along the minus strand of CM040190.1, from coordinate 38,800,766 downwards.
TAGACCGAAGACAAAATGCTTGGACGCAGTGGTACACTGAAGTTGTTGCTTCAAAGACATATATGAGACTCAAGAATAAACACTTTTATTTTCTACAGACTGTTAAGTCAGAACGCTATATAATTTCTTTCGGAGATAAATGAAGCCGATTTTGATTCGATGTATATTATTTGCTTTACATTTGAATAAGACTTTACAAAACCACGGCCACGCCATCGCTGTCACCGCCGTGAACTGAATGAATGAATGAATGAAGAGACGCGAACGCTTCTTGCCTGCCACAAAAATATATATAAATCACCGCTCGCGCTCGTTGTCAGACAACGTATAAATCAGTCAACTTACACATCGCGATACACTTACGCAATTTTGTATGGAAATATTTTTCAAATAGAAAATGAAAATGTATTTCACTTTTTCGCTATCCTTCACGGGGAAACAGCGTCAGCTGAAATATTTCATACGGAGCTTTGTAATGGTGTTTGGATATTTGATGTATGTAACGTGTTTCTGCTTTTTTTTCATTTACATACAAAAACCGCTCGACAGATTTTGCTAAAACTTGGTAAGTAAGCTTTTATGAATTTTTTTTACACGAAACTTGTTTCTGTGGCTGTGGTGGCTAACCCAGCAGTCGTCAATTTGCTCCTTATCTGAACTGTGCACAAAAATAGAAAAAGTAAATTTATAATGGCAATCATAAATTTAAAAATAATACTTAAATCTACATAAAAATAATACTTCTAGGACTCCGGTCAGCCTCTGAACTTGCGGACGATCATATGTTCGAGAATGCAGTTACTGCTGTAAGATTACCCTTTTCATTAATTCCGATCCTTCATCCTCATTAACCTGTCATAAAATATGAATGCTAAGCAAAAACAAAAATGTAGAGATTTTCAAGAAAAGCCGCTGTAACGATGATCAATGTGGTCATATGATCATTACGTCATCCAAATTATTAAAATTTACTTTCTCCGATAGAAGCCCTTTGTGGTCTAGTAGCTAGGTACGACACAGTACGACGCACGATACTTAACATCCTAGTTGTAAAACGCTAACAACGTGAACCCAAACCAAATAGCTACCTAGATTCGTCCACCGTTGACTTTAATAACAAGAATTTACTAGCGAATTTCCTTTGGAGCGGCCATCATCCTTGAATGAGCGCCGATCCTGTCCTCAAACTCACTTTTTGGGAGGATACGTACGCACCAGCACCCTCACATTGTCCGATTAGACTTGAACTTAGCACGAAAATCGATTTGGTAACCTTGGGAAAGTTCGTTAACCAGCAAAATCACTACGTTTCTATATGACGTCAATTTCAAATGTGAAAAATCAAATTGTTTTATCTTAATCGTTTTCGAAAATTTAATTTCACCGTCGTAATCAGTGATAAGATCTAAAAATATATTTTAAAATTTCTAATTGCATAGAAAATATAAAAATAAACCGGATTGTGGTCATGGTTTATTTTCTTATTTTCAATACAATTTGAAAATCTAAAACTCAAATATATGGAACTTTTTGTGTTGTGTGAGACGGTGAAAAGAGAAGAGTAAAATAAGAAACATTACTTGCTGCCATCACATCCAATACAACAAGTACTCTATCTGCTTGACGATATTAGTTCTTGTTTTAATTTTTCCCTACTTTACAAGTTATTGTAGTTTGGGACCGTTCCATGTAAATACTACTCATCCTGAAAACGTAATAAAAAATTCACGGCCTTAGAGGGGCTTTAAATCCACTCAACGTTTATTTCTTTCATTAACAAACTTTTTATAGCACGTATAAAAAAGTTGAAAAATTAAATTTCCACCCCTAACTGCGGAAAATGTAAACGTCAAGGCGTTAAGTATGTACAGTGTGTGTGACAAAGCGCCACCGTGACCAATTAATAATTCAGCCCTTAATCAATTACCATCGGATGATCAGCTCAGTGTCATTATGTGTTGGGAGTTAATAATGTAAAGGGTTGTTAACCCCACCACTGTAGGACAGTAATAAAATCGTCAATCTGGCACAAACTTTTTACAATTATATCGTTAAATAAACAACTGAATTAGTTACAGGGTGGTATATAATAACGTGTGTAACTTTATTGATTGAGCCAAAACCATATTTACTTTTTCGTGACCCACCTATATCATTTTGACTTCGCAAATCGATATTTTTTAACGTAACCTAAGAAGCTACTTTACGTCGAACTTCACTTTCATGTAACAAGTAGATGAAGAACTGTCACTGTCACTGTCATTGTCAATATTTCAGTTAACCTAAACCCAAACACGCCAAAGCCAACTTGAATATAAGTAAATAATATGTTGTTTTTGTATTTTTGTATTACCCTATCTACTTCACATTCACGATAACACTTAAACACAAACACGTTAGTCTACCTCGACAAAATATAAATTTATATAATCACACAAAGGTATCTTATAAGGGTTGCATAAAATATGGCACTGTTTGATACACGCTTCTATAGGGCACAAAGGTTTCAACGTAAATCACCCCTAAACACACCCCTCCGCGCATAATGTGCCCGGGAACATGTGTTTTCGCTTTAAATGTGTCTTTCGTAATCTTTTTTAAATCTGGGGTTGAATTATTAACAAACGGAGAAAAATAGAGTAGTACTTTTAGCTCTTCCCGGTTGGGGCTTGGAGCAGCTTTACATTGGATCTTGGTTTTGTTTTAACATGAGAGGGGACGACATGTGCATCGATCGTATACTACGACGTTAGTGACAAAAATAACCTAAATTTTAAATTATTTTACAGTACTTAATACAGTTTATTGTTCTTGCACTTGCTCCTTGCGTGTCTGATGATATCAGTTATAAGGTATATGTCTATTGTTACTGCGTATTTCCTCATCGGGAATCAGATCTCTTCAAATACATTCCAATATTTAATAAGGACGACATTTCAGCTGCCTACGACTTTAGAACTTCCTTGATTTGTCTTTGTCATACACGGCTCACTTCCACAGAGTGTAACTTCCATAGTGTAAAACTTTTGTAGAATACAATTTTCATATAGTTTAACTTCCACAGCGTAAAACTTCTATAGAATACTATTTTCACATAGTGTAACTTCCATAGCGTAAAACTTCTATAGAATACTATTTTCACATAGTGTAACTTCCATAGTGTAAAACTTCTATAGAATACTACTTTCACATAGTGTAACTTCCATAGCGTAAAACTTCTATAGAATACTATTTTCACATAGTGTAACTTCCATAGCGTAAAACTTCTATAGAATACAATTTTCATAGAGTGTAACTTGCATAGCATAAAACTTCCATAGAGTACAATTTTCATATATTGTAACTTCCATAACGTAAAACTTCTATAGAATACAATTTTCATAGAGTGTAACTTCCATAGCATAAAACTTCCATAGAGTACAATTTTCATATATTGTAATTTCCATAACGTAAAAGTTCAATTTTCATAGAGTGTAACTTCCATAGCATAAAACTTCCATAGAGTACGATTTTCATATATTGTAACTTCCATAACGTAAAACTTCTATAGAATATAATTTTCATATAGTGTAACTTCCATAGAGTAAAACTTTCATAAAATAAAACTAACATAAAGTAGAACTTCCATAGAGTAAAAATTCCACAGATCTGAACTATTTTATCTACTTGCAAAGACCGATGTTTCTATGAAATATGTATTTTTAATATTTTTGCTCAAACATTGTACCAACCGGAACTGCTGAATTCTGAATGGTTTGTTGTTGTTTCCTTTCTTTCTTTTTTGTCGTTTATGAACAAAAGTTTTTTGCAACTTTTATTCATAAACAAAAGTTTATCATTTAAAAGGATTCGCAAAGAACATCTGTACATGGGTTTTGTATTCATGAAATGTAGCCATATTTGTGTAAGGGTAGGTTTTGTGCTGGGTGGAAGGGCAAATTTAATTTGTACCGATGTGGGATTGGATGTGCACATATGAAGACTATAATTTTCAACTAGTTGTTACGGAGTGAATAATACACCGTTTCGAGCGTGTTGCACTGATTTGCTCTGCTTATTTTGGAGTCACCATATGTATTGGTTACCTAACATTCACAGACCTAACGTCCCCCACAAGTCAACTAATAACCCAAGGCGGGGGTTGTCTAAATATTTATTGCGAATAATTTAACCTTTGGTAGAAAAATTGTCTTTTTTATAAAAAATTCTGTACAAAAAACATTTTGTAGAACTGTGAGTTATTGAAAAACTGATGCAACAGCCTTGAGTAACTGTGTCTCTTATTTATATGTCGCTTGAAATTATTTGGTGAATGTAATTCTTATTTTCAGTTAAATATATCGCAAACATATCGCCTGGACTATGGTTCGGGACTGTGACTATTGAATCTTATATTTGCAATGGAGAATCATTAAGGAGAGACACTGACGTTTCTAAATTCAGATCAGAAGTATTACTTACACATGTATGCATGATGACACCTTTGCCAGTGCACTCATGAATTTTAACTATGACTTACCTATTAATTAACTTAAAATATATTCATCTGAACAAATATATTGGCTTTGAGGATTTCTAAATGAACTTTCTTGGCTGAATTAATATGATTATACAGATAGTTTAGTTACAGTTAGTTATAATTTGGTCGAGGAAGTTCATTTAGAAATATTAACCACTTATACTTTGCTACTTACACATACACTTGCCGCTTACATTTGCCACTTACACTTGCTACTGATACTTGTCACTCACACTTGCTACTTACACTTGTCTCTTATATAAGTTACTTAAACTTGCCACTTACACTTGCTATTAACACTTGCTACTTACACTTGCCACTTATACAAGTCACTTGCTATTTATACTTGTTACTTACACTTGCCTTTTAACACAATACAAACATATATTATTTCCATACTTAAGCGACTAAAATAGTCAATAATAAGTTATAGGCAACATAACCGTCCGCGGTGTGTATACAAACGACCCTTGAACTGAAACACAAACCAAATTTCAGTTTACTAGCCACGTCACGTCGATGGCTTTATCGATGAAGCGTCATATGGCAGAAATCTGTTTTTTACAGCGATCCTGAATGTGCCAGTAAGAACTGGGTCACTTTAAGGATTAGGGCGGGCTTGCAGATCCACTTTTATGTTTATCGTCAGAAGTACGATGAGGAGGCCGACCGACCAGCCGCAGCAGCAAGGTACAACTGACTTGCATTCGGTCCAGATCTGTTCTATGCCCGACATGTACATTGCACGCAGTGCCTAAGGAGGAACTACACGTTCTACTGCACACAACGGCTTTGTGCAGAACTTTCACAAGATATGTATGTTTCGAAACTAAATGATTTCGTTCTTTAATTGGGCTTTCGTCGTAATTGGGCTTTAATGGGTCATTTCATTGGGCTTAATTGGTTTCGACATTAAGGATTTTTGTTAATGTTCCGGTTCAGGAAACCTAACCTTATAGGCTTAAGCGGAGCACTAACTGTCCCTCTAAAGAGAAGGACGTACCTGATCATACACGTCATTACGGATCGCCTTAAATTACGCAATTGTTTCCATTTAAATAATCAAATATATGGTGAAGACGACGGTATTGAAAAGTCCTATTTTCGCTAACTCTGTGTGGAGGAATTCAAGAAGGAAGTAACTGAATTAAAGTCAAAAAGTCAAATTGTACAGTTGTGTGAATGATACCTCTCTCGTCGATTCAAATTTAACGCACAACGTAAATTTATTTTTACAAAAAAGCTATTAAAAATTTTACGTTTGTAATTACAGCATTAAAGTGTTCATAGACGATCTTATGACCGCTGTTTATAAAAACTTCCTGGCATGAAATATTTTACAGAAAATTAACTTGTCATTTCATTACAAATAGGAACACAATTTATTGGTTGTTCTAAAGCGTTGTTCTAGGTACAGAAAGTATACTGTTAAGACAAATATCAAGGTTCATTCGTAAACATTAATAATATTATTTTTCAAAAATGGTTTCCTGAATTTAAATCTATTTTTACCTTTGAACAATTAAGTCCGTTTTTAAACCCCTGAATTTAATGTGTTTTAGAATAATGGAAAATATAGTGACCAATAAGTGTTGTCTGTTTCATAAACGTTTACAAAAAACCAGCTTATGATGACAAAAAAATATTGCAATAATATTATTCGACACAAAATTGTTTCACAGACCTAAACACTTTACTTGCCCGACCATTGAATTCCCCAATGCAGTTTGCTCTCTGCCCAGATACGAATCTATATTTTTATTGATAAAACAGCATGTGTAGGGAATGTTTTCTCTTTACGACGCCGCTGAATATAACAGTAATACAAAGAAATGGGCCGTAGCATGGGAGCACTTTGGCGGCCGGTCTCGTTTTTAAAACTGTTCTTTTATCGCTTTTTTCGATGTTCTTGAGACCTACAATAAGTGCAGTTTACTTGAAGCGGAACTGATTCTGAGGAAATTTTGTTTTAAGTAATTCTCTATGCCTTCTCTACAGTATTAATACATTTAGTAAAAAAAAATTTCAAAAGATATTCATTCTAAACGGTTAGCGGTAATCGCGATTTTTACAGGAGTAATTCAAGTTCCGAAAATAAGGGTGACTGCAAATCTATTGTTACTTGCAATATGTATATACTATAGCTGTTTAAAGAACAGTTCTTAACATTTGTAATATCAAGGAAAAAATATAATGTCGGTAACACGCGCGCGCGCGTGCACACACACACACACACACACACACACATGTAGTGGCGGGCGAACCTCCAATGGAGCTCATGGCTGATGAAAGAGCGAAGTGAAGTGCTGAGCCGCGGTATAGTCATACAATGGCAATTACAGAGGAGTGGAACCTGGAGACAGACAGCGACAGTGGGACGAATCAACAAATGGACGATGGACATACCAACTTATAGGTAACATACAGGACTGGTGCAACAGGGATCATTGGAGTGGATTTCTATCTCACACAGATTCTCACTGGGCACGGTTGCTTCCGAGCTTACTTGTTCCGTTTCAGGCTCGAAACAGACTCGGCTTGTCCCCTCTGTCTTCCAGCAATGGAGGAAGATGCGAAGCATATGTTTTTCCGGTTTCGGAGATTCGACGAGGAAAGGATGAGACTGCAAACATATCTGCGAGGCAGCATTGCACCAGAAAGTCTCGTTGCGACTATGATGGCTTCAGAGGCCAACTGGAGGGCCATTGCGGGATTCGCTGCAGTGTTCATGAAGAGGTTGAGAGCTGAGGATCGAGAAAGGACAGCCAACACTGTAGAAGAGTAGGGGGTCAGCCAGTCCATCTTCCCACGAAGTAATGCCTGGCGGCGGTTCCGTGGGGGGGGGGTTTACAGAAGAGGAATGCTTTTGGTGGTTTTTTAGTGGGTAACAATATAACTTAACTTGAGTTTGAACTTAATTTGAGTCCCACACCCTGGTGTAGTGACGGTACCCTACCCCAGGAAGTCTACAAAAGATTTTTCCACCTTTTTGGCAGGCATCGCAAATAAACACACACACACACACACACACACACACACACACACACACACACACAAGTTTCGTGTCTGTATCTTGACGATCGCTCAACTAGCTCATTTGCCAATAAAATTTCCCTAAAAAACAACTCCAACATTAGTTAAACAATACGAGTTGTTTATGGTTTACGTTTTCAGGGTCAGAACACAATAAAGCTTTCCTTCTTATCATATTCGCAGTAAACCAATATTATCGCCTAATAAAAGCAAGATGGAAACGAATGAAGACATTACAAATCAGCTTTTAAAAACAAACACTTTTTCGTAGCAGATGGTAGCACAGGCAACAAATTCTTTTCGTTACTGTACCTTTGAGGTTATGTTTACTTTTCAACGCTTCAAAGGATCAACGTCGCGAATTTACATCCATTAAAGTAGCGAGTAATCACATGATTACCATAGCAGAGTGGAACAATGAACAAAAACAAGAAAACAAAATATAAAACAAATTAATACGGTAATAGTAAAAACAATGTCAGCGCTCGCTTTTATAGCGCTATAATTAAACACATTTTACTGTTTTCAAAATTAGCGAACAAACTGTCCCGTCATTCCGGGAAATAACTTTTACACTTTCATGGAACAATGAACATCGGATTATCAGGCAACAAGAGGAAGGGTACAGGCGGGGTGCAGTAAGAGAGGAAACAAATTGTCAGTAACAAATTGCCAGCAGTCATTTTAATCCGACTTATAAATCTCTCACGGCTCGGGTATAATGAGAGTGAAAATATTTGGGTGGAGGGAGGTAATGATAGACTGTTTTGTATTAAAAGTGAATTTATAGTCAAGTTATTGTTACTGAGTTCATTCGTTAGGATGTTCATATTTTTTGTCTCCTTGCTATAGCATGAGATGTCTTACTAGATAATGTCTTACTAGATAAACATTAATAAAAAATTTCTATCGATATTCAAAAAAAACCGCAGTAAAACTTACGTAGGCACAGTTCATGACGAGAGGACAACGCAGGTAAAAAAGCCAAAAGTTCTACTCTCTGAAGTTGGAAAAACGTTTACGCTATTGCGATACGAGCAATGTTCACCAGAACAGCTGTTGCGAGACAATTGAGCCGCTGTTGCGTTTACTGCAATTGTATACGATGAATATAAATAAATAATAACAGATAAACTATTACTGAATTGTCGTGCAAATGTTAACATTGAAGTATGTATTTAGTTATTTAGTTGGGAAGTAAACAATTAACAAAAGCGAATATTGATGTTTAGTAACTACAATGTGCAAAGTTGCAACGCTTTACGAGTTGCAACGCTTCGCAATTAATTGAAACGATCACACTCAACTGCTTATTAAAAAGACCACTTATAAATCTTTCTACGAACAGAGACAAAGTAAAGATCTTAAAACGTAAAAACTAGAAGTAAATTTAGCTACTTAAAAACAGTACTTTTATAATCGGCGCGTACTAGGTGATAAGTGACCGGTGTTTGGGTCAACCAGACTTTGCAGATAAAACAATAAATTATAGTGACCTAATTATACAAATCTTTGATACCATTTTTGGGAGAAAAACATGAACATGACAGCGTATCCAACAACGCCTGTTCAAAAATTTGTTTCATGATTTGGGTAATTTCCAGTGTAGGATAATGTAAACTCGCCCATGAAATTCGAACAGCACGGTAAAAAAACAAAAAGTTGGTAAGTCAACGTTTCCTTACACTTCAATACATTCACAAGTTTACCGATGCTTTAGCTACGTTATACCAAATACTGAAACCCTTTTTGGAATTTATTTGTCTTCTTTTGCATGAATGTTGAGGACAATCATTTCCCAAATGTTACTGAGATTATGATGATAAACCCAGGTTATTTCAAGATTTTAAAGAGCTACTAGGTATATTAGATTAAAAACTAGAGGAAAGGATTATACAACCCTAGACAATGCGATCGACGGACCTATTGTGCAACTAAACCTCTAAAGTACTAGTTCAGCAGATTGGTGTCCTTAGTAAGTTCCAACAATCCACTGACTAGCTCATCCTGCTGGAGGTACCTGGGGTCCCTTAGCCCCGTGCTAGCAAGAGCCTCACAATAACGAATTGTGTCCTGCATAACCTACACACGGTTTCTCCTATCTTGTTCATGTACACAATATCCTGTAATAAACCCAATCATTTTCCTGAGTTTGGCTCTGCCCAAGATGTCTGCCGCTCCTCAAAGTCCTCCATTAGAAGGAGGACCTTACATAAAAAGCGCTAGCTATGTGAATGAAGTTTAGCCATGTTGCCTGGTGTTGCTTGTTAATCCACCTATTGATAGCAGACACCGCCAACGACAGAGAGATCCCTAAAGCCGACTCGGGTCCGATAAACACAGCTGCAGATCCCAGTCGAGCCGCAGTCGGTCTGCAACCTCATTATGACCCCCTTATTCCCCGGAACCCAGTGAAGAATAACTCGGTTTTTCAGGAACAGAGCGTTGAGGTTCAACCGACCCTCACAGACCAGCTTGGACAGAATTATAGGATCCACAAGTGCTGCCTGACTATCGGTGTAAATATTAATACAAGTCTTTTTGAAGGCCTGTTTCAAATTCTCCCGAACGCAGTCATTAATGACCATTACTTCAGCCTGGAATAACGTTGCATAATGCCCTAGGGCAACAATTCTCTTCCCCCTTGGTCTCAGTAAATTCCAGCACCAGTGCTTGTCTTTGTCTTGGAGCCATCTGTATACCATACTAGATCTCCAGAATTCCTCCTCAAATGTCATCTTAACATCAAAGGGTCTAGAAAACATGTGTCGTTTGGCAATCTGATTGATCAGTCTCCATCATTATAATCGGCTTGATAATCTTTAAAGCACTGTTAAGTGATACTAAAACAGATTGGAAGAAATGTGTGGAAAAGAGGAAGGTGTAATCTTAGAGAGTCCGACACTAATATAGTAAATGGAGCTAGAACGGAAATGCATTCTTGACCAAAATCTCTACTCAAAAACTTGCTGTATCACGCACGACAGCGACATAGCCGCGAGCCACAATTAAAGTCGCCATGTTCAGTTATACAAAACACATGCTGTGTTCACACTGACCTATTTGTATAACACAATAAGAACTTCTAACGAACGCCCTGCAGCGAGGATTTCAGTAACACAACACCCTTGCGCGAGGCTAACATCTCGTTGTCTGCAGATTGATTGCGTCATTCTCCAACAAACAAGACACCTTCTAATTAATGTAGGCCTACAACAGAACTGAGTAGTTCTGTTCAATTCTACGAATGAAATTATTTTAAATTTAGAACTCGTTTTAAAAAACGTACTCTGATTAAATTTACAAAAATAAATCACCATGTTGACACGTTTTTGTATAAATCTACATTAATTAGTCACAGGATCTGATAAGAGTCTGCAACAATGAAAAATACAGTTTTGCTTCTGGAAATAAACCATTCTCTTATCAAACAGCGCTAATACCTTACTGGCACAAACTGTCACGTTCTTTCGTATTTTCTACAAACGTTAAGAACTTCAAGTACTTCATATTTCAATACATTAAGAATTTTCCAAAACAATAACTTTGCGACTACATCTTTCACAAATAAATTTACAAAAATCAAATTTTCATTTAACCGCCAAGTTACTATATGACTCAAAATGAACTTATTAAGTAATATTATTATTATTATAAATAGATTATTTACTTGTTTGCAGATCTTGTTTATCAGGATGTTTAGTTGTGCTTATATTTCAATAAAAAATCGTTTTAAAAAATACTGAATTGATTTTTTATTGAGTTTCTTTAAGTCAACTTTTTTTTAAATTGTATTCTCTACAAATTTTGTTCACTTTATTGTAATTCCAACTTTTAAAAGGTTTGTTTTTCGACGCAAGTTTTTGTATTTGACTTCAAGATTCATGTTCGAAATTGGAGATACAATTCTGGGACATATTTAGTTCAAAGTTTGGTTAAAACCAAAATTAAAATCTTTAACAATTGATTTCGGCACTAGCAGGGTTTGATCAACCCTCGGAAAAAATCATGTTCAAAAATTCAAAAAACCGTTACTTGATAACAGTTTTTGAACTTTTTTCGTTATTGCTATGAGAGTAATACATACTTTACAAAGTCACTCACTCATTGCATCTTAAGGACGACAAAAACTATGAAATTGAAATTCTGCATAGTGGCTCCCACCGGCCACAACACGAGAATCTCGAGCGTTTCGCACTGTTTGTCCGCTTTTCACGGGCGCACAGTTTAACGCGTTTCAATGAAACTTACGAGATTCCCGCTGTTATTTGTAGCTGTAACGCTGTTTTAAACAACGTCAAACTGCAATACGCCTATTCAAAACAAAATGGCAGGCACAAAGCCTGATTTTTTAATTTAAAAAAACCATTATTTTCAAAATCTCAAACAGCCAAACGGGCGACCAACCGGTAATTATAATTATACTGTATAATTTTGTTTCATGTAAAATATAGTTGAATGGTTACAATATCCTATTGCTAATACTAGGGGTGGACGTGAGTGTCTAGTATTTGGCCAAACAATCTGAATTATTTTGCTTAACAAAAACTCAGAAAAATTGTAAAACTGTTGACTGTTGTTATGAACCACAAGATTTGTAGAACAGTAAGTAGGTCACGGTCAGTCGACTCTGAGGGGGGACCGGAGGGCTGTTTTGAAGCCAACTATAAGTCGGGAAGTGGCACTTCCAGCCAGGCGGTGCTGGGGGGTAAGTAGTCAGTTTTGCGTACACTTCTTCGCCTCTTGTTTTTGGATTGTATAAATTGGGGCACAGCTTTCCGAAAAGGATTTTAGAACATTATTTCGGGGAAACCTTTAAAATCGGGAAATACATACTTCGGTTGTTACCAAGTGCAGAAATAGCCGAAACGATACAAGAAGACTGTAATATAGTTACATGTATTAAAAGACACTGTTAAACCACCTACAGCTGATTCTTCAATGAACCCGGTTAGGTGAGATTCTCAAGTCCTAACAATATCTATAAAGGAATTTTTATATTCGCCGAAACTTGCAGCGTATCTAGTAACTTCCGTATAACTCAGATTATTTTAATTTCACGCCTCACGAAAGGTTTGCGCCGCAAAATTCCGCAGCTTCTGCGCCTCCCCACCGCTCCCAGCATTCCGTCATAACTTTGAAATCTTCACGAACCCATTTAACGGAAAGTATTTTTAAGTTATTCTGCCAGGCTTTAGTTTTAAATTCCAATGCAAAACGTCAAGAAGGGGGAAATACGTAGATAGCTTTCTATTGTCACGTTAACAAATATTTCATAACTAGCTGTTACCCGTTGCGGCTTTGCCTGCAATTATAATGTAGGCAATAAAATTTATAGTCGATTTTCAAAATCTGAATAGATTCATTTCATTTTAATATATTTCTATATATAATATTATACGATTTATGGTTTTCGGCCAAGACATATAAATTTTTGCTAATCGATACTCTAAAACAGGGTCCTGTCATATTTTAATAAAATACAATATTATTAAAAAGACACTATTATACAATTAAACTGAAATAGTATTGTGTTTATCTCAAGTACCTAAACCGTGTTCATATCAAATTTAATCTAAATTGGTCCAGTTGTTAAAGTGTGATTGAATAACAAACAAATAAACAAAAACAAACTTTCAGAAATATAATATGATTACCTGTTACACGTCACGGCGTTGCCCCCAATCATAATATACATTAAAGATATACAGTATCACCGTGTTACGACCAACAATCGTGTCAGGTTATGGAGTACTCTTTTAAAAAAATTAAAAATGTTTTTTTTAATGCATCACCGTGTTAGGCCTAACAACCATGTTAGTTAGCTTATGGAATACCATGTTATTTAGTATTCTTTAAAAAAAATATAAAGATTTTTCACGCATCACGATGTTAGGCCTAACAACCGTGTCAGTTAAGTTGGAGTACTCTTTAAAAAAATGTAAAGTTTTTTTCACACATCACCATGATAGGCCCACAACTATATCAGTTATGATATGTAGTATTCTTTAAAAAAAATATAAAATTTGTTTACGCATCACCGTGTTAGGCCTAACAACCGTACCAGTTAGGATACGTAGTATTCTTTAAAAAAATATAAATGTTTTTTCACGCATCACCGTGTTAGGCCTAACAACCGTGTTAGTTAAGTTATGGAGTACTCTTTAAAAAAAATATATTTTTTTTTCATGCATCACCGTATTATGCCCAATAACCGTGTCAGTTAGGATGTGTAGTATTCTTTCAAAAAAATATAAAATTTTTTTACGCATCACCGTGTTAGGCCTAACAACCGTGTCAGTTAGGTTATGTAGTATTTTTTTATTAAAATAAAGGTTTTTTTACATATCACCGTATTATGCCCAACAACCGTGTCAGGATATGTAGTATTCTTTAAAAAAATATATAATAAACGTTTTTTTTACGCATCAACGTGTTAGGCCTAACAACTGTGTCAGTTAGGATATGTAGTATTCTTTTAAAAAATATAAAGGTTTTTTCACGTATCACCCTGTTAGGCCTAACAACCGTGTCAGTTAGGTTATGCAGTATTCTTTTAAAAAATGGGTTTCTTATCACCCAAAACCCGTGTTAGACGTATTTTTATTTTTTTTTTTTTTTTACCGCTCTACAACACGTTACTGATTTTCGCCGGTAGCAATTTTGAGGTTATGTTGGTCACTTTTATTTTCGATTTTTATCGTATTTCTCGTGCTTTCATATTTTGGATTCTTGCTTTTGGGCACATAATAAAGCATTTTAGTAACAAAAATATCGGAAAATCCAGGATAGGCTACACTGCATATTTACCATTTTTTCATATAATGTAATTACACAAATATCACGGTATATAGATACCGTGACAAATATATATACTACCTTACAATTAAAGTATCCTAATAAAATTGTATATGTTATATATTCTGCACTCTGCGACGAAAACATTGAAAAGTCTTAAATGAAAAATACCAGATTGTGATTATTTGATCTAATGAAAGTTAAAATAAAACTACAAACAAAAAAGCAAACCAGACTTTCACAAAGAGAAAATACTTACAATTATAGTAGTTTTTAACGTATATTAATCTGTACTCTGCGCATGGATTTTTTTACATTTAATATTGAAAATCAACACAAAGTAACAAATTAAAGTCAGTTTTGAAAAAATTTCAACTAAAATAATTAAAAATGATTAAAAATAATTAAGAGCAATAATTTTGCAATAAATAAAACTCAGATTAAGATTCTTAAAATGGGATTAGATTTATGTACATCTCAGGTACCTAAATCTCAGGTCCAGTAAATAGTAATTAAACATAACTACAGTTAACACATGTTACAAAACTAAATACTAATAATTATTTTGGGCTGGGTAAGTAGTATAATGACGTTTTGTAAAACGGGAATAGGCCTATGTTTATCTCAGATACCTAAACCATTTTCGTACCAAATTTCATCTCAATTGGTCCAGTGGTTAAAGCGTGATTGAATAACAAACAAACAAACACACAAACTTTCAAAAATATAATATGAATAAGATCGTGCTTATTAATTTTTAACCTGTTGAATTAACGAACACACAATAAGGAGGTGATCGTGGCACATAGCTGTCTCGTCATCGTGATGGAAGATAATTTTCAAAAATAATTTCACCCTCATAAACGAAATTTAAATCTTGAATACATTAGCAATTTCAACTTTCATATTGCATTTAAAAAAAGAAAATGAACCCTGACCGCCGTCAAATTAGGATTGTTTGTTTTCAACTGGTTTTAAAAGTTCAAAATATTAATTTATACAGTTTTTAAAGCTAATGTAATTGTATTTTCAGAAATATTTAACGCAAATGAATTTATAAGGATTTGAAATGGCCGCCATTTTGAAACTAAATCTTTAGAGCAATGCTCTTCTCTCATACAGATCATTTAAAGGAAACATAACACTATTTTGAGATTCAGAGAAATCAATGCGGATGTTACATAAAAAAAGTTACTGTTTGAATTAATATTTATATAGGCATACTGTTTTTCCACGATGTTTAATTCAAAGAACATACATTCACAGCCATAGGTCCATTACTGTACATATTCCAGAACTCACAGAATGTTTCACTTTAAATTAAGTTTCTGCGTAGTTTAAATTCTCTTTTTTACCTGCCTGTGGTCTCCTTCTTATAAATGTACAAGTAGTGTCCGCACTGCATTGTCCGTGAATGTTCTATACTAGCATAACATGACATCTGTCCACACATAAGTTAAAAATTTCAGACCTCCACATGTATAAATTCAGCTGCGCCCACACACACACACACACACACACACACACACACACACACACACACACACACACACACACACACACACACACACACACACACCTCCTTTATTAATATAGAATTTCCATTTGAAAATGAACTATTGGAGCAAGCACAATTACAAGAATCAGACCCGAAACTTTGAAATGTATATAAACTAAAAATATATACATTTTTTTTAGGAGTATTGAACCATCGAAATTTATTCAACTGTTTCAAAATGGCGATCATTTCAAGTCTAACTTTTACTTCTTGAACATTTTTCAAGACCTGATTTTACCGTCGCAATCAGCGTTACAAACTGCATAAATTAGCATTTTTAACTTTCAAATCCGACGAAATTAAGAAATATAACGTGACAGCGGTCAGCGTTCGTTTTATTGGAAAGTATAAACATGTAATGTATGCAGATGCTAATATTATTTGTGATGGCAAAATTACAGTGTTAAAAAGAGGGTAAAGATAAAAAATACTTTTGGAAATTCGCTTTTCCAGCGAGACAGCTGCGTGACCCATTATCTTTCTTCGCACTTATGTGTTTGCTGTACTTCAAAATGTTTAAAATACCACAAAATATGTTTACTTCTTTGACTTAAGCAAAACCTCAAGCCGTCGCACGCTCGAATAAAAATTTACCAAAAATAAATTCCAGGCATGACTTGACAGCAGCTTTATATCGATATAACTCCTCCTCATTTTTACGGAAAGGCTTCTTACATCCACTTGGCATTCTGCCAAGCACTGAGTTACGTTTATTTTTTTTCTCACCCCTTCGATTCTGGCTGTAAGGGATGAAGCGTGAGGGGATGATACAAGGTCGCTGTACTGTACTCGAACATGCGAAGAATAATTTTACGAAGACATTTCGCAGGTACCGAAAGTTCAAATTATTATTATTATTGAATATGAATGCCAGTATTGAAATAATTATGTCAATAATAAACTTGCCAATGCAGGAATACAGATGTCAACATTGAAGTACCGATGTCAATACTTAATTAACCATGCCAACACAGAAATACCGATGTCAGTATTGAAAAACCTGTTGCAAATACTGAAATAATTATGTCAATAAAGAAATAACCACGCCAATACTAAAATACCGATGCCAATACAGAAATACCTATGTCAATACTGAAATAATTAAGTCAATACTTAAATAACCATGCCAACACAGAAATACCGATGTCGGTATTCAAAATACTGACGCAAATTCTTGTCAATAATGAAATAACCACGACAATACTAAAATACCTATGTCAATACTGAAATAATTAAGTCAATACTGAAATAACCATGCCAATATTGAAATACTGATGTCAATACTGAAATACCGATGCCAATCCCAGTACCGGATGTCATTACTGGAAAACCGATATATATATATATATATATATATATATATATATATATACACACACACACACACACACACACACACACACACTTGTTTTTCCTTTCCTCTACAGAACGAAGTTTTTAAAACCTTTCTTAGCGTGTACCTACGACGAAAGGGGAATTTCTAGGCTAAATTCCATTTCAATTGGTTGATAGGTTATGGCGAAATCTTGATAAGTCTGTAAGTGGTTTTTCAGTTGTATAAGTAAATATTATAATAATAAATAGATTTTGTAACACTATATAATTATTTGAGGTTAAATTTGAAAATAATATTTTAAGAGATTGTTAATTCGCAGAAATATAGCTTCACAGGTTTTGGTCTCGAATTTGAAAGGAATATGCTATTGTGAAGGACTATAAAAGGCGTAAGATGAATGGTAATGATCAGCTGTGTTCAGAATCAGTACTTTTATTAACAGCTGTTTTAAATTTTGTTTACAAAACTGTATTTGGTTTATTTAGAATTTTTGGGGTTAGATTTTGTAGTTTTTACTTCTTACGTGTTCAAGAGATTGTATGGGAATTTATAGCTGTGAGAAGATCAGGAACATATGTTTATAAATAAAATCATTAATTATTTACATACATAGTTACTATTGTTATTAACAAATATGTAGGGACTGTCTTTACTTCAGCAGATATAATTAATCGCGGGCTATCGTGACGCCATAGCGTGCCGGCTAGTGTAATCTAATTGTCCTGATTTACACGGTTGCTAATCTATTCGATCTGTTGTCACGGAAAGCAAGTTCCGAGATAAAACACTTTATGCTAATTTAATTATTGTCTTGCATTATGCATAGTCTGTGCTGAAGTAGCGATGGGTTTCATTATGCCAAGGTCGTTTCTTGGTATATAGGCTTAAGTGCTTCAATATAGAAGCGGGTAAGTTCGGTAATAATTTGATTGTCGAAAACATTAATTACAGCTGTACGTGAATTTATAACAAATAGAAATGTTTTTAAATAATCTTTTTATGAGCGGAACAGACTTTCTGTAATGGAACGTCTAGAATGTTTCACTTGTTTTGTAACTATAAGGTCACGTTTTCCGGCCGCTCTTGTTGCTGAGTTAATACCCGTCTCTGTGATTTTTATTACGTATCTTTTCCAACACCCAGTTGTTGCATTCATTCCTGGTTCCTGGTGAATGTCTTGACATATTCCTCGTTCTTCCTCAGCTTAATTCGTTCGCTATTCCGGCTGATTAATAAGTCTCTTTTCCTCTAACCAGAGTTGCTCAATTCGTATCTGGTATTAGCTTTCAATCACATCTTTCTAGTTGCTCAATTAGTGCCTGTAGACACAATTTATTGTGTCTCTTCTTCCACTCCCTAGTTTCTCAATTTATATTCAAACTGTTTCTTACAAGCCTTCCCTACTTTCCAGTTATTCAATTCGTGCCTGTAGACAGTTTTTATTGTGTCTCTTCTTCCACTTCCTAGTTTCTCAATTTATATTCAAACTGTTTCTTACAAGCCTTCCCTATTTTCCAGTTATTCAATTCGTGCCTGTAGACAGTTTTTATTGTGTCTCTTCTTCCACTTCCTAGTTTCTCAATTAATATTCAAACTGTTTCTTACAAGCCTTCCCTACTTTCTAGTTATTCAATTCGTGCCTGTAGACAGTTTTTATTGTGTCTCTTCTTCCACTTCCTAGTTTCTCAATTAATATTCAAACTGTTTCTTACAAGCCTTCCCTACTTTCTAGTTATTCAATTCGTGCCTGTAGACAGTTTTTATTGTGTGTCTTCTTCCACTACCTAGTTCCTCAATTCGTATTTAAACTGTTTCTTACAAGCCTTCCCTACTTTCTAGTTATTCAATTCGTGCCTGTAGATAGTTTTTATTGTGTCTCTTCTTCCACTTCCTAGTTTCTCAATTGATATTCAAACTGCTTCTTACAAGCCTTCTCTACTTTCTAGTTATTCAGTTCGTGCCTGTAGATAGTTTTTATTGTGTCTCTTCTTCCACTTCCTAGTTTCTCAATTCATATTCAAACTGTTTCTTACAAGCCTTCCCTACTTTTTTAGTTGTTCAATTCGTGCCTGAACACAGTTTTTATTGTGTCTCTTCCTCCACTCCCTAGTTTCTCAATTAATATCCAAACGGTTACAAGCCTTCCCTCCTTTTTTTAGTTGTTCAATTCGTGCCTGAACACAGTTTTTATTGTGTCTCTTCCTTCACTCCCTAGTTTCTCAATTCATATCCAAACGGTTACAAGCCTTCCCTCCTTTTTAGTTGTGCAATTCGTGCCTGAACACAGTTTTTATTGTGTCTCTTCCTCCGATCCCTAGTTTCTCAATTCATATCCTAACTATTTGTTACAAGCCTTTCTAGTTGCTTAATTCGTGCCTCACTTAGAAATCGTTCTTTAATCGTCTGCCACAGTTAACACAGTGACGCCATCACCTTCATTACTGCAGCAATCTGTTTTTGTTTTCTTTGTTAATAATTGTTTATTTATTCTTCACTCCTTATTTTGACTGATTGGTTATATTTGGGAAATGGGAACGGAAAATTCAAAATTAAACCTGAGTAAATATAACGGTATTCAAAACTGAAAACTGTACACATTATGTTGTCACTTTACTGAACTGTATTTCAACAATTTTAAATTTGTATTAAGGGATAAAACTTAAGCGTTTTAAAATATGTGCTTATTTTTATTTATCTGTAGGTATCTGTTTTTCTTTTAAAAGATTTTTTCGATGAAACATCATACACCTTCTACGAAAAAATAAGAAATTACTTAATTTGTTTACAAATGTTTTTATATTGACTGTTCATCAATATAACAAATCTAAAATTGTACTTAAAGAAGGAAATTATATAAAAGATTCAACATAAATAACAAAAGAACTCAGTACTAATTGTAACAATATCATGAGTATATATCTGATAAATAGAAGACAATTGGTAATAAATAGTTTTTATTTCATAACCTATACAACTATTAAACTATACTACAGGCCTACTATTTCTCCATAAATACTGTATACGTTTTCACTGATGAATCAGTCAAAGTCGAGGAAAGGGGTTTGGACAAATAGAATTATATAAACATAAAAACTTTTTATTATTAGAACTGTGAACGTTGTAAACGTTATGTATACTTATTTTTACATTCCATTTCGAACTCGTGTGTTTAAACCCTTTGGTTATAAGAGAGGTAAGCCTTTTGGGCAACTTGCTTGTTGTCTGTGCCGCCCTCTGTAGTAGCACGTAACATCTGAAAATATCAACTCTTTAGTAATTGTGAAGAAATACCTTTAATTTACGCGTTTCGAAGTGTTATATGTAATGGCATCGTAGAACATTGTATTGTCTAATGTTAATTATACTCTGGTTAAAACAAGAAAAGTATCATAAGAAAAGTCATCGTTGACGGGAGAACAGTGTTGTCACATCGTGATTTGCACACTGGTATATATATATATATATATATATATATATATATATATATATATATATATATATATATATATATACCACGGTGTTCAAAAACTGTATTTTTGTTTGTACAGTTGCAACAGAAATCTTGTTGCAATAATCTACAGTGTATATATAAATGTGGGGTATATATATGATATACCCAGTATATATATATATATATATATATATATATATATATATATATATATATATATATATATATATATATATATATATATATATATATATATATATATATATATATATATATATATATATATATATATATATATATATATATATATATATTGTAACTAAGTTATAAATACGAACCTACGTTTGAAATTCAATACAAGAAAAGTCTACGCGATGTTCAAATATAAGTCATAAAACTGAAAACACGTGGTATTCATACGCACAACACTTTTCTCAAAGGTTTAAGTATATTTAACTTAAAATTTAATATCAGATTGTTAATGTTGGCAGCACTTCATAAGCATAACAAAATAAAGTAAGCTGTCAGCGCAGTGTAAGGTGTGACAATGATTAATGGTATCTTTGGAATTTAATATTAAGTGTGTTGATGTTGGCAGCCCTACCGGCACTTCATCACTTAAAATTACAAGTTCAACAAGTTTGTGTGCCGCAGCGAAATTAAACATGTCACTTAATTTTCTTATTATTTAGATTAAAAAAAAGTGTTCTTATCTTTAGCGAAAGGTAAAGTAATTTCACTTAATGGTTCTTAAGTAAAGTAAAAAGACATTCACTGAGCTCTTGTTGTATAATGAGTTAACCGTATAATGCGACACATTACTTTTCGAACAGTGACAAAGAAAAAACTTAAATAAAACAAAAGGCAAAAGTTCAAGTCCTTACTTAGAACTTCAGTTACCTTAAGGACCTAACTTGATTCAATTGTATTACTCTCGATTTGATTTCACTGCACCACAAACTTTGTGAGGAAATATTTACTTCAAAAACTACAATACGCGTATATACTGTACATTAAATAGGAACAAATTAATCAGTGGTTTTCTTCAGCCAGTTCGCTTAGGCTAGGATTAAAAAACCTGCGTTGGTATTTTCAAAATTAAACAAGTTATACCGTAAGCCAGATGTTAGTACGGCAAATAATAAATAATCACGTTATAAGAGGATAAATTAAACAAAAACAGAAACACACAGTGATAATAAAAACATTATAAACCATAAAAACATAAGCACGTTCCATAATAAACTGCATTACTGAAATAAATACGTGATGACATAATTAGCCGGAGCTAATTCAGTCGTAGGACGCCTTCACAATCACACTGGAAATAAATTTGTTAACTATTTAAATATCAGTTTACCACAACAAAAGCTTTCATAAATTTTAAGGCAGCCCGAACATAATATACTAAACTATTCCTGTACCTTCTCTTGTGTTTAATGAATCTGTTATCCACTATCACTCCTCCGTATACCCCCAAAAACATTATAAATATCTTCTCTATTGCACTTTGGTAGTAAAGAACAATATTAGCGAATTTCCACTGCCCTCATGGTAAGACCCACACCCGGGACCTTGAAATGATTTAAAATTTTAAAATGCCAGTATATGTAGATATTAACGCTGATTATGATAGTGAAACATTTATTAAAATATTAAGATAAAGAAAAATACCTTTGGAAATTCGCTTCTATCATGCCAGCGAGACGGCTGCTTGTCGCGATCTATTTAGTCCCCTACCCGATCTATATTTAGGCGGCAATGACCCCTAGTCTTAAAAATAATGATTATAACATTTCTCTTGTTGCTGTTTTTATTTTTTATTTTAGACATACGCTTACTTGACTTGTAGTCGCACAAGATCGGTTATACTCGTTGGTCTTCGGGTTATTGATGACGTCACATTTCTGCGAACAACAGTCACCGTCTTTCGAACACTGAAAACATTCAACACACTGCAAACACGCTTTGCTATATATTACGCTATATATACATTTTCAACATTCTACAAAAAAAAATGTTATAATTTAATTGGCGCGAAAAATTGCTGTTTTTTCAATGCTTCATAATTACTTTGAAAATAAATAATATAATATAATAACTATAATATAATATTATTGGGGGCTCAGCATAATAATTGCAAAAACAAGGCACATACTTGATTTCTCTAAACATACCAATTCTAAAACTATCGCAGAAAATCAGACTCACATAATTTTTCAAAATTGTTAAGCAGATTTTAATGAAAATGATACGTGAATATTCATAACTGAAGTCAGTGTAGACTACTAATGTGTTTGTCTATACAACACATTTTGCAGTTTGATAGTGAACAAAACAAAAATAGCCAAAAGCGATCACGATATCTTTTAATTTCTTTTAATATAGTAATTCGAACAGGCAATATGCTTTAACTATACTGTATATATGATCAGCATTTTATCACAATCTGACTAACTGATTTTGAAAAGTTCGATGAAGTTCTGGTTTTCTTGTTGATACAACAAGATCGAGAAGATAACGGCTTACAGTGTATCAGTGAACCACCACTGCTTAAAAACTCATAGAAGATTTTGAGGAAATACAATTGTATTAATTTTTAAGAGAATTTAGAAAACATAGTTTCACAGCTAAGAATATAGGAAAATCTTAAAACTGCAAAAAATATGGGAAACTACGTACAAATACACGCTGCATTAATCGGCACTTCGATTAGCCTCCAGCGATGTTTACAGAAACACAAACAATCTGACACTTTTTTGACATGTTACATGAAAAAATATACAAGGAAGGACACAAATACCACTATTCAAATCGTAAAAATACTTACTACAGAACTATCAGACAAACAGTTGCTCTGTTCCGATTGGCCCAAACAATACTGTCCTACTAACAACGTGATTATCAAACACAAAATGTACCTCATCTCTGCGGTGTGACTAACCTAACACGTAACAACTATATATCTAGGAAGCACTGGTGAATTAGTCGCATGTGGAACAAAAACATCAATAAGAACGTGACATACAGAGAATACGCTTTAATGAATGTGTTTGGATAGTTGTAGTGTGTAAAACCGAATTTAGGAATGACTGATTGATTGATTCACGTCTGACCTGGAATTTTTTCAGAAACAATGAGTCGTAATTTTTTAGGCATCCTCTTAATTTAACAGTAAGTCAGACAATTTGTTCGCCTACTTTCTTTTGTGTACAAAACGTCCAAACCGATTTTAATTTTGCTTAGTAACGAAACAATCTCGAAGAATGAAAAATATTTTTTTTTTTAGACACACAACTGTCTCTATTTAGCTTGGGCTCTACTAGAAACGCCCACCTTTTAACCGTTATACTTCATATTTTCTAAAATCAGAATGATGTTTGTTTTAAAATTTAACTTGACGTTTATTTTTAATTAGTGGTAGTCATGTTTCCGCAGCAGTTAACCGATAAAATTATCCGCGAACTCTTATGTACGAGGTTCTAATTGTTTTCGTTTAAATCTGTTATTTTCCCGGTGTTTTGCTACCATTAATATTGTTTAATTGTGCTCTTTGAAGCAAAATGTAATGAATGAGTAGCTATAACTAGTAACAGTGTTTCACATTACGTTACTACGTAAAATCACCGTTTCTTCATAAAAAAAACCGAGAATAGTAACTGCTAATCGTAACAGTGATCGTAACATTAATTTACTCCCTTATAAACCCTACAATCTAAATTTAAGCAGTGAGTAGCTGCTTCTAGTAACAGTGACTAAAACATCATACTATTCTTTTAAGCATTTCGTAGTTATTAGCTGCTAAGTAAAACTAACAGCCTCAGAAGATTCGTTAATCAGTAGCTGTTACAAATAACAGTTTTTTTGAGTTGCTCCCTATAACATTAAAGTTTAGTTAGAAGCAAGCGGTGATTATTAATCTGTACTTGTAACAGTGATAACAATGATAAACAGAAAAGATTTTCCTGAAATTAACAACACAAGTTTCGTGTTACAATAAGCAAAATTCAGAGTTAATACAAAACTCAGGTCAGATCAGAAAATCCGTTTTTTTAAATTGTAGCCATTATAAAACGAACAAGAGCTGCTACTGCTTGCTGTGATTATTTTACAACCAGCATGGATAGGTTTCAATTTGGCTCGACTGAATCAGTACGTGTTAAAACATTATTAACGAATATCAGTTGCAAAACCAGCTACTGTAGCTGTCATCATGGTAAGCCCTAGACCCGGGTCCTTGTAATAATTGTCGATTCCGTGTGTGTGTGTGAGCGTGCGCGCATATGTGTGCCTGCGTGTGCGCGTGTGCGTGTGCGTGTGCGCGTGTGTGTCTTGAGTAAATGAGTAAGAGTAGTATGAGCAAGAGGTACGGTGGGATCGCTAAGCCCAACAGCTGCTCACTTCAGCTGCCTCCGCCAGAAACCCAGACCTTGCTGCTGTCCGAGTTGTGTAAGACACTTGTCATTATCTTAAAGTCAAAGGTTCGAGACTGGAGTTACTGCCCAGATTTTTACGTTTTCCGTAAACACACTTGTTTTCATTAGCCTAAACCAGCATACAATATGGATGTTAATTTTAAAAAAATTAAGAAACGAATTCCCCTTGTTCTTGTACCTGAAGAAATATTTTTGATGAAAAAGGATGGGTATAGACTAACGAAAAGGAACTGTTGGCGAGATTAAGAAGAGGACACAAAACACTTCCAGGGAGCCTTGAAAATTGTACCCAAGTGAATGGCGATAATGTTGAAAAATAATTGTGACATAACATATCTACGTAAATTGTTTTTGATTTTAAAAAATATGGAGACCTTATTTTCGGAACACACCGTGCGCCCACTTCCGTTTCACTCCAAGATACGTAATTTGTTATCTGGGTCAAATCAATACAATAAAAGTAAAATAGGAAAACGATACAAGAAAAAATTTGTTGTATTACATTGAAACAACAGCATAGTACAGTACAATACAAGTAATTACAGTAAAAGTCTTATAAACTGTAAATACTGTAGTTTACAGTAAGACTAGAGATGTAGTGACGTCATACATAGCTCAAGTAATTCCACGGAGTGGTGTTTGCCGGGGTGAAAGGGTGAAAGGAGTAATTTGACATTAAACTGAGGGGTTGAATAGTTAACAAGACATGTATTTATTGCCCGCCTAGTAATGTGGGTGTTTGATACAGGATGTCTCAAGACGTAACAAACACTACGATAACCGTGATCTACTAACAATAATCACTGCAAGCAGGTGTCTCGCTGACGTGAAGTAAGCAATTTTTTAACATGGAATTTGTTTATTTGTTGGAGTTTGCATAAATTATCATTTTATATTTTAAAAGCTACAATGAAATTATGAAAATGTACCGTCATTACCGCTACGTATTTGCACATTACAAATGCCAGTACATGCACATTTTATGCTGACTACGATTACTAAATTTCATTTCCAAAAACTTTACGTTTTTTTAATATTTCAAAAGTTAGCAATTCCAAAAGTCCTACTCGTACGGTGCCCAATCAGTCAGCAATATAACTTTTTGTTTGTAAGCCCTTAATTTCAGCGATAAATGGCCCACTATCAAGTTTGCTGCAAAGGTTAAGTTAAGTTTAACCTGTCGATTAAACACAACTTGATGTCAGTTAAGTGCGAGACATGACTTTCGGTCTTCAATTATCCAAACTTAGGCCACACTTTATTCGCCCTTAAAGTAGAGCACCAACATTAAGAGTGGAAGTTCGCTTATGAGGAAATTGTGAGGTTTATAGGAAGCAAGTCATATTGTTATCACTGTTACAAGTTCAGATTAACAATCACCGCTTGCTTCTAACTAAACTTTAATGTTTATAAAGAGAAACTCAAAAACGCTGTTATTTGCAACAGCTACTGATTAACGATTCTTTCTGAGGCTGTTACTTTAAGTTAGATCTTCACCCATTGCTCACACCTCGTGTTTGAAGGTATCTAGTGTTAAAGACAATGTTGGGGCTGAAGCAACACTCAACAAACGTTTTCACCTTCATTCTGTACAACATGTAACTGCAGATGAGGACACAAGGCGTAACAATTACGGCAACTTAAGTACAATTATACCCGTGATTAATTTACACAACCAGTGCTGTAGTATTGGCAACAATTAGTTTTGTATTATTAACCAGTTACTACATTCAAATCAGGTATTTGCATGTAATTAACTGTGTAATTGTGAACGTGTTTAGACCTAACCTAACCTAACCTAACCTAACCTAACCTAACCTAACCTAACCTAACCTAACCGACGCGACGCGATATTGTCTACTAAAGATGATTAACCTAACCAATTGGGATAAAGAATTTTAACAAATATAAAAATAATTGTAAAATTCAAAATAAAAAACGTGGAGCTCATGAAATATACAACTAAGGAATGAATGAATAATCACCAACAATTTGATTAGAAATGATTTGAATTGTTGTGTGAGTTTTCAGAACAATATTTAATTCCTGTTGCCTAATCCTTCTATTTCATGCGCAACACATTTTTTCGTTTTATAATTTCACAATTATTGTTATATCTGTTAAAATTCACTATTCGAAATTTTTAAAACAATCATCTTATCATTTTATAGGTAATTCATCTCTAACATAGTTGGAGATATTATTGTATACTTTTTAACACATTTTAAAATATGTTTTTTTGTATTTTTTCAATTAATGAATTATTTTCTGCTTTTTAAAGTTTTTGATTAATCACATCCACTTGCCCAAAATAATGGACAAGCTCGTTTTCTATTTCCGCTGCATACTATTAATACTACTCTCTTCCCATAATATATAGGTACAGAGGTTATGTTCTCGGTAGGCGGTCGACGCCTGCAGTGGCGCTGGACGACAGTGAGAGTCTAAACTAACGTAAAGATTTTTGGCTCGAATTTCTCTTTAAACTTTTATAAGTAAAAAATTGTATAGCCGAAATTACATAAACGACGACAGTCATCGTTTTGATGTTAGAGAGCCAAACAGCGGTGAGAGCAGTATGTGTGTGTGTATGAGTGTGTGCGCGCGCGCGTGCGTTTATGTGCGTGATACACACACACACACACACACACACACACACACACACACACACACACACACACACACACACACATATATATATATATATATATATATATATATATATATATATATATATATATATATATATATATATATATTTAAATACCCTTCAAAAAGCAACCTAGAGGTTTGAATCAACACTCTTTTTGAAGCCTAGGTTCTGGGCCTTACGATGATGACCGCACCAGTAGTTAATTTGCTACAGGACTTCACTAACAATTATAACTGTAATAAGAAACTGTAGGGTGTCTCAAACTTATTGCACTACCGTGTGTAACAAAATACAATGTTACATATTCGCTTTTCATTGAGTATTTTTTTAATAACTCTCGTACCGAACTTAAGTAATTTAAAATTTGGAATAAAGATATTTACGGTTTGTCAGTAAATAAAAAAAACAAGTCACCGCTTTCGGATTTATTTTGGATTTACCTATTTACTTTTATACCAACAATCTTTTTTTTTATTTATTTTTGATTTTGATATACCATTTGATTTTGATTTTGCTTCCACCAAAGCGCACACGAAAATCGTGAGCCTATAGTATTCATGAAACTTTAATTAAAATTAAAACTTGGAACCGAATAAAAAACCAGCAACTTAGTAATAAAGAGTGTTTACCATTTATATCTTCATTTACCTAATAAAATCAAATTGTAACACAAATAAACAGGCATACCAATATTACAAATAACAATCACAACACGCACCTGTCTCGCTCACTTAATAGAAGCACATTTATAAAAGTATTATTTTGTTTTATCCACTTTTCGAAACTCTAATTTCGCAATTATAAACAGAATTCATATCTGCATGTATTAACATTTTTAATTATCAAACCGTGCCGAAAACACGAAACACTCCCGACCACCTTCAAAATAAATTTCCTACTTCCAACAAATGACAATTTGTGCAGTTTTTAATGCTGCAAAATGAGATTTTCAAAAAATATTTAAGAAGAAAAAATTACATTTTTAAATATTTAAAATAACTGCCATTTTGAAACTGCTAACCGAATTTTGCTGTTAACTTGCCCAAGCTACTGATTTGCTAACAAAACTTGACAAAACTGCTAGAAAATCGATTCCCCCCCTTCTTAAACAAATCTGACTGAAATTGCAAACATGGGAGTGTAATATAACACACACACACACACACACACACACACACACACACACACACACACACACACACACACACACACACACACACACACACACACACACACACACACACACACACACACACACACACACACACACACACACACACACACACACACACACACACACACACACACACATTTATACATATATGTAACAATTTTATAAACATTTCAATTAACCCCGCCTAAAAAACTAATCATGATCGGCGCTCATTTCAAGATCCTGGGTCTGGGTCATACCATGATGCTCACTCAAATAGCTCATTTTCCAATGGAAATTCACTAACAAAGTAAGTCTACAATCATGTATATCAGAGTGGCCAACGAGCCCCTAAAATTACACGATTTTCTAAGTTGCTTAACATTGACGAAAATAATAGCCTAGGCAGTCGACTAATTTTACCAATTTCAACCTGCGATATAGCCACTGAAAAATAGTTTCCTAAAGGTTTCATCGATTAATTAAGACACTTGAATTTAAATACAAATCATAAATTTAGTAAAAAAGAAATGTAGACGACTAAAGAATACAGGCTATTTTAACGTTGAAAAACGTTTTCAATATTTTTAGGTTAGATATTAAGATAATAAATATAACTTATAGGGCTACTTACTCGTATATCTTATTTCTATTGCTACTGTTACCAGTCAGTTATACTATAAATTCGTCCACAAATATTTTATTTCACCACAACCAAATACAATTACATTAATGCAGTAATATGTAACACATGCTGACCGATGAAAACCACGCTTAAAAACGACAGACTAGATTACATGTCTGTGATAATATTGTCATGCCTGTGCCTGACGATACAGAGCTACTGACCTCTACCGCCAACAAGAACAAATAAACTTTGTGTACAGTATTGTACAGATTACATTTGCCCGTAATTTCTTTCTAAATGTTTACCTTAATTTAAAAAAATAAATTAATGGTGCAAAAACACTGCACTAACTTTCTCACATTCCCACAAAAATTTGATTAGAAAAACTACACAAAAAATAGGAAACTTGGCACAATTTTCAAGTAGATAGTGGCACATTTTTTATCTCTTTCTGATTCATAAGTCAAATCAGTGCGGTCAGGGTTTGTTTCGTTTTTTCCGGTTTAGGCCTAATGACTGAAGGCAATGCTCAAATAATGCTTAATTAGAAAAATAAGCCGATTTTTTTAATGTTTCAATTGTAATCAAATCTGTTTTTAGTAGCCTACATAGCAGATCATACCTATTGTTTATGCAAGATCGATAGATCGATTTTTAGCAATTTTGACAAAAAATGTGTTCCAAAATTTTTTTTTAACAAAATTACATTTTCATGACACGCAGCTGTCTTGCTGAAGTGATCGAAGCGAATTACCAAAAGTAATTTTTTTATCTAACTCTTTTTGAAACAATGACTACCTAAACAGGTAAGCAGCATTAAAATCTGCATACATTAGCATTTTAATCCTTTAATTTGCACTGAAAATACGACAATAAACCCTGACCGCCTTCAAATTAAATCTCTAAATTCCGAAGGATTTTGAAATTTTAAAATACTAATTTATGCCGTTTTTAATGCTGATTACAATGATGAAATCGGATTTTCAAAAATATTTAGGAAATAATTGTGAATTTTTAAATATTTCAAATGACTGCAATTTTGAAACTGTTGTACGAATATTTCTGGTTAACAAAATTTTTCCAAGCCAATACCCAAATTGATGTTTATAAAAAGTTTGACTTAAATCAGACTAAAATTGCGAACGTGAGGGTATATATGTATATAACATGTTCGCAAGGACCGGAGTCTTACTATGATGGCAGTTCCATATTGGAGCTCATTTTCCAATGGAAATTCACTAAAATTAAGGTCTGCCTGAAGGTTTGCTTCAAGATCAACTACAATGGGAAAATCCGACTACATTTTTTAAACTGAAATTAAGAATCACAATTTATAGATATTGATACAACATACTGTTTTTAAAAATTCGAAAATATATGTGTGTGTGTGTGTGTGTGTGTGTGTGTGTGTGTGTATTTATTTATATATGTATAAATTTATATATGTATAATTTATAATTTATTTAAATATGTATATATATATATATATATATATATATATATATATATATATATATATATATATATATATATATATATATATATATATATATATATATTATATATAGAGAGTACCAGAATTGGTCAATAAAATTTTTTTTGGAAGTATCTCTGCCTATAATATTTTAACATTATTTTACTTCAAAATACTCCCCTCCTACTTGTACATACTTCTTCCACCGTTCATACAGTTGTCAAAAACACTCCTGAAAGCCATTTTTTAAATTTTCGTTGGGCCACTTCGTCGCATTTTCCATCTCCTCTTGTCAATCAACAAAACGATTTCAGTCGTGGAAACAGGTACAAATCCGGTGGCGCAAGGTCGGGAGAATAAGGGAGGGTGTTCCGGTGTGGTAACATTGTGCTTGGCAAGGTTTTGTTTCGCCATCAGCAATCGATGTAACGGGGCATTGTCATGCAACAAAACCAATATTCCCTTGTCCATTTTTCATCTAACTGCATCTCGTAGCCGTTTGAGGATCTCCTTGTATTGTGCTTTGTTAATTTCTTTCCCTTCAGGAATAAATTCGTAGTGAATCAAGCCGTGGTAAAAAAAACCACCTCCAACATCACTTTGCCCCTGCTTCTGTCTAAGCGACATTTTTTTCCATTCAGCAGACCAACGTCTTCCTGAGTATCATGAAGACGTGACACTCTTTTTACCACCGTGACAACGTGTTTTACCACCGTATTTTCGCCTGTAAATTCACTGAAAATGACTTCCTTCATTCACAAGAGGGGATGGAAAATGCGAAGAAGCGGCTAAACGAAGTTTCCAAAAATAGCTTTCAGGAGTATTTCTGACAACTGTGTAAACGGTGGAAGAAGTATGTACATTCAGAGGAGAGTATTTTGATGCGAAATATGGTTAAAATATTATACGTACTTTCAATAAATCTTCATTGACCGATTCCAGGAACTTTTTGACCCTAACTCGTATTTAACCAAGGAAATGTGAAATTTAATATATCCAGTAAAAACATCACCCATCCCTATCTCTTCCATATACTGAACTACTTATACTGATACAATACAATTTTAAGCAAAACCGATTTGTCTTTAACGTGAAAGAGAAATTCTGTTTTCAAAATTGCCCCCGCCCAGTTCTCTAAAGTCTTACATAATTAAATATAATCTCCACTCGCTTCGCTTTAGTTCCTGCTTAAGCACTAATAGGCTTTGTATCATTCAATATTCTGAAATACTTCCCTGTTTTGTAAGTGTTCGTATCTTACAGTGTTTGCCCTTAATACACTGTCAGTTGAAAAATATAAACACAAGTCGAAGGTATATACTCTGCGTTTTATTAGGGAATTTCTAATGGAAAAATAAGCTACTAGAACGGCCATCATGGTAAGCCTCCGGAACCTTAAAATGAGCACCTATATTGTTGACCTGTAAATCACTTTTTGAGGCGGTTGTGAAACTTTTTATGTGTGTGTGTGTGTGTGTGTGTGTGTGTGTGTGTGTGTGTGTGTGTGTGTGTTTATTTGTTTGTTTGTTTGTTTGTTTGTTTTAGCGAACTTGTCCAAGCTAATACCAAAATCAGCTTTAATACCAATTTTGAATCAATAGTAATCAGCATTATAAACTGCATAAATTAGCAATTTGAATTTTCGAAAACAGAATTTCCAAAAATAAACGTAAATAAAAATATTATTTTTTAGAAATTCGCTCCTATCACGTCAGCAATAGAGCTGCTAGCTTCGATTATTTTTTTAATTAAATTTATTACAATCTTCACGTAAACATACAAAAGCCGATCACAACGAATGCAATTTAAATGATGAAATATTAGTGTACAGAACGGAACACAATAAGGTCGACTTTAGTGAACCATTGAAAGCTATGCACTTCAGCAAGCAATACAAACTGACTGACTTGGCAAAGTAATGTAACCATCCTCCAATATCGTTTCACAGGACTTATCCCGAGTCCATTTTGAATTACTCTGAAATCCTTTTGCATCCTTTATGGGACAGATTTACAGCGACATATTGAAACCCTAAATGAAAACGCTAATCTTTATCTTGTTGCCGAGCGCAAAGCGAGTGTTTGGCGGTGGACATTTTAAACTGGATTTTCAGTTGAAGCGTGTTTAATTATTTTAACTTGTTAACTTCCGTTAATTGCTAATACAAGTTTGTGGGACAAGAGTTCTCAACTTTTTAGTAACAGCAATAACGTTTATTTTTTTGAATGCAGGGACATTTAATGTAGGCTAAGAACTTATGGGCGCGCTGTGCCTTCTGTAAACACAAAACGGTGAGGACTTAATAATGTACCTCTTGGTGAAAAATAATAAATCAACAACAACTTTTAAATGTATAGGACTCGCGACTAAAACTAACTTTACGTGTTACTTTGATTAGAGCAATGTAACCAATATAAAGCACAAAGCACTGTAATGCAGGAATACACTAGATTGCAAGCAACAAATTACTTGCGGTTACACCCGCTGCTCTAAGCCTAAAATGTATTTATAAAATATAAACTTAAAATTAAATTTAATGTCATTATTTTTTATCGGATCTTTTAGGCAGCTACACCGATATATTGTTCCCTTTAAAACCGTGATTGTTTAGCAATCGTTACACATATTAAACTTTTTAATTAAACCCTGTCTCCCAGAATCCCAACTATTTGCAGTAAAATAAAACCGCAGTCCGAGCTATCCAGGAATCCAGGTCGAGTTACAGTTAAGTTTGTAACTGCATTGTTAGTTACAAGACTTATGTAACATACCCCGCTTCCATTCGATTCAATTCTATGCCACCCGGGTTATAAAGTTTTATGCTTTCAGAAATGATATGGCAGAATCCTTCTTGCGTGAATTCAATATACTCGCTTGCTGTTTGTACTACTTTTTCTGAAAACATTACTTTTTAAATCAGTCGAGAATGTGCGCAAACAATGTACCACGGTATAAACATATTTGTTAATACAACGTATCAATATGTTGTGTCCTGACATATTGTTTCTAGAGGTTAGTATATCTGGGGCACGCAACATACCTATCAAAAACATACCTGTCGAACAGCTTATCAGTGAATAGAACAATTGCACATCAAGGCAACAATACACACGTCAAACAACATATTATGGCTAAAACATACCTAGCAAACGTTATAACAAAGCAACAATATACCTGTCAAAAAACTTATCAATTAAACAATATACCTAGCGAACATTATAACAAGGCAACAATATACCTGTCAAAAAACATATCAAGTAAACAATATACCTAGCAAACATTATAATAAGGCAACAATATACTTGTCGAACAACATATCAAGGCAACAATTCACCCATCAAACTACATATCAAGTAAACAATACCTAGGATTAACATATCAAACCTAGCAAACATTATGTCAAAGTAGCAATATACCTGTAAAAAACATATACAGGCAGCAATGTAACGGTCAACAACATATTATGGCAACAATATTCAAACAACATTCATGACTAAAATATAAGTAGCAGGCATTATATCAAGGCAAAATTATACCCGTCATGCACATATGAAGGAAACAATGTAGCTGTCAAACAACATCTAATGGCTAAAATATACCTGTCAAACATGATATCAAGAGCAACATATGCCTGTTAATCAACATATCAAGTAAACAATATAACTAGGATTAACATATCATGGCTAAAATATATCTAGCAGATATTATAACAAGACAATAATATACCTGTCAAACAACATATCAAGTAAATAATATACCTAGGATTAACATATCAAGGCAGACATTATATATATATAATGTATATCTGTATATAATGTATAATGTATATCTAGCAGACATTATAACAAGACAATAATATATCTGTCAAACAACATATCAATAAACAATATACCTAGGATTAACATATCATGGCTAAAGTATATCTAGCAGACATTATAATATGACAGCAATATACCTATCAAACAACATATCAATAAACAATATACCTAGGATTAACATATCATGGTTAAAGTATATCCAGCAGACATTATAATAAGACAGCAATATACCTGTCAAACAACATATCAATAAACAATATACCTAGGATTAACATATCATGGTTAAAGTATATCCAGCAGACATTATAACAAGACAGCAATATACCTGTCAAACAACATATCAATAAACAATATACCTAGGATTAACATATCATGGCTAAAGTATATCCAGCAGACATTATAACAAGACAGCAATATACCTGTCAAACAACATATCAATAAACAATATAGCTGACAGAACAAACACGTTTCAATATATTTGCCATATAACTTACCACTGCCAAAAAACATTTCAAGTTTTTGTATTTGTAGGTCGGACCCTTAAATTTATTTTAATTGAACCTGTGAAACATTTTACAGGAAATATTTACTTAGGCAATAAATTTTGTAAAATAAAATCGCATTTATTTAAATAAAATTTACTATTGTTTTCAAAGATAATCCGTTGTAACAGCAGCCAACATTTCTTAAACATTTCCAATTAAGCGCGATCAGCTGACGTTAACGGCACAAGTGTTGCCAACTTACAAGCAATTAATTGCAAACATCTCTGATTTAATTAAATCTAATCGGTCACGTGACTCAGTGCCGTGGTTTGTGCGCAAGCTCCGATATTATCCGCAAATTCTGTCAATAATAATATTCATTTTAGATTCAAAGTTACATCAGTTTCGAAATTCAAATTAATAAATGGTGCATGAGAACTTAGCTTAGGCCTACAGATTTGAGTTAGAGGTACGAAAGACCGAAATTTGTGCACAAACTATCAAACCTATTTTGAGAAATTGTAACAATTTTTCTGTCTGTCTATACATACACTGTAACACTCTCACCAGAACCAACAAAGTAGAACATGTTTCAAGGAGACGTTTATATATATATATATATATATATATATATATATATATATATATATATATATAATGAGAGAGAGAGAGAGAGAGAGAGAGAGAGAGAGAGAGAGAGAGAAGAGAGAGACTACATATTAACTATAACCATGTGGTATATTAATTATGTGGCTTACATATTAACTACAATCATGTGGTATATTAATTCTGTCCTATACATATTAACCATAATCAAGTAATATTTTAATTCTGTGGTATACATATTGACAATAATCATATGCTATATTGATTCTATGATAAAAATATTAACCATAATAATGTCGTACATTCACCATAATAATGTGTGTTATTAATTCTGTGGTATGCCTATTAACCATAATAATGTGGTATATTAATTCTGTGGCATACATATTAACCATAATCATGTTGTATATTAAATCTATGGTATATGTATAAAACATAATCATGTGGTATATTACGTCTGTGGTATATTTAACCATAAACATGTGGTATATTAATTCTGTGGTATACATTTTAACCATAATCATGTGGTATATTAATTCTGTGGTATACATTTTAACCATAATCATTTGGTGTATTAATTCTGTGGCATACATATTAACTATAATCATGTGATATATTAATTCTGTGGTATATATATTAACCATAATCAAGTAGTATTTTAATTCAGTGATATACATATTAACCATAATCATGCGGTATATTGATTCTGTGATAAACATATTAACCATAATAATGTCATATATTAACCATAATAATGTGGTATATTAATTCTGTGGTATGCCTATTAACCATAATCATGTGATATATTAATTCTGTAGTATACATATTAACCATAATTATGTAATATTCTAATTATGTTGTATACATATTGACCATAATCATGTAGTGTATTAATTCTATGATATACATATTACCCATAATCATGTGGTATGTTAATTCTGTGGTATACATATTAACCATAATCATGTGGTACATTAATGTTGTGGTATGCATATTAACTATAATCATATGGTATATTAATTCTGTGATATATGTATGGCATGCGGTATATTTATTCCGTGGTATACATATTAACCATAGCCATTTGGTATAAGTACTAGCAACTATACTCGTAAATATTTCGGTCCAGATGCTACTTTGCTATACAAAGAAATTTGAAAAACTGGCGCGATCCTCAAATCTGATCATTCGATTTGGCTCGTTTTTTATATTTGAAGACCGTCTTAACATTTAGTATACCGAATTTGAAAAAAAAAGATTGTTGGTATAAAAGTAAATAGGTAAACCCAAAATAAATCCGAAAGCGGTGACTTGTTTTTTTTTTATTTACTTACAAACCGTAAATATCTTCATTCCAAATTTTAAATTACTTAAGTTCGGTACGAGAGTTATTAAAAAAATACTCAATGAAAAGCGAATATGTAACATTGTACCTTTTGTTACACACGGTAGTGCAATAAGTTTGAGACACCCTACAGTTTCTTATTACAGTTATAATTGTTAGTGAAGTCCTGTAGCAAATTAACTACTGGTGCGATCATCATCGTAAGGCCCAGACCCTAGGCTTCAAAAAGAGTGTTGATTCAAACCTCTAGGTTACTTTTTGAGGGCTAATTTAAACGTTTATGTGTGCAATGCTTTTTGCACGGCACTCTTACATTTGCAATTGCAGTCCGAGCTGATTAGAACAGCACAGGACCCGTACAGTAGTCTCAAAATTTCGAAACATTCATTACAATTTTTTCTTAGTAATTTTAAAACCTGATTTAACTGTCTTGATCAGCGTTACAGTCTGCATAAGTCAGAGTTTCGAATGTACGCACGAGGAAAAACGGCAAACAGCGCAGATACGAAGAACATTTCATTTTATGAAATTCGCTTGCACACACGAGCGAGACATCTGCGTGCTCCAAGCTATTACTAAAAGCGAATTTTGTACAACGTTTACATGCAGATATACTGTATAACCATCTAAACAGCTTCTAAAGGTCAAGTATTACGGTTGCTAGCGTGCTTTGAAGCGAAGAAGTAGGTACGTGTAGCATGACAGATGTGTGCGTTTAAAATAGGTTATGTTTGCCTTACATTTGTGTTGGTCTGTTTTGCTTCATAAATATATTCACCAAGTTATATACAGTAGTTTTGAGTGTCTTCCGTTATCAAATGTATTTAATGTGAAAATTTACAATTAGAACACACGCAGGTTTTAATACTGATTGCAGTAGTGATATCAGATTAAAATAATGAACTTTCTATTTACTTTGAATTGACTCCTTTTGTAAAACGTTTTTATTAACTCGCTTTCTTGTTTGTCTGTTCGGCTGGAATTTTGCAATCGATTTTAAACTAACGTTCCGATGAGTTAAAGACTTGAAATTTTAAATACAGTTCAGGATTGGGATGACAAAGCAGTAATATTTTTTTATTTATTATATATATATATAACGCACACGCGCGCGCACACACACTCGCACGCACGCGCACACACACACACACACACACACACACACACACACACACACACACACACACACACACACACACACACACACACACACACACACACACACACACACACTGCCCGCACCGCTGTTTGGCTCTCTAACATCAAAACGATGACTGTCGTCGTTTATGTAATTTTGGCTATAACATTTTTTACTTATAAAAGTTTAAAGAGAAATTCGAGCCAAAAATATTTACGTTAGTTTAGACTCTTACTGTCGTCCAGCGCCATTGCAGGCGTCGACCGCCTACCGAGAACATAACCTCTGTACCTATATTATGGGAAGAGAGTAGTATTAATAGTATGCAGCGGAAATGGAAAACGAACTTGTCCATTATTTTGGGCAAGTGGATGTGATTAATGAAAAACTTTAAAAAGCAGAAAATTATTCATTAATTGAAAAAAAAATACAAAAACACGTTTTTAAAATGTATTAAAAAGAATAAAATAATATGTTCGACAATGTTAGAGATGAATTACCAATAAAATGATAAGATGATTGTTTTAACAATTTCGAATAGTGAATTTTAACAGATATAACAATAATTGTGAAATTATAAAACGAAAAAATGTGTTGCGCATGAAACAGAAGGATCAGGCAATAGGAATTAAATATTGTTCTGAAAACTCACACAACAATTCAAATCATTTCTAATCAAATTGTTGGTGATTATTCATTCATTCATTAGTTGTATATTTCATGAGCTCCACGTTTTTTATTTTGAATTTTACAATTATTTTTATATTTGTTAAAATTCTTTATCCCAATTGTTTAGGTTAATCATCTTTAGTCGACAATATCGCGTCGCGTCGGTTAGGTTAGGTTAGGTTAGGTTAGGTTGGGTTAGGTTAGGTTAGGTTAGGTCTAAACACGTTCACAATTACACAGTTAATTACATGCAAATACCTGATTTGAATGTAGTAACTGGTTAATAATACAAAACTAATTGTTGCCAATACTACAGCACTGGTTGTGTAAATTTATCACGGGTATAATTGTACTTAAGTTGCCGTAATTGTTACGCCTTGTGTCCTCATTTTCAGTTACACGTTGTACAGAATGAAGGTGGAAACGTTTGTTGAGTGGAAACATTGTCTCTGCCAATATTTTTCGTTGATACGTCTAAGAGAGCAGCACCTCCATTTCGAAAAAAACTTTGTAGTAGGTCCTAAGTATTTTTTTCAAAACTATTTTAGGCTACTATAAAACGAGTAAACGAAAAAAATATTAATAGGTTATGTTATGGTTTACAGAAATACGTATGAAACCTAACAGTAGCATAGTTAAAGATTAATAGCGAATTTTTATAGGAAACTGTGCTATCTTAATAAGACCAAGATCCTTTGATGTCAAGTGACTGAAACCTCCTTGTGACATAGCAGGATAAGCAGTAGCTGGAAAATACCTTCAAACACGAGGTGTAAGCACCAACAATGGGTGTAGAGCTAACCTACAGACTTGTTGCTCCTTAGAATTTTAGCTTGGGCTCTAGTACAAACGCCAACTTTTTAACCGTTATATTTCAGATTTTTTTAAATTAGAATGTTTGTTTTAAAATTTAACTTGAGGTTTATTTTTAATTAATGGTAGCCATGTTTCCGCAGCAGTTAACCGATAAAATTATTCACGACCTCTTATGTACAAGGTTCCAATTGTTTTCGTTTAAATCTGTTATTTTCCCGGTGTTTTACTACCATTAATATTGTTTAATTGTGTTCTTTAAAGCAAAGTGTAATGAATGAGTAGCTATAACTAGTAACAGTGTTTCACATTACGTTGCTACTTTGTAACATCACCGGTTCTTCATAAGAAACGGAGATTAGTAACTGTTAATAGTAACAGTGATTAACATTAATTTACTCCCTATAAACCCTACAATCTAAATTTAAGCAGTGAGTGGATGCTTCTAGTAACAGTAACAGTGACTAAAACAAGAGATGTTCCATACAAACCTCATACACATTATTCTTTTAAGCATTTTGCAGAAAACAACGTTCTGTGTTTTAACAAGATGTGCAATTAGAAAGTAGTTTCTTGCAAAAATCCACCAGATAGCAGACAAATGCCAAGATTGGGTTATTTTGATACCTGAACTTAATTCAAATGAAGTTTTGCCAGTTTACTGTGAAAGAGCTATTAAAAATACATTCTTGCAAGAAATAAATAGCAGTTTTATTTTAAAATTCCACCAGATGGCAGACAAATGTCTTTTCGTATTAACATTGAAAATACATTTGCCATCTGGTGAGATTATTACTCTGAAAAGTAATATTAACTTGCTTATTTTTTTTATTAAGATTATTTTTAAAAGATACACATTGACAGAAGAAAAATCTAAGTAAAGATACATTCTAAAGGCCTACATGTGATGACATCAAGTAAATTGTTTCACTGTAGATTTATTTTTAGGAATATGTACAGGATTTCTCAAAGTTCCTGAAAAAAATAACAGATGCATTATGATTAAACACAGACTTGAAACCTTGAAATGAGCAGTGATCATGACATCTGAAACACATTTTAAAAGGTTATTAAAACAATCATGCTTCGGTAGAGGCAGCTGGTGGGCTTAACGATCCCACAGTAACTCTAGCTCACTACTCTCATCCATCCACACGCGTACGCACGCTCTCTCTCTCTCTCTCTCTCTCACACACACACACACACACACACACACACACACACACACACACACACACACACACACACACACACACACACACACACACACTTGGACGAGCCCATAAGACCAGAGATTGTAGTGCCGGCGGGGGAAACGATTCCAACCATCACGATACATGAGCTGCATCAGGCGTGCAGGAGGATCGGGGATGCCAAAGCACCCGGCCCGGATGGCATACCAAATTCGGCTCTTGCTCTTGATTCGGAATGGTTGCTCTTGAAACCATTCCTGATGCTTTTATTAAAGCACTGAATGGCTGCTTACGGGAAGGAACTTTTCCCACCAGGTGGAAGAAGCAGAGGTTGGTTCTGATACCAAATATGAAAAAGCCTCCTGAAGCACCATCATCATATCGACCGATATGTCTACTTTATACAGCGGGGAAGATTCTGGAGAGGATTTTCTATGGACGACTTAAACCATTCGCTGAAGGCGCATATGGGCTTTTGGAAGATCAATACGGATTTCAGAGGGGCAGATCTACCATCAATGGATGGTATTAACGGTGTCATTACTAAAACAAGGGAAGCTACTGAAGGCAAAAGGTGGAGAAAAGGTGCTAAAAAATATTGCGCCATTGTCACACTAGACGTTAAAAATGCATTCAACTCAGTGCGATGGAGTAATGTATTGCAGATCCTAAATTGCATGGGAGTTCCATTGTATCTCCAGAAGGTGGTAGGGAGTTACTTTGAAAATAGAACTCTCATCTATGACACTGACGAAGGAGGAAAGAGGTACAGAGTAACAGCAGGAGTACCAAAAGGCTCTGTGCTTGGATCCCTCCTTTGGAACATCATGTATGTTCCATGTATGTTCGTAGACATGGGGTCTTACGAGTCAGCGTACCATTGGGCGTATTCGCCGATGACCTTGCGGTGGTTGTTAAGGGGAACGTTTTGGAAGAAGTCGAGGTTCGGGCCAACGAGGCAGTGAAGTCAATCCGGAGATGGTTGACATCTGTGGGTCTGCAGCTCGTCGATCATAAGACGAAGGTCGTGTTTGTGACCAGCAGGAAAAAGAAAAAACAGTAACTCTTACAGTTGGAGATATGCAGATAAGTTCCGTCCCAGCCCTTCGATACCTTGGTGTGTGGGTTGACGCGAGACTCTGCTTCAGGAAACATCTCAAGGCAGTTAGTGAAAAGGCGGCGAATTTGCAGGCTCAAACCCTTTGCAGGCTCATGCCGAATCTGGGAGGTCCAAGACAGGCACGCCGCCGACTCCCTGGCTGGGGTAGTAAGCTCGGTGCTCCTTTACGGAGCGCAGATTTGGAGCCAGGCTATGATGGTCGCGACCTATGCGTGCAAGGTCAATGTGGTGCACCGCCGTGCGTTGCTGCGTGTCGTGAGTGGTTACCGAACAGTTTCCTACGACGCTGCATGCGTAGTGGCGGGCGAACCACCAATGAAGCTGATGGATGATGAAAGAGCGAGGCTCTACTGGCGCAAGCGAAATGCTAAGCCACGGTATAGTCATACAATGGCAGTTACAGAGGAGCGAAATCGGACCCTGGAGACATGGCAGTGACAGTGCGCCGAATCAACAAATGGACGATGGACATACCAACTTATAGGTAATATCCAGGATTAATGCAACAGGAATCATGGGGAGGTGGATTTCTATGTCACACAGATTCTCACTGGGCATGGTTGCTTCCGAGCTTACTTGTTCCGTTTCAGGCTGGAAACAGACTCGGCTTGTCCCCTCTGTCTTCCAGCAGTGGAGGAAGATACGGAGCATGTGTTTTTCCTGTGTCAGAGATTCGACGAGGAAAGGATGAGGCTGCAAACATATCTGCGAGGCAGCATTGCACCGGAAAGTCTGGTTGCAACTATGATGGCTTCAGAGGCCAACTGGAGGGACATTGCGGGATTAACTACAGTGGTCATGAAGAGGTTGAGGGCTGAGGATAGAGAAAGGAGAGCCAACGCTGTAGAAGAGTAGGCGTTCAGCCAGTCCAACTTCCCACGAAGTACTGCCTGGCGGCGGTTCCGTGGGGAGGTTTACAGAAGAGGAATGCTTTTGGTGGTTTTTTTAGTGGGTAACAATGTATCTTAACTTGAGTTTGAGCTTGAGTTTATTTTAGCCGCCTCGGTGGTCTAGTGGATAGCGTACTAGGCTTTCACCCCGAGGACCCGGGTTCGATCTGCACCCGGCTAACCAAGTGTGCACAATAGTCGGACGTTAAACTCGAAAAAAAAAAGGAAAAAAAAATGAACTTAAT
Organism: Callitettix versicolor; assembly: GCA_022606455.1. NCBI lineage: Eukaryota > Metazoa > Arthropoda > Insecta > Hemiptera > Cercopidae > Callitettix > Callitettix versicolor. The sequence continues at coordinate 38,757,405 of CM040190.1, read as the reverse complement.
TTGAGTCCCACACTCTGGGGTAGTGCGTACCCTACCCCAGGTAGTCCATAAAAGATTTTTTCCACATTTTTCGGCATCGCAAAACACATACGCGCGCGCGCGCACACACACACACACACACACACACACACACACACACACACACACACACACACACACACACACACACACACACACACACACACACACACACACACACACACACACACACACACACACACACACACACACACACACACACACACACACACACACACACACACACACACACACACACACACATACACACACTACATAGATTTCATATTACACCATGTACATGCAATAAGTGGGATATGGGCTGCAAGATCGCTGATAATACAGGTCAAAAACTGGGGTTCCATTAGGGTGACCGATGGTATAAGGTCCCGATTTGCTTTTTATCTGCAGGGGGTGCAGACTAGCTGAACATATTGAGAGGATTTATACGTTCCTCGCGGTACCCGAGTCTAACACACAATTACACTTACGACTTTAACAGTTTACACTCACACTTACATTTAGCGAGGCGATAATAGGCTCAATGTGCTTTTCGCCTTCAAATAAATAATTAAAAAAAAAATCCAAGCTAAACTTCCACATGGTGGAGAACAAATACTCTAACCTTAACAAGTTACTTATACCTTAAAATAAAATTTTATGATAATTATAACCTCTCTTTAAAGAAACCAAAGGTAATCTTTTATAAACTTTTTGTAGCGATCTGGATCGGAGCATATTTTTTGCTTTCAAGTTTGCATAGGTCCAATGGAAATCTGCTAATTTTGACCGCAGTTTGTTAACTAGGACATGATTAAAATGTTTACCATAATATAATGTTTTACAGAGCGCTTTTAATGGTAAGACCCAGACCAATTGACTTGTTAAAGGGAAACAAACTTGTGGAAGCTATTACCAAACAATTTTAGTACCATGATTGATATTCCAAAATCGAAATATGTTAATGTTCCTACTTCAGTGTAATTTAATACTAATTTTTCAGATTTTAACACGAAAAATTGTAAACAGGACTCAAAATGACGTTGAATTTATGGTGGTCATTATTTATTGTTATATTTTTATTTGTACAAAAAATGAAATTTCTTTTCAACAATGAACAATATTTTCTAAAATGTATATGAGACTTAGTGTTATATATTGTTATTATTAAATAATAAAAAAAGAGAAAATGCAAATTGTTCTAATTTCTTCCTAGAATGGAATATACAACCAAGTTGTATTTATGAGTAATATAAAGAGCTATTTCAAAACCTCGTCTTTTTTATATTTGAGAATTTCTTCCTTTTTAAATTCAGTGCGGTTTTTTTATACTGGCCCTTATGTTAAAATGTTTTGTCATACTGAACCAGTAAAAATTATGCAAATCCCTAATCAAAACAGTTATGTATTTAAGAGTTACAGTTAATGGAAAGTATTTACCTGATCGGTAAGGTGTTGCCATACTTTATTAATTTCATTAATTATGACAGTAATAACGCAGTGTTAGAGGAACTCGCTGCTACGAAATTGTGTGGCCCATCCTTCACTGTAGCAACTGTAGAATCATTTATGCTTTACAAAGTAAAGGGAAAAGTTATAATTGCATCGAACAGCTGGGGAAGTTACGAGAATGTAAGTACAAAGTAATACAGTATTATTTTAATAATTTTCAGGTTCCAAATAAAGTGGTTTTGAATTGGGTGTTGTTAAAAAAATTGGATGTTGTTCAAAAACTACAATTCATGAGACATTAAATCGAAAAATTGTCTAATACTATTTTCAATGATCTATAGCTCAATTCCGTGTTCCACTTTTAAGATAAAACAAATTTGGAGGATTATTAAAAGGCATTAATAGTACTCCAACTCGGTGGTGGCCGATGCTATGGTTGCATGGCTGCAGATCTCCCAAAAAATTTCTAAATTCAATATATTGTTAATTAGCGGCACTATATTTTAGCTTATAGTAGTGATAATCCATAATAAAAATCCGAAAATTGCTTGAATAACGTGTAAAATTATTCAGATACAACACTTGGTTCTAACCTGAGATTCATTCCTGTGACGTATCAGCGTTACGAAAAAATAGCTTTGGAACCAAGTGAGCAGGGAACAGTGGCCCAATGCGTGGTGTTTTCCTGGTGTATTTACGGAGTACGTGAAGTATGTATTTGTAAACCTCATGAAATCGTTTAGTTTTTTAAAATATTTTCCTTTTCTTTCAAAACCCTCTTAAAAATCAAAACATCGGTTTTTTTAAATAATCGAATTTACTCTAAAACTTATGATTAGTACTGTAGTTCTTAAGCATAAAATGAGTCTGGTACTTTATTTAATAGTTTGTAATTTCAGTGACCATTTTCTTTGTATTTGTATGGGGTAGAGTAAACCTGATTGCAGTAATTTCGCTCCTTAAATAAAAGCGAAATCTATCCATATCTACAAAAATGTAAGCTTATAATTAGGTCGTTATTTCGCCAAGAAATTGTCAAAACACCTGAAAAAATGTGACTGTTTGGTCGTGTGAAAGGTGCATGTTTCAGTCGGTGTACTGGATTTCAAATAAAGGATATTTTTCGGTTCAGTGGTAAATTCGACAAAAACTATGACTGTCGTACTTAGACCTATTAAAAAAGTTAGTGTGGTTTGCAGCGCTTTTCGTTTAACTAAAACCTTGTCCACCCCAAAAAAGAGTTAAAGTTCATTAATGTAGCTATCAATCAACTACAGAATCAATCGATCATTAAGCTCTAATCTTGAGTTCCGATCTGAAACAATATCAAATGTGCAAGTACGGTATGTTATAGTAAATGCAATCTAACTTCGTAGAGCTTATATTAAAGTTAGACTAGAAGTGAAAGCCTACTTTGTTTGTCCTATCACTACGGTAACCGAAACAAATTTTATGCTAAGTTAGTTATCGTGGCAACTAAATTTCATTTTCATTTTACTCTCATGGCAGTTCTGTCGAATATCCGTCATTATTCCGAGCTGTTGAACAGCTGATCTTCAGATCGAGTCGATCAGAATGCCGACGCGAAGGCGTTACGGCTAATGACGCCAATTATTTGTCGATGCCTTCAAGGTCAAATTGCCCCCATTACCGCCGTGGGTGCTTAGTTCTAAAGCCTCTTGCCAAGTTTGCTAATGCACAGAGTTTGGTCAAAGTTCTAGGCCCATCATTATGCACAGTTTAATACCGGTAACTGAAGCACTATCTAAAGGGTGTACAAGTAACAGGCGTACTGGAAAACAAATATAAATACAGTACATTTTAAGTTTTGGGCTCAGGCAGTTGCAAAAACGCCAAAACAATAAATGTCCATCTTACCGTTTTTACCCTAGAGTTGCGTTTCCATTAATCGGCTTTTGCGAAAACTATATTCTTAGTGGAAAACTAAGGACTCTATAAATGTAGTTAGCAGATGTATGTTGCCCCTAAAGGTCAAAGGGCAACGTGAGGGTGTTAACTTTAGTTTTGTTTCGTGAACAACACTTAGCCACAGAGGAAGCCTAAGTAAATAATGCTACAGAAAATTACACAGCACACGCTACACGTTGCCGTTCTCGAACAACTCTATCACAAGCTTTGTAAAGTAAGATGTATTTACGTAGATTGTCGTTAAACAAAGTACACATTACATGTTGTGGGCTATGTACGACTTAGCGAGGCGCAAGGAGTGCGTGCATCTGCGGTGTAATTAGGGCAAAGTTTACGCGTTACAAGATACTAAACTAAAAAAATCTCTTACGTTTCGTTAGAAAAGTTAGCTACGATTTAGAGAAATTGTGTTACTGATGCCTGCTATAGCAGATAGCTTGTGAAAAGAATTTTTTAATTACATATGTAGTAGAAGTACTTGTATGACACGTGGTTCTAGTTTTGAGAGAAAGTTATTGCTGTATGCTGTACTATTATTTTGTGCAGCGAATATTTTAATAAATACATATTATAAAAAAAACGAATTTAAACAAAAATCTTGTTTCTTTATTTTAAAAATTTCTTTCAAAATATGTCTTAATTATTGTACATGTGTGAACATCCCTGAATCATAAATTCCTCAAACCCTTTTCCCCGTCAGATAGCTTAAATATTAACGTGGAAGAAATTTGTGACAGCTGCTTCAGAGTCTGTGCACATTGTGCTGCTCCGTGAATCATTATCCTGCCGCGACCTTTACAGTAGTCCTCAACTATGTGTGTCCACCAGGATTTATCGACAATAAGATCAAAACGTTGTCCAGACCTTGTAAAGGGACAAAGGGTTAAGGGCTCATCAATTAACCGTTATTGCTTTATCTGGATTTACGAGTGCCTCAGGCCCGGCCCTGTCTTTATATTGTACGTTGATTTATTGCTCTAGTTATTTGTACTTTAACACTGTCAGTGTAACGGCCATTGTTTCCACAGCGCAGATTCTAATGAAATAAGCATAAAATTATTTCTCGAATTGTATTACACAAGTTTTACAATAATTAATGTTTTTAAAAACATGAATACGATTATAGAAAAATGTTCATAAATACGAAATATACGCGTTAAAACATTTTATTTTCATTTCTTCGTTGGAATTACATCGAGTAAAGCACCCTGTTTTGTCACGGAATTCTCTTTTCTTGCCGTATATCTCGTTTACTTTGTTTCGTCTCCTCACACGAATCCTAGCATACAATATACTGTTTAGCATTGGCCTGACAAAACGTCCATCGCTACTTCGTTTTTGATTCTAACAACAATCAATCCTGCGCAATACGAGAACGTGTTCTCTGGTATTCTTCGCATCAAAGATAGAACCCCTCCCTTTTTAAAACGTAATGAATATTCACAAAACTCCATTTTGTAGGCGCTTGGAACCTGACTTTCTACCGCTAGCAGAAGGACGGACAGTATCACTGCGTGAGGACGTAGTAGACCGATGTGCGTCCATACGTGTTTATAAACGTTGTTCTCCATTATTTGTTGAAGAATACAAAGTATTTAAATTGAACCCAATTTGGAACCGCACACAAAACTATGGCGTATACAGAGTACATTATTGACCATCAAATCCATCTTCTTAATCGTATTAATGAAAGCAAGGTCGATCTACAAAAAAATATCACTATCGAAGTTACTGCTTTCCTTTCCTCCCACTACAACTCAGAATATGGTGTTCACTTTATGCCAGGCTAATTAGTGTTAGCGTGTTTGGGAATCTCAAGACATTCGTCAAACGATACCTCTTAGCATTATCAAAGACCTGTATATAATCTGTGATCAGCATGCAGAGTTCGGCATTGATTTCAAAACATTACTCTAATATATGGCGCATCACATATAATTGTACCACTGTTCACTCAAAAACCACATTTATTTCCGGTAATTTGGTATCAGAGGTCGAATAAAATAAGAAGAAAATAATTTAAGTGCTATATTCAACAGTGTAATTATGATATACTAGCTTACCTCCTTTTTAAAAACCCTAGTAATTCCATCTAGTTCTACAGTTGTTGCACATAGTTCCTTTATTCAACATTTTTGCGATAAGGTTATCCTTTACAAGAGCTACATTCCTTATCTGTTTTTTAATTTACCTTCAAATCAGATTTTGGATATATATATATATATATATATATATATATATATATATATATATAAACATATACATATATATACACCGTTTCTTAACGTGGCTCCCATTAAAATTTAATCGACTGTTCACCTCATTTAATCATATTTTGGGTTTATATATAACTGTTTAATACGACTCGAAGATTCTACATTCATGTATCTTATATCCTACATTTGCACTAAAATAACCCACTTGTATATACTTGCGCGTCAACACACTGGATTGAAAGCTCTTGGTCTTCACTGCATTGTACAACTTCTTAGGCTCATTTTGTCTATCCAAAGACCCTTTTGTCTAAAAGAAAAGATTTTTAATCTCATTCAAACTATTTTTCCTTCTCAACAAACTAAATACCAAACGAAATGCTTATTTTTTTTTCTTTGCAGCACACCTCGTCTACTCCGCATTTCTCTTCTTCTTCATCTGGATAATAACATCACCTGCCACTTTAACACTGCGCTCCTACACATCTCACTGTGTCTCATCCGCCGCTCGCTACTCTCTTCATCTCAAACTGTCAGCCCTCTCTCTCCATCTGTCTCTGTCAACACTGCACTCCTACACATCTCACTGTGTCTTACTTCATCTCTCATCGCTCGCTAAACTTGTCAGCCCTGCGCTCTCCACAACAGCTATCTGTCTCTGTCAACACTGCACTCCTACACATCTCACTGTGTCTTACCTGCCGCTCGCTACTCTCTTCATCGCTCGCTAAACTTGTCAGCCCTGCGCTCTCCACAACAGCTATCTGTCTCTGTCAACACTGCACTCCTACACATCTCACTGTGTCTTACCTGCCGCTCGCTACTCTCTTCATCACTCACTAAACTTGTCAGAACTGCGCTCTCCACAACAGCTATCTGTCTCTGTCAACACTGCGCTCCTACACATCTCACTGTGTCTTACCCGCCGCTCGCTACTCTCTTCATCACTCGCTAAACTTGTCAGAACTGCGCTCTCCACAACAGCTATCTGTCTCTGTCAACACTGCGCTCCTACACATCTCACTGTGTCTTACCTGCCGCTCGCTACTCTCTTCATCACTCACTAAACTTGTCAGCCCTGCGCTCTCCACAACAGCTATCTGTCTTTGTCAACACTGCGCTCCTACACATCTCACTGTGTCTTACCTGCCGCTCGCTACTCTCTTCATCGCTTGCTAAACTTGTCAGCCCTGCGCTCTCCACAACAGCTATCTGTCTCTGTCAACACTGCGCTCCTACACATCTCACTGTGTCTCACCCGCCGCTCGCTACTCTCTTTATCACTCGCTAAGCTTGTCAGCCCGGCGCTCTCCACAACAGCTATCTGTCTCGGTCAACACTGCGCTGCTACACATCTCACTGTGTCCTGCCTGCCGCTCGCTACTCTCTTCATCACTCGCTAAGCTTGTCAGCCCGGCGCTCTCCACAACAGCTATCTGTCTCGGTCAACACTGCGCTGCTACACATCTCACTGTGTCCTGCCTGCCGCTCGCTACTCTCTTCATCACTCACTAAACTTGTCAGCCCTGCGCTCTCCACAACAGCTATCTGTCTCTGTCAACAATGCGTTCCTTCACATCTCACTGTGTCTCACCCGCCGCTCGCTACTCTCTTCATCATTCGTTAAACTTGTCAGCCCTGCGCTCTCCACAACAGCTATCTGTCTCTGTCAACAATGCGCTCCTACACATCTCACTGTGTCTTACCTGCCGCTCGCTACTCTCTTCATCATTCACTAAACTTGTCACCCCTGCGCTCTCCACAACAGCTATCTGTCTCTGTCAACAATGCGTTCCTTCACATCTCACTGTGTCTCACCCGCCGCTCGCTACTCTCTTTATCACTCGCTAAGCTTGTCAGCCCGGCGCTCTCCACAACAGCTATCTGTCTCTGTCCACACTGCGCTGCTACACATCTCACTGTGTCCTGCCTGCCGCTCGCTACTCTCTTCATCACTCGCTAAGCTTGTCAGCCCGGCGCTCTCCACAACAGCTATCTGTCTCGGTCAACACTGCGCTGCTACACATCTCACTGTGTCTTACCTGCCGCTCGCTACTCTCTTCATCACTCACTAAACTTGTCAGCCCTGCGCTCTCCACAACAGCTATCTGTCTCTGTCAACACTGCGCTCCTTCACATCTCACTGTGTCTCACCCGCCGCTCGCTACTCTCTTCATCATTCGCTAAACTTGTCAGCCCTGCGCTCTCCACAACAGCTATCTGTCTCTGTCAACAATGCGCTCCTACACATCTCACTGTGTCTTACCCGCCGCTCGCTACTCTCTTCATCATTCACTAAACTTGTCAGCCCTGCGCTCTCCACAACAGCTATCTGTCTCTGTCAACAATGCGCTCCTACACATCTCACTGTGTCTTACCTGCCGCTCACTACTCTCTTCATCATTCGCTAAACTTGTCAGCCCTGCGCTCTCCACAACAGCTATCTGTTTCGGTTAACACTGTAGTCCTAATTTTTGTCATGGAAGATACGAGAATGGGGAATACAGACGGTATTAAGAAGGCCTAGAAAGCTTCGGCTGATTAATGTAAAAACGATCTTACAGCTATTGGACTTCATATCGCCTCTTGGTTCATTTTTAATAAAATTTGAATATATAGAATAGTAATTTATGTTTTTTTTACACTGATTGTTAAAAAGTAACGTTTCAACTGAATAAAAAGTGTTATATTGTTTAAATTTTAGAAAAATAACGATATTTTTGAATAAATGAAAGTACGTATTTGCTTATTGGAATTAATTTTTTGTGCCAACTTTGAATCAAACTGAACAAAGATTGCGTTTATATGTATATATATATATATATATACATATAAACGATGTAAAGATCGTTTTTACATTAATCAGCCGAAGCTTTCTAGGCCTTCTTAATACCGTCTGTATTCCCCATTCTCGTATCTTCCATGACAAAAATTAGGACTACAGTGTTAACCGAGACAGATAGCTGTTGTGGAGAGCGCAGGGCTGACAAGTTTAGCGTAACGTAATATATTGCGTTTATATATATATATATATAGATTATGCTACAGAATTAATATACCACATTATAATGGTTAAGTATACCACAGAAGTAATATACCACAAGATTATGTTTAATACGTATACCACAGATTTAATATACCAAATGATTATGTTTAATATGTATACCACAGAATTAATATACCACATGTTTATGATTAATATGTATATCACAGAATTAATATACCACATGATTATGGTTAATATGTGTACCACAGAATTTATATATGACATGATTATGGTTAAGTATAGAACAGAATTAATACACCACATGATTATGGTTAGTATACCACAGAAATATTACACCCCATTATTATGGTTAAGTTTACCCCAGAATGAATATACCACATGATTATTTTTAATACGTATACCACAGATTTAATATACCACATGATTACGTTTAATATGTATACCGTAGAATTAATACACCACATGATTATGTTTAATACGTATACCACAGGTTTAATATACCACATGATTATGTTTAATATGTATACCGCAGAATCAATACACCACATGATTATGGTTAATATGTATACCACAGAATTATATATATATATGCTTGTGACATTATTATGGTTAATATGTGCCAAATATTTTATGCGAATATTCATTCGGTTTGGTGTAATATTTACTTGAACACAAACACTTTTTAAACCTGCCGCATTTAAGAATTGTTCGACTTATCGTCTGACCGCTACGGATGCCTAAGCAACAATTGGAACACTGATAAACACCTGAACGTCGCTGCACAAGTTATAAGTTCACCAACTCCACCCCACCTCACCCTCCACAAACAAACTGCAGGAACGCCTTTGACAATCTTTTACAAGCTTCACATATTGGAAGTCAAATTGCATTTCCTGAGTTCCCTCATAAAGCCTTTACGTGACTTCGCCGTAACTGAATAAGATTCAAAATGGCGGCGGAAAAGTTTGCTGAAACTTATAAGTTTAAGTTCAAAGAACATACTCTCGAGATGGAACGAGTGGGTTGGGCTTACAGGTCGGACCGTGCATATAAACAAACGCTGCATAAACTTTCTCGGATACAAGAAATATTAATGTAAAAAGAGACCATTTCATGATTTTATTACAACCTGCAATTTTAAACTTTTAGAAAAATACTTTCCCACTGCAGTAATTCTAGACTTGTTCTTAAACATGGAGATGTTCTGCATCCCCAAGTAAGGAACGTGTGAGGGGTGTTTATTTAATTTAGATATAAAAATAAAGAATCTCCGTCAAATATATTGTATTATAATAAGACTCCTGATTTCTTGTTTAGCCTATTCTTACTTTGATCATTTGGGTAAACTCGCTTTAGTTGAAAGATACTCCAGGCTGACCAATGACTGTACGATATTAAGGAATAACTGGGAAGAGTTTTTGAAGCAACGGATGGTAAAGGCTTGCAAACAGCAATGTTCAAATACTTTACAAGCACGCACTCACGCACCTCAATTAAAGTCGATCCCGGATACCGGTGTAAACAGGATCATTAAGTATTCACTTCAATGGCGTGCAATCTCTAAGCATTTAGTTTAATTATTTTTGTAAATCTGATTTTACTGTCATATTCAACATAAAAACTGCATATATTACCAAACTGGATTTTCAAATCTATTGCAATTAAGAAATTTAATTTGACGTCTGGCACGGTTCAATGTAACCTTATGTAGCATAAGCCTAAGCCTATGTAGATTTTAGTTCTGTTTTTGAGTTTGAAAAGGATAAGATAAAGAAACATGCTTTTAGAAAGTCGTTTCCATCACGTCAGCGAGACAGCTGCGTGCCGCGACTAAAATCGTGTATAGGTCAGAATCGCCTTAATATGTTCTGGATCTTACCATGATGGCTGATCCGTTGATCAGCAAACTTATTCTCGCTATCAAGATGAACACCCATGTTATTAATACAGTTTGTTTCACTCAAACTTTCACCAAACAAAAATAAATATTTTATCAACTAACGCCCCCATTGTATTACAAAACTATAGTCAAAATGTAATATTCACTGGATAAACCTTATCGAATTAAAATATATAAGAGCAAAACACAAAACTTAGGTTATAAAATCTGAAAAACGTCTAAGAACCGGTGAACAGAGTGAATATAGTGTGTAAGTACATTATTAATTAGTAAACTACTCAGCAAAGCTACCGATGGTCAGGTTGTAAACAATCGGTCTCCCAGACAGAGAATTGAGAACTATTTTATGCGAACCATGAGACCACTCCTATAAGAAGTCAAAAATAGAGATGTGCTCGTCAAGATGAAACCACCGTGACATTGTGCACACAGACCTGACAAAACGATGAGTGCACAACATGGATCGTTATTAAATTTAAATTAAATCGCAAAATAAAGAAATAAACTTCCGTTGAAACAACTGACCCAGTTTTTCTTTTGTCACGTTGCCCCTACTGCTTTTGTTTTATCTCGCGTTCCGTAACGACTTGCACAGTATTAACAGAAAGCAATGTATTTAGTCTGTATACAGGCTGTGACAGGAAAGCGCATTCGGTTACTAAAACTATCGAGCCAGGTAACATTTTGAAGTCAGTGTTACGTTAACGGCAAACGAACTGCACGCAGCTGTTTAGCACTTTCAATTTACACTGAAAATGCGACAATTTTTATTGCCGTCAGATAATATTTTATATATGTTGAATGGAGTTCTGACATTTTATATAATAATATGTGCGAATTTTAATGCTAATTATAATGTTAAAATAACATTCTAAAAAAAGGTAATTGTGAAAATGCCGCCATTTTGATTGTCTTTAACGGATTTTATTAGTAAATCTATGGCGAAATCGACTTTTAGGCAGAGTTTCAAACAAATTATAACAAAATAGCAGTTTAAACTTGATATTGAAAATACGAAAAAATGAACCCAGACCGCTGACATTATAAAATGTAAAATGCTAAAAAGTCTTGGGATCGCCTGAGATGGATTTCTTGCTGGAAAACGAGCTTGTCCAAGGTACTACCAAAATTTATTATCATCTCAAGCCCGACTGAAACTTCGAACGTGTGAGTGCTAATACACGAAAATGTTAATCATCCTTAAGATCCACTGGAGAACGTGGATTACTTCTGAAAACGTTCCAGTCATTGCGACCACCCTGTGTTCATTTGCAAATGCATTTGTAAGGACCATTATTGTAACAAGTGACCTAGTTTTTGCTTTGCGATGTTTAAATCCGTCTCTTCTGTTCCCGTATCAAAACAACTTGTTACATTAATGGACGGATTTATTTACTGTAGCTAATGTATTTTATGCACATGGTGTTCCGTTATTACCGACACCTGGTTTTATCAGTAGCAAAATAATAGAGACCATTATTGGCTGAAAATATTCAAATATTCAAAAATTCACTGGTGAATTTTTACCGGAAAATGAGCTACACTTCAGTGTCAACACGGTACGACCCAGATCAGGGACATCGAAACGAGCACTGATCACTTTTTGAGGACTCGTTAAATACTTTATGCGTGTACGAGGTGTGTTCAGAAAATAACGAGAATTTTAATTTTTTGAACAAAATGTTTATTTATTCTTCTACATTGATGTTGTCACCTTCAAAGTAGTCCCCATTGGAGATTATGCACTTGTGCCAGCGCTTCTTCCAATCCTTGAAACACTTCTCAAACTCGATCTTTGAGATAGCCTTTAGTTCTTTCAGCGATGCGCTTTTAATGTCATCTACGGCTGTAAAACGACAGCCCTTTAAGGTTCTCTTTATTTTTGTAAATAGGAAAAAGTCATACGGAGCCATGTTTAACGAATATGGAGGCTGGGGCATCGTTACAGTACTGCTTTTGGCCAAATATTCACGAACAAGCAATGAAGTGTGAGCTGGTGCATTATTGTGGTGCAAAAGCCACAAATTGTTTTTCTACAGATCCGGGCGTTTTTTTCGGATTGCTTCACGCAAACGGCATTGAACTTGTAGGTAGTACTCCTTTTTGACCTTTTCACCTGGTGGCCGGAATTCATGATGCACTATGCCATTAATATCGAAGAACACAGTGAGCATAACTTTCACGTTCGACCGCACTTGTCGAGCCTTTTTCGGTCTTGGCGAGCCAGAATGCCTCCACTGGGATGATTGAGTCTTAGTTTCGACGTCATATCCGTAAACCCATGTTTCGTCACCTGTTATAATACGTTTCAGTAATTCTGCATCGTCGTTGACTTTTGAGCAACTTCCATTCACCGCTGTTTTTGTTCAAAATTCAACAATTTTGGAACGAATTTTGCTGCCACTCGTTTCATACACAAAACATTGGAAACAATGTCATGACATGATCCAATCGATATGCCAACATCATTAGTGACCTCTCTAATTGTGATTCGGCGATTGTTCATAACCATTTCTTTCACTTTTTCCACGTTTTCATCGGTTGTTGATGTGCTGGGGCGTCCAGGGCGTTCGTCATCTTCAATGTCTTCATGTCCACGGCCTTCTTGGAAACGCTTATACCACTCGTAAACTCTTGCTTTACTCATAGCAGACTCGCCATAGGCCTTTGTTAACATTTCACACACTTTGTTACACTTTATTCCATTTTTTTTACGCAAAATTTGATACAAATTCTTTGATCCATTTCTTTTAACAAACGAAAATCGCCGAGCTCATAAAACACGTCTAACCTTAGTGGCTGTCACAGATAAAGTCAACAATGAAAACAGCTGAAAGTTTTATCATACTTCTAGGGCATGTATACCAACATAATAAAAAAAATGTTTGACAATCGGACTCTCCAAGCTCAAGAAATTTAAAAATTCTCGTTACTTTCTGAACACACCTCGTATGTGTGTTATCACGCTGACATTCGCCATTTTGGTCCTAGTTAATTTAAACTTGGCACAAAAATCGATTCTGTTAAAAGCTTGGAACAAATCCATAACTTTTTCATCTTAAATTGTTTCAAAACCCTAATTTTACCTTGCCACTGACGTTATACATTAGTTTTTTGACTTTCAAAACATGTTGAACTTGACGGCTGTTAAAAGTATAAAAAGAAATGCTATGCCTATATACTATTTTGATTACAAAGGTGAAATCAGAATTTAAAAAAATGCTACTTCCATCGCATCACGCAGCGACTCGTATCATTTTATTAATGTATATTCCTTTGTTTATATTTGCATATCATTTTGATTATATTATTATACTGTAGTTTGAAATGTTTTTACACTATTTATTAATGTATATTAATTTGATTATATTATTATATTGTATTGCTTGAAATACTTTATACTGTTTATTAACGTTAACAATAATATTTTTTTGTTTATACCATTATAATGTACTAGCTGTTACCCGTTGCGGCTTTGCATGCAATTATAATGTAGGCAATAAAATTTATAGTCGATTTTCAAAATCAGAATAGGTCATTTCATTTTAATATATTTCTATTTATAATATTATACGATTTATGGTTTTCGGCCAAGAAATATACATTTTTGCTACTCGATACTCTAAAACATGGTCCTGTTATATTTTAATAAAATACAGTATTATTAAAAAGTCACTATTATTCAATTAAACTGGAATAGTATTGTGTTTATCTCAGGTACCTAAACCGTGTTCATAACAAATTTAATCTCAATTGGTCCTTTAGTTAAAGTGTGATTGAATAACAAACAAATAAACAAAAACAAGCTTTCAGAAATATAATATGATTACCTGTTACCCGTCACGGCTTTTCCCGCAATCGTAATATACATTAAAAATCACGCATGACCGTGTTAGGACCAACAACCGTGTCAGTTAGGTTATGGTGTATTTCTTTTTTAAAATAAAGGTTTTTTAACACACCACCGTGTTACTTAAGTTATGGAGTACTTTTTAAAAAAAAATTAAGGTTTTTTTCACGCATCACCGTATTAGGCCCAACAACCGTGTCAGTTATGTTCTGAAGTACTCTTTTTTAAAAAAATAAATAAAGGTATTTTTAATGCATCACCGCGTTAGGCCTAACAACCATGTTAGTTAACTTATGGAGTTTTTTTAAAAAAAAAAATATAAAAATTTTTCACGCATCACCATGTTAAAAAAAATATAAAATTTTTCACGCATCACCATGTTAGGTTTATCAAACGTGTTAGTTAAGGTTTGGAGTACTCTTTAAAAAAAAAATAACGGTTTTTTTTCACGCATCACCATGTTAGACTTAACAATCGTGTCAGTTAAGGTGTGGAGTACTCTTTAAAAAAAATAACGGTTTTTTCACACATCGCCATGATAGGCCCAACAACCATGTCAGTTAGGATATGTGGTATTCTTTAAAAAAATATAAAGGTTTTTTTACGCATCACCGTGTCAGTTAGGATATGTAGCCTAGTATTCTTTAAAAAAATATAAAGGTTTTTTCACGCATCATCGTGTTAGGCCTAACAACCGTGTCAGTTAGGATATGTAGTATTCTTTAAAAAAATATAAAGGTTTTTCCACACATCACCGTGTTAGGCCTAACAACAGTGTCAATTAGGTTATGTAGTATTATTTAAAAAAAATATAAAGGTTTTTTCATGCATCACTGTGTTAGGCCTAACAACCGTGTTAGTTAAGTTATGGAGTACTCTTAAAAAAAAATATAACGGTTTTTTTCATGTATCACCTTATTAGGCCCAACAACCGTGTCAATTAGGTTATAAGTACTATTTAAAAAAAAAATTAATAAAGGTTTTTTTATTGGATCACCGTGTTAAGCATAACAACCATGTTAGTTAGCTTATGGAGTATTCTTTTAAAAAAATATAAAGTATTTTTCACTAATTACCATGTTAGACCTAACAACCGTGTCAGTTAAGGTTTTCAGTACTATTTTAAAAAAATAAAGTTTTTTCTCATATTACCGTGATAGGCCCAACAACCGTGTCAGTTAGGATATGTAGTAGTCTTTAAAAAAATATAAAGGTTTTCACGCATCACCGTGTTAGGCCTAACAACCGTGTCAATTAGGTTATGTAGTATTCTTTAAAAAATTAAAGGTTTCTTCACACATCACCGTGATAGGCTCAACATCCGTATCAGTTATGTTATGTAGTATTCTTTAAAACAATATACAGGTTTTTTCACGCATCACTGTGTTAGGCCTAACAACCATGTCAATTAGGATATGTAGTATTCTTTAAAAAAATATAAAGGTTTTTCACGCATCACCGTGTTAGGCCTAAATACCGTGTCAATTAGGTTATGTAGTATTCTAAAATAAAATAAAGGTTTTTTTTCACACATCACCATGATTGGCCCAACAAACGTGTCAGTTGGGATATGTAGTAGTCTTTAAAAAAATATAAAGGTTTTTTCACGTATCATCGTGATAGGCCCAACAACCGTGTCAGGATATATAGTAGGCTATTTTTTAAAAAAATATAAAGGTTTTTTCACGCATCACCTTGTTAGGCCTAACAACCATGTCAGTTTGGTTATGCTGTATTCTTTTAAAAAATTGGTTTCTTATCACCCAAAACCTGTGTTAGACGTATTTTTATTGTTTTACCGACTTATAACACGTTACTGATTTTCGCTGGGTAGCAATTTTGAGGTTATGTTGGTCACTTTTATTTTCGATTTTATCGTACTTCTCGTGCATTCATATTTTGGATTCTTGCTTTTGGGCACATAATAAAGCATTTTAGTAACAAAAATATCGAAAAATAAGGATATGCTTCACTGCATGTTTACCATAATGTAATTACACAAATATATATACTACCTTACAATTGGCACTCTGTGTAGGGATTTTTTTACATTTAATATTGAAAATTCAATACAAAGTAACAAATTAAAGTCAGTTTTGAAAAAAATGTCAACTAAAATATTGAAAATTTTATATTAAAAGGAATAATTTTGCAACAAATAAAACACAGATTAAGATTCTTAAAATAGGATTGAATCTATGTTTATCTCAGGTACCTAAATCACATGTCCAGTAAATAACTACAGTTAACACATGCAACAAAACTAAAAACTGATAATTATTTTGGACTGGGTAAGTAGTATAATGACGTTTTGTAAAACGGGAATAGGCCTATGTGTATTTCTGATACTTAAACCATATTCCTACCAAATTTCATCTCAATTGGTTCAGTAGTTAAAGCGTGATTGAATAACAAACAAACACACAAACTTTCAGAAATATAATATGAATTAGATTCTTTGAAATGTTTTTACAATTTTTGTTTGAATACTACTTTAAAATGCAATGATTAATTGCACTGCCCACTTTTTTGATGTTACTTAATAACAAATCACTAAATATTTTTAAATTAGGCAATGATGGATTAAAAATTAAATTAGACGATAAAAAACACCGCAAAGTCCAAAAGTACCTATGCCGACCTACTGTGAAATTGACCCGCGGTTCCATACTTTTTAGTAATAACTATTTACAGATGAAACTTTGGAAAGTTTGTGCAAAGCCTCACGTCGTGTTTCATGTCGAAGAACACGCTTCAAAACATGACCTAATTTCTCACCACTCTTTCACCCCCCCTCCGGCGAGTAGTAATAAAACTGCGCCTGTTCAGTAAATCATACCACAAACTTATAACTACTTTGACAAAACTTTCAGACGCCATTTTGAATCTTCTTTAGTTCAGTTTGTCAGTTTAGTTAAGTCACGTAAGAGCTTTATGAGAAAACTGGGGAGGTGAGGTGCAATTTGGCTTCCAATATGTGAAGGGATTTGAGGGGAGGGGTTGCACTTCTGGAATATGTTTCTTTTATGTTCTTTTATTTATTATGGTGATATGTTTTACTGATTTTGTGAAACCCGCTTCGGATTGCAAATCAGTTTATATAAAACTTACTGTAGGCTACCCTTTTTAGTTACACATATTCATAACAAATGACCAACATTAAGCAGAATCTGATGTACCGATTTGGAGAAACAAAACTAATTTCCCTCGGATTCTGTAACACTCGAACTGGATTTAGGAAGTTATGGGCAAAATCGATCAAAATCTATAACATATTTCGAAGGGTTTTTCATTTTTTTAAACAAAAATACATTTTTTGTATGTAATAAAAAATGGTCTCTAGGCGAAGGCAAAACTTTCCTCGAAATCATTTAGGTTGAAATAAATCAATTAGATTAGTCTCAAACGATAAGCACGGTTACAAATGGATAGGCATCATATAGTCAATCTCACTGTTTTGAACTCAAAGAGGCTTGATTTTGTGTCTCTGTGTATATACGATTATTGAAATTTGGCATATAGGTGAAGTTTTCATATCTTAAAGCTATTAAAAAAAGCAAAACAAATGTTTGTCAAAATATTTTAAAATAGAATTTAAAAAAAAACAACCATGATAATTTTGATCAAATTTTACTCGAATGTAGTCGAATAAGTGCAGAAAAAACGTATAGAAGGGTCGTAAAAACAGAATTTATCTAAATCGGTTGATCATAATTTGCTTGATTTTTTTGTTCAGTTTTGTACCACTCATATAAGTGGAGAAACTTTGAAATTAATTACACTTAACGTTTGGGAGTAAAAGAAAAATAATCCCTGGACAATTACACCAAGTTGAGTTATATAATTGAACCGTCAGTTTTCGAGAAAATCTTTAGCGGTGCTTTTTATTGAATATTCAAGTAAACTTTTTATAACAAAAAATCATTTATTTTGGAAAAAGCACGACCTCTAAGAACAAACAAATCAATTGTATAATCGTTAATAATATTTTCACCAGTCTAAATATTTTTTTTAAAGTGACCATTTAGAAAAATTAAGTTTTATAAATAAGTTACTATTCTTTGTTGTTTTTTTTTACTTCAATAGTAGCAAAGTTTGTTAAAGCTCCTGACAAAAGTTTGTTCAGTTCAGCTGGCAAGGGTTGAATGATGGGGGCAGTAATGGAAGGGATGATTTATATTATAACCATTTCACAAACTTTTCCAAGTTATTTTGAGACTGCGGTATTTTATGGGAGTTCAGAGACAGTAGGCCTATAATGGTGAGAGTGAGGCATTCCTGTTATAAAAAAATTAAGTTTTTTGTTGGTGCGCGGCCTAAACAAGAGGTAAAGTCTGAGAAGTCCACATTTTTGAATTAATTACAACGGAATTATTGGAAAAACTCTAGGCGTACTAAAAATGTATATTGAAAATAGTTTTATAATATCTATTATGGGGGTTGGCGAAGGCAGCTGAAGTGAGGAGCTGATGGGCTAGCGACCCCACCGCTCCTCCGGTGTAGAAAAACCGTTCAGGTTATCATGCGCCGGATCATTGTCTTTGCAAAAAACCGTTCAGAAACGCAAAATGAAAGCATAAAAAAATTATACAAAATTTTACTTAAGTAAGAAGAAAACAACAACAACAAACTATAACAGTACAAATATATTAAAAATTTAAATAACAGGTATAGCTATATTACACTTAAGAACTAAATAACAATTAATAATGAACAAAATTTAATAACAATTTGTAAAAGTATATATAAACATAACAGAAATAAAGTATATATAAACATAACAGAAATAAAGTTATTAGATAAAATAAATAAATAAAATAACACAAGAAATAACAAATATATATATTAAATTTTATTTAAAACATTCAGACGATGAAGGAAGTATAGAACCCGGTCAACGGCCGAAGCACTATCTCCCAACATCGTCTGCAAACAGTTGCTCAGACCACACATAACACGCACATTTTGGAAACCATCACAATCGAGCAATATATGTTTTATTGTGATGGTTTCCCTACAGAACTCGCATTCAGGTGGCTCCCCGCGTTCCATCAGAAATCCATGCGTTAACATGGAGTGACCAATGCGAAGGCGGGTGATCACCACCTCTTCTCTACGACTTGCACGTATTGACGACCCCCAAGGACGAACAGTATTTTTAATTACCCTCAATTTGTTACTGCTTGTAGCTGCTCATTCATTTTCCCACTGTAGAAGAATTAAATGTTTTACGTGACAAAGAAAGTCAGACAAGATTACACGTTGAGTGCATGGCGGCAGAAAAGTTGCTTCCTTTGCCGCATTATCCGCTTCAGTGTTTCCAAATATTCCACAGTGACCAGGAATCCAGATAAATGATACTCTTGCACCTCGTAGTTCAAGTCTATGGACAGAGCACAGAATATCTTGAACCAGAGGGTTTACCGAATACATATCCCGGATTGCCTGGAGGGCACTTTCTGAATCAGAACAAACTACGTAATGCAAACTATCGAATTCAATAGTGTTCAGAGCCTTTAAGATGGCAAAGAGTTCGGCAGTAAAGACACTACAAATTGAGGGTAATCCATACTTATACGTTTCGTCCAGTGAATAAAACGCACACCCAACATTATTATTCATCTTAGAACCATCTGTGAAAATAAATATAGCAGATGGATATGAATTAATCAGTCGAGAAAACTCACGTTGATACACAATGTTAGGAGTGTTGTCTTTCAGGTATGTACACAAGGAGAAATCAAAGGTCGGCATATTGATTATCCATGGAGGGACAAGACAAAAGGACCTTTCAAACATTGGGGGTAGTTCAATACGCAAGTCTTCAAAAACACGGGTTGTTCTAATGCCAACAGGGGCTGTAGCGTGCGGTCGGGATTCATAATGTTGGTGCAACTGATTATGGAAAACGGTATTATAAGCAGGATGCCATGGTTTACATAATATATTACATAAGTAACTTATTTGTAACTGCTGTCTCCGACGAGAGAGTGATGGTTCGCCAGCATCGGCGAGAACACTCACGACGGGACTTGAACGGAAAGCACCAGAAACAAGACGGATTGCAGAGTTATGGACGGGATCTAGTTTCTTTAAAATCGATGGTCTAGCAGATGAATATACAATGCTACCGTAATCAATTCGCGAACGAATTACAGCATGATAAAACATCAACATACTGGTCCTATCAGCGCCCCATCGAGAACTACTAAGAACCCTCAACATATCGAGAATTTTGTTACATCGTAACTTTAAATCACGCACGTGAGGGCTCCAGGAGAGCCTTTCGTCAAATATTAGACCCAAAAATCGAACGGATGGAAAAGTCCGGAGCTGTATACCATCAAGATATAACGAAGGAGCTTGGATCTGTCGACGGCGACTGAAGGCAATGCACTGAGTTTTAGCAGCAGAGAATTTAAAGCCAGTAGATCTCGTCCATGTCTGCAACCTATTTATTACCAGCTGAAGAGTTCTTTCAGCTGTTGCCATATTTCTGGTACTTACATAAATAGCAAAATCGTCCACAAAGAGCGAACATCGGACAGGGGACTGCACATTAGCAGTAATTCCATTGATTGCGATAGCAAACAAGGTAACACTAAGTACACTCCCCTGTGGAACACCATTCTCTAAGTGGAATCGATCTGAAACTGTAGCTCCAAGACGTATCCTAAAGTACCTATTAGACAGGAAATTTGTAATAAAAGCTAGAATTCTGCCT
Source organism: Callitettix versicolor (assembly GCA_022606455.1). Classification (NCBI taxonomy): domain Eukaryota; kingdom Metazoa; phylum Arthropoda; class Insecta; order Hemiptera; family Cercopidae; genus Callitettix; species Callitettix versicolor. The sequence goes on along the minus strand of CM040190.1, from coordinate 38,736,312 downwards.
TGTATACCCCATGATTTTAAAATGTTCAGTATTCCTCTTCTCCAGGCCATGTCGTATGCCTTCTCTAGGTCAAAAAATACTGCAACAAGTGTTTGACGCAAGAGGAAGGCATCTTGTATTGCAGATTCTAACAAAACCAGCTGATCCACAGAAGATCGACCTTGTCGAAAACCGCACTGGTCATTCGATAGTAATTTATTAGTTTCTAAATACCAAACAAGGCGACGATTTACCATTTTTTCTACCAGCTTGCATAGCACGCTGGTGAGAGAAATAGGACGATAGCTACTTGGATCAGTTTTCTCTTTACCTGGTTTAAAAACGGGAATTACTGTGGCTTCCAACCAATCGCCAGGGAATGTACGCTCCTCGTACATACGATTGTATATTTCGAGAAGAAATAACTTACCCGACGGTGGAAGATTTTTAATCATGGAGTAAACAAGGTTGTCAGGACCGGGAGCTGAATCCTTGGTGGACAGCAGTGCAGATTCTAGCTCACGTAGAGTAAACAGACTGTTCAGAGGAGAATCATCAGAAGTACCGACAGTGAAAGGCAATTTTTCTATTGCGCTTTTGTGTTTACAAAAGGCAGTATTATAGGCTGCAGATGAGGAAAAACTTGCAAAGGATGACCCTAAAAGGTTTACAAATGTCAGAACCGTCAGAAACCAATAATCCGTTCGCCTGTTGAAGTCCCATCAGTCCTACAGATGGAGGCGGACCACAAATGGAACGCAATTTCTTCCACACTACAGATGTAGGTGTTGTTCTACATATTGTTCCAATGTATTGGGTCCAAGAATCCTTTCTGCTTTGCCTGAATATTCTACGAGCTTTTGCACGAAGGACTTTATATTGTTCTAGGTTTTCACTTGTCGGGTTTCTGTTGAATCTCCTCAGAGCTTTTCTATGTAGACGTAACGCCTTCCTACATTCCTCGTTCCACCAAGGGACAGGTGGACGTGAAGGGCGTACTGAAGTTTTTGGAATAGATTTCTCTGCTGCTTGTAAAATGTTTTGACTAAATTTAGACACTATTGTGTTTATACAGTCATTATATTCAATGTCTGGTGATACAAATTTCTTCATAAATTCCTCCCAATTTGCTTTTTCAGAATCCAACGCGGCAGGCGCTGATCCGGACGAGAGAAAATTACGAAATGAAATATTAATGGGAGTATGATCACTGCCGTAAAGATCAGGTAATACCGACCATTCAAACTTTGTCGCCAAAACTGGACTACAGAATGACAAATCCACAACTGTCCATCCACCAGTAGATGCTGATAAATGTGTAGGAGAACCGTCATTAAGTAGGCACAAATCCAAGTTGGACCGTATTCTATCAATATGTATTCCTCTTGAGTTACAAGACAATGAACCCCATGCACTGTGGTGAGCATTAAAATCGCCTGTCAGTAAAATCGGCGGTGGTAACTGTGAGACTAAGTTATATATTTCATTATTTTGAAAATTGTAACTCGGAGGCAAGTATAGGCAACATATAGTAAGTTTGAATGGGACGGTTATCTGAACGGCAACAGCTTGTAAAGGTGTCAATACATTAACGAGAACCGATTCAATAGAGTTATGAGTCAATATGGCAACACCACCCTTGGCTCTTTCCTCCGTGATGAAATCGGTTCTGGCAATGGAATAACCCCTAAAACTGAAACTGTGATATTGATGCAGGTGCGTTTCTTGAAGACACATTATCAATGGTGATAAATCTCTCACAAGAACTTTCAGATCCTCGATGTGGCATCTTACCCCATTAATATTCCATTGTATTAAGTTATGCTTCATTCGATTTGTAGCCATAAGAATATAATGAACTAGTATATGACAGGATTTAATATTGTTTTGTCATTTGTATCTACTTTAGGTTTATCCGAGTCCACTGACATCGAATCACTACTGTGACTGATGTCGGACTCTGTAGATAGTTTGCATTTTGAAGGAGGCACTTTGGCAGGTGATCCTTCTTTAGAATTTTTATTAGTATTTTTTTAACAGGTTTATTTCCTGTGTTTTTCTGCCCAACGACAGGTGGGCAGGTATTAGCTTTTTTTAGAAAGTAGGTTAGGTCTACAGGCACTTTTTTATTGTTACCTTTCATTACTTGTGACTTTGCTCGCAAACCCATACTGGAAGTAGAAGTAGGTGGCATTACTTTTGCAGGTAATGGCTTCGTGGACTCAGTCACAAGAGGTTTAGATATTTTGTTACTGTTAGAGGCCTGGATTTTTCCAGCAGAACAATCCGATTGTTGACGACCAGTCAAATTAGAGATAGAAAGATCACTACTAGTAGAAATCAGAGCCACAAGGTGAGCTACTTGTTCCGATAATGCTTTCACAGTTTTGGTAAGCTCGTCGCAATTTACACAAGAGCCCTTGCTGCTGCTGGATGCAACAGCAGCAAAAGACCTACCCTCAACCATTTGTTTCGCATTTTTAAATACCCTCTTAGCTTCTGAGAAGGATACCCTGTCTCTTGACATAATTGTGAGGACAGCTTTTTCGTTCTTAAACTTAGGGCAGTTAAAGGAACGAGCTTGATGAGCGCCTCCACAATTGGGACAATTAGGGTCATCTTTACAGTCCTCACTATTATGCTTCTCTGAACCACAATTACCACATACCTCAGGCTTCCGGCATGTAGAGCTCACGTGTCCAAAACCCTGGCATTTAAAGCAACGTCTAGGGTTTGGGACGTATGGTCTCACCGACAGCCGTTGGTACCCGGCATGTATATATTCTGGTATGTTGGGTATTCCAAAAGTAACAATAAGGGAAGTAGTTGGTACATTCTGCCCTTTCTCATTGCGCAAAATGCGACGGACGTCTATAATAGACTCGCTTGCCAGCTCTGATTTGATCTCCTCCAGATCTACATGGAGGAGATCTCTACAAGTAATTACCCCTTTGGCATGGTTTAAGGTCCTATGGGGTTCCACAGTTACCTTAACAGTATCATAAAAGGAGGTCATCTCTAATAGCGACTTGCTCTGCTTCTCGCTTTTGGTTTCGATTAGTAGCGTACCGTTTTGCAGTTTTTTAATGGACGCTACAGGACCAGCTTTTCCTATTACTGCTTTGTTGATAAGAAAGGGCGAAACTTTGGATAAGTCCGCACCTTCCACCGCGTTTTTCACCACTAAGAACTTAGGAGATGGCATCTGAGTAACAGTACTCATCTCTTTTTCTTCCTTATCACTCCCACTATTACCTACAGACCTGTTCGACGAAGCCGAACGAGGCCTCTTTGTTCCGATTTTGGCGTTTATTTTTGAAGTTTCCATAATTGTATTTACCGAGCGATTCATGAATGTTGATATCTCGAACAAATGGTACAGGGTGCACCCAAACGTCACCAGTAGCCCAGGATACTCGAACTAAAGCGAGAATCCCCAATAAATTGAGGGGGACCTCCAATATCCCGGAGTCGAAGTACATGTCTTCAGCACTCCAGCATCTTAGGAATGGGTTCCGGTACAACGTTACGGTTCCCCAAACCCAGGTACCACTGGCAGCCGCCCTCCATGTACTCACAGAATGCAACCATTTGTATCGATAGACCCAATTATAGGCTCCGACACCCATAATTCAACACCCATGTGCTTGCCAGGCGCCTATAGGCTGCTCGGTCCCAGCACTTGTCCCATCAGCGGTCCTCGGCAGTGCTAGGCACACATCAGGTTCCACATACTTGGCCCCGCCAAAGGAAACCAAGCAGTATTGCCACTCCCAGACATAACGGAACAAGTACAGCAAATCCCTAAATGTACGTGTGAGTGTAAAGTGTTTAAATCGTAAGTGTAGTGTTGTGAGTGTAAGTGTGTGTTAGACACGGGTGCCGTGAGGCTCGTCCAGGTCCTCTCAATAGATGCAGCTAGTCTGCACCCCCCTGCAGGTATATATGTGTTTGTGTGAGAGAGTGTGTGTGTATATATATGTGGTGTGTATGTTGTGTGTATGTGGAGTAAATGAGTGAGAGTAGAATGAGCTAGAGGTATGGTGGGGTCGCTAAGCCCATCAGCTGCTCACTTCAGCTGCCTCCGCCGGGTCTACCAATTCATCTCAATTGGTCCAGTGGTTAAAGCGTGATTGAATAACAAACACACGAACTTTCAGAAATATAATATGATTAAGATTAAGGTAAGATAAAACATAATCATTTAACTGCACAAAAATATGTTAATCAGTGGCAAGTGTGCAGTGAGTGTACAAAAGAAAGTTTCTTTGTGCCTATGAAATAAATAACTTTGAAAAAACTAACTCAAAAAATTTTCAGCTTTGAGATAGCGTCATTCGACTGCAAAAGTACTGTAACCTTAATGAGCAAATCTCTACAACTGAACACACTTGTTGAGCGAGATACAATATTTAGTCAGTCCTTGTATGGACACAAACACGAAGCAGACAAAACGGTGTTGTGAGAAATTAATGAACACCAATTGATTTTGATTTTGCTTCCACCAAAGCGCACACGAAAATCGTGAGCCTTTAGTATTCATGAAACTCTAATTAAAACTGAAACTTGGAACCGAATAAAAAACCAGCAACTTAGTAATAAAGAGTGTTTACCATTTATATCTTCATTTACCTAATCAAATCAAATTATAACACAAATAAACAGGCATACCAATATTACAAATAACAATCACGACACGCACCTGTCTCGCTCACTTAATAGAAGCGCATTTCTAAAAGTATTTTTTCATCTTATCCACTTTTCAAAATTCTAATTTCGCGCCATTATGAACAGAATTCATATCTGCATGTATTGGCATTTTAAAATATCAGACCGTGCCGAAAACACGAAACACTCCCGACCGCCGTCTAAATAAATTTCCTACTTCCAACAAATGGCAATTTGTGCAGTTTTTAACGCTGATTACGATTGTAAAATGAGATTTTCAAAAAATATTTAAGACGAAAAAATTATATTTTTTTAAATATATCAAATAACCGCCATTTTGAAACTGCTAACCGAATTTTGTTGTTAACTTGCCCAAGCTACTGATTTGCTAACAAAACTTGACAAAGCTGCTATGAAAATCGATTTCCCCCCTTCTTAAACAAATCTGACTGAAATTGCGAACATGGGAGTGTAATGTCACACACACGCACGCACGCACGCACGCACGCACGCACGCACGCACGCGCACACTCACACACGCACGCACACACACACACACACACATTTATACATATATGTAACAATTTTATAACAATTTCAATTACCCCCGTCCACCTAAAAAACTAATCATGATCGGCGCTCATTTCAAGATCCTGGGTCTGGGTCATACCATGATGCTCACTCAAATAGCTCATTTTCCAATGGAAATTCACTAAAAAAGTAAGTCGGCACTCATGTATATCAGAGTGGCCAACGATCACCTAAAATTACACGATTTTCTAAGTAGAATAACATTGAGGAAAATTTTAGTTTTTGTGCTCTTAAAAACTGACTGAGCAGCGGTTTTTTGAAAATCAGTAATTGTGTTGGTAGGCCTAAGTATAAGACAGGCACAACGTACGTTGCTTCGTGAAATAGGTTATATTTTAAACTAGCTGTTTCCTGTCACGGCTTTGACCGCAATCATAATTATACATTCAAGATAATAAAATTTATAGTCGATTTTGAAAATCAGAATAACTTTATTTTAGTTTAATATATTTCTGTATACATTATTGTAAGATTTATGGTTTTTGGCCAATACGTATAAACTTTTACTACTCGACACTCTAGAACAGGCAACATATAACTGACCGTGGGAGAAGCACGGAGTTCTCAAATGTATTCCTCCTACTCTTAATGTCTGACCCTGAGACTTATTACTTGTAATTGATCACCTGCGGAAAACATTTTTTTTAAGAATACATGCGATTTTAAGCCAATTTTTACGGAACTATGTTCACACGATGTTACTGTTTACATTGCATTGAAGATACTATAATTCCTTCCCTGATTTACCGGACATGAACATTCTTATTATGCACGTGTACTTAATGCTCATGCGCGATACAGAATCTGACAGGCATTACTAAATTTTATGATTTATTACTATGTCTGTGCTTGTTCGTTAAAATGGCCGCTGTTATATGTGAACTTTACGATTTGCCTCTGAGTTTTTAGGTTGGAATTACGGCCATGGTTATTTCTCATTAACCATGGTATCTTTAAAGAATCGTGTCGTGTTCAAAGTGCGGCAATATTTGCATTATTAATAAAGAAAAATTATCATTTTATTGAAACCGTGTACGACTTCAGGTTTTTTTCACAAAAACCAAAACTGTCATCAGGTTTTTTTCACGCATCACCGTATTAGACCTGACAATCGTGCAGTTAGGTTATGGAGTATTCTTTTTTTTAAATAAAGTTTTTTTTAACGCATCACTGTGTTAGGCCTAACAACCATGTTAGTTATCTTATGGAGTATTCTTAAAAAAAAAAAATTTCACACGTCACCATTCCTAACAACCGTGTCAGTTAAGTTTGGAGTACTCTTTAAAAAAAATTAAGGTTTTTTTCACACATCACCTTCATAGGTCCAACAACCATGTCAGTTAGGTATATAGTATTCATTAAAAAAGTTTAAGGTTTGTTCACGCATCACCGTGTTAGGCCTAACAACCGTGTCAGTTAGGTTATGTAGTATTCTTAACAAAGAATACATTTTTTTTTACGCACTACCGTGTTAGGTCCAACAACCGTGTCAGTTAGGTTTTGGAGTTTTCTTTTTAAAAAATTGGTTTCTTATCACCCAAAACCCGTTTTAGTCGTATTTTTATTGTTTTACCGATTTACAACACGTAACAGACTTTCGTGCGGTAGCAATTTTGAGGTTATGTTGGTCACTTTTTTTTCCATTTTTATCGTACTTCTTTCCGTGCTTTTATATTTTGGATTCTTTCTTTTGGGCATGTAATAAAGCGTTTTAGTAACAAAAATATCGAAAAATCCAGGTCATGCTACACTGCATATTTACCATCTTTTCATATAATGTAATTACACAAATATATATACTAACTTACAATTAAAGTATCCTAATAAAATTGTATATGTTATATATTCTGCACTCTGCGTCGAAAACATTGAAAAGTCTTAAATGAGGAACACCAGATTGTGATTATTTGATGTAATGAAATTTAAAATAACAAAACTACAAACAATATAGCAAACCAGATTTTCACAAAGAGAAAATACTTACAATTATATTAATTTTTAACGTATCATAATCTGCACTCTGCGTAGGGATTTTTTACATTTAATATTGAAAATTCAACACAAAGTAACAAATTAGTCAGTTTTGAAAAAATTGCAACTAAAATAATTGAAAATGTAACATTAAAAGCAATAATTTTGTAATAAATAAAATACGGATTAAGATTCGTAAAATGGGATTAGATATAGATCTCAAATCTCAGTACATAAATCTCAGGTACATAAATCTCAAATCCAGTAAACAGTAATCTTAATCTTAATCATATTATATTTCTGAAAGTTTGTGTTTGTTATTTAGTCACGCTTTAACCATTGGACCAATTGAGATGAAACTTGGTACGAAAATGGTTTAAGTATCTGAGATAAACATAGGCCTAATCCCGTTTTAAAAACGTCATTATATTACTTACCCAGCCCAACATAATTATGAAGTATTTAGTTTTGTGGCATGTGTTAACTGTAGTTAGGTTTAATTACTGTTTACTAGACCTGAGATTTAGGTACCTGAGATGGACATAGATCTAATCCCATATCTTAATCTATGAAAATTTATTGCAAAATTATTGCTTTTGATGTTACATTTTCAATTATTTTAATTTTTTCAAAACTGACTCTAATTTGTTACTTTGTGTTGAATTTTCAATATTAAAAGTAAAAAAGAGTGCAGATTACGATACGTTAAAAATTACTATAATTGTAAGTATTTTCTCTTTGTGAAAGTCTGGTTTGCTTTATTGTTTGTAGTTTTGTTATTTTAAGTTTCATTAGATCAAATAATCACAATCTGGTGTTTCTCATTTAAGACTTTTCAATGTTTTCGACACAGAGTGCAGAATATATAACATATAAAATTTTATTAGGATACTTTAATTGTAAGGTAGTATATATATTTATGTAATTAAATTATATGAAAAAATTGTAAATATTTATTGTAGCATGACCTGGATTTTTCGATATTTTTGTTACTAAAATGCTTTATTACATGCCCAAAAGCAAGAACCCAAACTATAAAAGCGCGGAAACCACGAGAAGTACGATAAAAATCGAAAATAAAAGTGACCAACATAACCTCAAAATTGCTACCGCGCGAAAATCGGTAACGTTTTGTAGATCGGTAAAACAATAAAAAATACGTCTAACACGGGTTTTGGGTGATAAGAAACCATTTTTTTTTTTTTTTTAAGAATACTCCATAACTAACATAACTCCATAACCACGGTTGTTAGGCCTGACACGGTGGTGCGTAAGAAAAACCTTTATATTTCTTTAAAGAATACTATATAGCCTAACTGACACGGTTGTTAGGCCTAACACGGTGATGCCTATAAAAACCTTTATATTTGTTTAAAGAATACTACATATCCTAACTGACATAGTTGTTGGGCCTATCATGGTGATGCGTGAAAAATCTTTATATTTTTTTTAAAGAATACTCCATAAGCTAACTAACATGGTTGTTAGGCCTAACACGGTGATGCATTAAAAAAACCTTTATTTATTTTTTTAAAAAGAGTACTCTATAACCTGACACGGATGTTGGGCCTAATACGGTGATGCAGGAAAAACCTTAATTTTTTAAAAAAAGTACTCCATAACTTAACTAACACGGTTGTTATGCTTAACACGGTGATGCGTTAAAAAAACCTTTATTAAAAAAAAAAAAAATACACCATAACCTAACTGATACAGTTGTTGGGCCTAACTCGGTGATGCGTGATATTTATTGTATATTATGATTGCGGGCAAAGCCGTGACGGGTAACAGTTAATCATATTATATTTTTGAAAGTTTGTTTTTGTTTGTTATTCAATCACACTTTAACTACTAGACCAATTGAGATTAAATTTGTTATGAACACGGTTTAGGTACCTGAGATAAACACAATACTATTCCAGTTTAGTTGTATAATAGTGACTTTTTAATAATACTGTATTTTATTAAAATATGACAGGACCCTGTTTTAGAGTATCGAGTAGCAAAAATTTACATGTCTTGGCCGAAAACCATAAATCGTATAATATACGATATATAGAAATATATTAAAATGAAATGAACCTATTCTGATTTTGAAAATCGACAATAAATTTTATTGCCTACATTATAATTGCATGCAAAGCTGCAACGGGTAACAGCTAGTGCAGCTATATTTTCATGTCTGTGTCTGTCGATACAGAGCTACTGACCTCTACCGCCAACAAGAACAAATAAACTTTGTGTACAATATTATACAGATTACATTTGCCCGTCAATTCTTTCTACTAATTGTGTACCTTAATTTTAAAAAAAATTAAATTAATGGTGCAAAAACACTGCACGAACTTTCTCACATTCCCACAAAAATTTGGTTAGAAAAACTACAAAGAAAATAGGAAACTTGGCACAATTTTCACGTGGATAGTCAGATTTTTATCTCCTGCTGTTTCACTAGTCAAATCAGTGTGGTCAGGGTTCGTTTCGTTTTTCCGGTTTTAGGCCTAATGACTGAAGGCAATGCTCTAATAATGACATTTTTTTTAAATCTCATTTAGGCTACCAATTTCGAAAATAATCCGATTTTTTTAATGTTTACAATTGTAATCAAATCTGTTTTTAGTAGCCTACATAGCAGATCATACCTATTGTTTAAGCAAGATCGACAGATCGTAATTTTGACAAAAAATGTGTTACAACAAAATTTTTTAACAAAATTACATAGTCGCGACACCGCAGCTGACTCGCTGACGTGATAGAAGCGAATTTCCAAAAGTAATTTTTTTATCTAACTCTTTTTGAAGCAATAACTTTACCTAAACAGGTAAGCAGCGTTAAAATCTGCATACATTAGCATTTTAAACCTTTAATTTAGACTGAAAATACGACAATAAACCCTGACCGCCTTCAAATTAAATTTATGAATTCAGAAGGATTTAGAAAATTTTAAATACTAATTATGCTGCTTTTAATGCTGATTATGATGTTGAAACCGGATTTTCAAAAATATTTAGAAACAAAATTTATAAAATTTTTAATGCCTGCCATTTTGAAACTGTTATACAAATTTTGCTGGTTAACAAATTTTTTTCCAAGCCATTACCGAAATCAATGTTTTTACAAAGTTTGACTTAAATCAGAGTAAAATTGCAATTGTGAGGGTACATATGTTAGCCGATTGCAAGGAACCGATCTAGATCTATGATAGCAGCTCCAGAAGAAATATGGCTTTCCAAAAATGACTTTCAGGAGTGTTTCTGACAACTGTATAAACGGTGAAAGAAGTGTGTACAAGTAGGAGTAGAATATTTTGAAGCGAAATATGGTTAAAATATTATATGTACTTTCAATAAATCGTCATTCCAGGAACTTTTTGACCAGACCTCCTACTTAACAAAGGAGACATGAAATTTAATATATCCAGTAAAAACATCACCCATCCCTATCTCTCCCACATACTGAACTACTTATAGTGATACAATAAAATTTTAAGCAACACCGATTTCTCTTTAACGTTAAAGAGAAATTCTGTTTCAAAATTGCCCACGCCCAGTTCTCTAAAGTCTTACATAATTAAATATAATCTCCACTCGCTTCGCTTTAGTTCCTGCTTAAGCACTAATATCGTTCAATATTCTGAAATACGTCCCTGTTTTGTAAGTGTTCGTATCTTACAGTGTTTGCCCTTAATACACTGTCAGTCTGAAAATATAAACACAAGCTTTTAAAGCACTGCCGATTAAGAGAAAGTCTATGGTATATACTCTGCGTTTTATTAGGAAATTTCTAATGGAAATATAAGCTACTAGAACGGCCATCATGGTAAGCCTCCAGAAAGGTGCTCATCTTAACCTGTAAGTCACTTTTTGGGGAGTTGTTGAACTTGTATGTGTGTGTGTGTGTATGTGTGTGTTTTAGCGTGTTTGCAATATTGATTATGATAAGAGCTTGGAAAACTTCGTTAACCAGCAAAATTTGTTTGAGTTTCAAAATGGCGGCCATATCAAATATATAAAAATTAGTAACTTTATCTTTAATATTTCACCATCGTATTCAGCAGTGAAAACCACTCATATAAGTATTTTCAATTTTCAAAACCAGTTGAAATGAAGACTATTTGACGGTGGTCAGGGTTTATTTTATTGTTTTCAGAGTAATTTTTAAGTTTAAAATGCTTATATACGCAGATTTTAATGCTAATTATGTTGATGAAATCAGGATTTCGGAAAGGTTATAAACAAATACGTTGGGAAATTCGCTGTAATCACGTCAGCGAGACAGCTGCGTGCAGTGATTATTTGTAACAAATTTTATTGTTGATTATCCAATCATATTGCCATGGGTTTTTCCTGATTGCTAGAACTGTCTTGATCTATAAGTCAGTAAAACTGCTAAACAATCTTTTGTAATCACCTCATGCAACTGTCTTCCTGACATGATGGAAAAATATCTTAAACATTTTTGAAATATTTGATTTCACGATCATAAATAGCATTCAGAACTATATAATTAAGAAACTTTGAAATTATATATGAAGTGCTAATTTATGCAGATTTTAAACATCAAGTATGACAGTGAAGAAGGATTTTCAAAAAAATAGAAGATAAAAATTAATGATTGCTTTTTTTAATTGGTAATGGCCGCCATTTTGAAACGGTTGAAATGATTTTTCTGCATAACAAACCTGTTCAACCTAAAACCAAAATCAGCATTAATACCAATTTTGAATCATAAATAATCCGCGTTATAAACCAGTGCAACAATATACCTGTTGAACAAGGTATGAAGACAACAATATCCCCGTCAAAAAAAATATCAAGTAAACAATACACCTAGCTAACATTATAAAAAGGCAACAATATACCTGTTGAATAGCTTATTAGTCAATCAAACAATTGCACATCAAGGCAACAATACACACATAAAACAACATGTCATGACTAAAACATACCTGGGCATGTTATAAGCAAACATTATAACAAGGCAACAATATACTTGTCAAACAACATATCAAGGCAACAATATACCTGTCAAAAAACATATCAAGTAAACAATATACATAGGAAACATTATAACAAGCAACATTATACCTGTCGAGTAGCTTATTAGTCAATCGAACAATTGGACATCAAAGCAACAATACACACGTCAAACAACATATCATGACTAAAACATACCTAGCAAACATTATAACAAGACAACAATATACAAATAATTGGTGTCATTAGCCGTAACGCTTTTGCATCGGCATTCTGATCGACTCGATCTGAAGATCTGCTGTTCAACCGCTCGGAATGATGACGGATATTCGACACAACTGCCATGAGAGTAAAATGAAAATGAAATTTAGTTGCCACGATAACTAACTTAGCATAAAATTTGTTTCGGTTACCGTAGTGATAGGACAAACAAAGTAGGCTTTCACTTCTAGTCTAACTTTAATATAAGCTCTACGAAGTTAGATCGCATTTATTATAACATACCGTACTTGCAAATTTGATGTTTCAGATCGGAACTCAAGATTAGAGCTTAATGATCGATTGATTCTGTAGTTGATTGATAGCTACATTAATGAACTTTAACTCTTTTTTGGGGTGGACAAGGTTTTAGTCAAATGAAAAGCGCTGCAAACCACACTAATTTTTTTAATAGGTCTAAGTACGACAGTCATAGTTTTTGTCGAATTTATCACTAAACCGAAAAATATCCTTTATTTGAAATCCAGTACACCGACTGAAACATGCACCTTTCACACGACAAAACAGTCACATTTTTTCAGGTGTTTTGACAATTTCTTATAAATATTCTTTTGAAATAACGACTTAATTATAAGCTTATTTTTTGTAGATATGGATAGATTTCACTTTTATTTAAGGAGCGAAATTACTGCAATCAGGTTTACTCTACCCCATACAAATACAAAGAAAATGGTCACTGAAATTAGAAACTATTAAATAAGTACCAGACTCATTTTATGCTTAAGAACTACAGTACTAATCATAAGTTTTAGAGTAAATTCGATTATTTAAAAAAACCAATGTTTTGATTTTTAAGAGGGTTTTGAAAGAAAAGGAAAATGTTTCGAAAAACTAAACGATTTCATGAGGTTTACAAATACATACTTCACGTACTCCGTAAATACACCAGGAAAACACCACACATTGGGCCACTGTTCCCTGCTCACTTGGTTCCAAAGCTATTTTTTCGTAACGCTGATACGTCACAGGAATGAATCTCAGGTTAGAACCAAGTGTTATATCTGAATAATTTTACACGTTATTCAAGCAATTTTCGAATTTTTATTGTGGATTATCTCTACTACAAGCTAAAATATAGTGTAGCTAATTAACAATATAATGAATTTAAAAATTTTTTGGGAGATCTGCAACCATGCAACCATAGCATTGGAATCGGAGTGCACCATTGTGCACCACCGAGTTGGAGTACTATTAATGCCTTTTAATAATCCTCCAAATTTGTTTTATCTTAAAAATGGAACATGGAATTGAGCTATAAATCATTGAAAATAGTATTAGACAATTTTTCGATTTAATGTCTCATGAATTATAGTTTTTGAACATCCAATTTTTTTTAACAACACCCAGTTCAAAACCACTGTATTTAGAACCTGAAAAATATTAAAATAATACTGTATTAGACAATGTTCTGATTTTATATATCTTGAATTGTATTTTTTTTTTTTTTTTTTTTTTTTGTCAAAATCATGTGCTCTAATTTCTGTTCATTTAAACAGTATTTTGAGCAAATATTACTTGAATTTACCCAAATCAGTCAACATGTCTTCAGCGATGTACAAAAACAATAGCCAATTCAAAACCACTGTATTTGGAATCTGAAAATATTAAAATAATACTGTATTTTGCAATTTTTCGATTTGTTTGACCCTGAATTGTATTTTTTGTTTCGAAATCATGTGCCCCATTACCACTTCTTTTTAAATAATATATGCAGTATTCAATCTATACCATTCTGAAATTTACTACTATAATGTTTTGTATTGAAAGCTTGCTCATAAAAGGGAACAAATTAGTATTATCTGTATCCTGGTTGTACATGCATAACCTAATGATGACACCCAATTAGCCGAAACACGTTGGATAATTAAAGCAAGTAACTTTGTACTTACATTCTCGTAACTTCCCCAGCTGTTCGATGCAATTATAACTTTTCCCTTTACTTTGTAAAGCATAAATGATTCTACAGTTGCTACAGTGAAGGATGGGCCACACAATTTCTTGGCAGCGAGTTCCTCTAACACTGCGTTATTACTGTCATAATTAATGAAATTAATAAAGTATGGCAACACCTTGCCGATCAGGTAAATACTTTCCATTAACTGTAACTCTTAAATACATAACTGTTTTGATTAGGGATTTGCATAATTTTTACTGGTTCAGTATGACAAAACATTTTAACATAAAGGCCAGTATAAAAAAACCGCACTGAATTTAAAAAGGAAGAAATTCTCAAATATAAAAAAGACGAAGTTTTGAAATAGCTCTTTATATTACTCATAAATACAACTTGGTTGTATATTCCATTCTAGGAAGAAATTAGAACAACTTGCATTTTCTCTTTTTTTATTATTTAATAATAACAATGCATAACACTAAGTCTCATATACATTTTAGAAAATATTGTTCATTGTTGAAAAGAAATTTCATTTTTTGTACAAATAAAAATATAACAATAAATAATGACCACCATAAATTCAACGTTATCTACATATTTTGAGTCCTGTTTACAATTTTTCATGTTAAAATCTGAAAAATTAGTATTAAATTACACTGAAGTAGGAACATTAACATATTTCAATTTTGGAATATCAATCATGGTACTAAAATTGTTTGGTAATAGCTTCCACAAGTTTGTTTCCCTTTAACAAGTAAATTGGTCTGGGTCTTACCATTAAAAGTGCTCTGTAAAACATTATATTAAGGTAAACATTTTAATCATGTCCTAGTTAACAAACTGCGGTCAAAATTAGCAGATTTCCATTGGACCTATGCAAACTTGAAAGCAAAAAATATGCTCCGATCCAGATAACTACAAAAAGTTTATAAAAGATTACCTTTGGTTTCTTTAAAGAGAGGTCATAATTCATAAAATTTTATTTTAGGGTATAAGTAACTTGTTAAGGTGTATCTGTTCACCATGTAGAAGTTTAGCTTGGAAGTCAGTATCAATATAAACATCAATCTCAACTGACATCAGCTTTTCCAAAATGAAGTATTGTTCTTACAGTATGAGATAACTATTTGCCTACTCTTTATTATTATAAATAATAAAGATTATTTTAAGGTTTTAATTTTGTGCATTGGACATTTCATCCTTTTCCCAATCCATCATGCAATAGTTTTGTTATGAGTCTTGTACTGTGTACTTATTATGCCAGGATCTTGTATCATGTGCGATATGCCAACCCTTAATTTCCCTTAACCATTTCTGAACTCCATTGCTGATTGTACACTTCAGTACCCTGAGACACATCCTTGCAGATTCTCTAGTTACCCTCTGCTAGTACAAAGAGAAGTAAGATCTTTGCTTGCTGAAGCAATCAAGACATACCATCAGGCACTCTAGTGCAACCACAGTTTTTGACCTGTATTATCAGCAATCTTGCAGCCCATAAACCACTTATTGTATTTACATGGTTTAATATGAAATCTATGTAGTTTGTGTTTGAGCACACGTATGTGCACATGTGGATGAGTGACAGTATTGAGCTAGAGGTACGGTGGGATCGCTAAGCCCATCCAGCTGCCTCTGCCAAAGCATGATAGTTTTAATAACCTTTTTAAAATGTGTTTCAGATGTCATGATCAGTGCTCATTTCAAGGTTTCAAGTCTGTATTTATTTAATCACAATTCAACTGTAATTTGTTTTCAGGAAATTTGCTAAAACCAATTAAATGTACAGTGAAACAATTTACTTGATGTTATCACATGTAGGCCTTTAGAAATTATCTTTACTTAGATTTCTCTTCTGTCAATGTGTATCTTTTAAAAATAATCTTAATAAAAAAATAAGCAAGTTAATTAATATTACTTTTCAGAGTAATAATCTCACCAGATGGCAAATGTCTTTTCAATGTTAATACGAAAAGACATTTGTCTGCCATCTGGTGGAATTTTAAAATAAAACTGCTATTTATTTCTTGCCATAATGTATTTTTAATAGCTCTTTCACAGTAAACTGGCAAAACCACTTGAATTAAGTTCAGGTATCAAAATAAACCAATCTTGGCATTTGTCTGCTATCTGGTGGATTTTGTTAACAAACTACTTCCTAATTACACATCTGGTTAAAACACAGAATGTTGTTTCCTCACAAGAAAAAGAATACTTATCCTTTTCAGTCCTTAATAAGACGTATTACAAAGTACCGTATGACCCGAGATTACTTTAACTAACTTCTCTATAAAATTAGGGAGGATATTTCAGATTGTGATAAAAAATGCGCGCAAATTACAGCAGCTGCGTACTGAGGGAAACAGAATCAGCTTCAAAATCAAATCTTGACGTAGCTGAAACTACTGAAATGGAGCCAGTGATGCTGCTCGACTCCTGAGCTTTCGTTTTGCTTTCAATGGCTGCATTTACATTGCAAATAAAAAGTTCAGTTTGGTCTGCTCCACTGAGTACAACTCCGCTTCATATTTGGTGGCCACCCATCCTAAAGCTGACCTACACCAGAATTCTAATCGTCTTCATAAGTATGAGGTCTCTGTAACTTAAGAGTAACACTTCGATTTTAATTCTTAACTGACTTCTGATTCTTTTTTTCCCATTCTTTCACCGTCATTAAGGAGAATGAGAACAAGGAGGGCTGTCCGTTCAGGTCTTGGAAGCTAGAACAGGACTAGACTATTGTGAACTAGTTTTACTAAGGTCTGGTAATTCTTGAGGTGGTCTTCTTAATGTCAAGAGGCTCTGTGAACTTTCAGGAATTAGGTCTCACTGGGCACACATTACCTCCCCCTCGCTTGGACAATATTATATTCAAAACAGTCAAAAAAACTGAATACTATACTTTTTATGTAATGAAGTGTTAAACAGTAATGTCACTTATTATGTAATTAAGTGTTTCAGATTTTTTATTAACCTGGAATATATTGTTACTGCCACATTCTGGCAAACTAAATTTGTAAAACTGTTTTAAGTTTTCTTCAAATTTCCTTCAATAATGGACCATAATTTTTGGGTACATAAAACTCATGTGCGAGGGCTCCAGTTTGAACTCTGAACTAGTTTTCAGCATTGAATTATTCCCCAATGTTCTCTGATTTTATAAAGTAACAAGAACAAAACATCACCGTACCAACAATCAGTAAAAGGTTTGGTAATAAAAAATCAATTGTATAAATAAAAAGGTGATTTCTTTTTAATTAACAATATTACTTCTATGTACACTGTCATATATACATCAACTAAACATAAATTATGTACAACATAGTCACCATTTTACTGAATCAAACAGTCACAATGTTTTAAATTATAAAATTATTAAACTACAGTATTTACAAAAACAAACGTCCACAGAACGAAATATGATATTTTTGGAATGGCTCTTACGCATTACGATCCGAAGCACCAATCACAAAAACATGTCCGTCACATTGAAAATGTTTTATAAATGTCACTTTTTGTGATTTTCTAATGTTTCAATATATTAACAATCCAAAATGTAACCCTGGTACAGAAAAATAACACGAGTTTAGAAAATGTCTTACCAAACTAGCAGAAATAGTTTTATAGATATTAAGATTATTTTTTTAACAAAAACTTTTGCATCTGGCAAGCTAGATTTGTAAAGCTGTTCGTTTTCTTTGAGGATTCCTTTAATGATTCCAGAAATCAACTATTTAAATTTCCATCAATAATGAACCATAATTTTTGAGTACATAAAACTCATGTGCGATGGCTCTAGTTTGAACTCTGAATTAGTTTTCAGCATTGAATTATTCCCCAATGTTCTTGATTTTATGAAGTAACTATGAAAATGGTAAAACTAATTTCTGTGCTACGTCGTAGGGAAATTGTGAGCTAATCTATAACCAACATATTAAAGTCTTGCCTTGATATTATATTGTTCAGGAATTAATTTGGAAACAATAATGAAATGTGTTTAATCAACAACAAATTATTCCCTAAAAAAACTGTCTTTTATCCCAAATTTTGCTACCTTGAAAGGTCTTATTTACAGAACTTATATATTTTACATATACAGCCTAACCATAACAATTACAAAAAAAATCACAAATATTTATAGCAGAAAATATAAGACTAGATGTTTACTAACTTATATGTCGGGGTGCACCAGTTTTGCATGATATTTACATGATTAAAATTTAAAAACAATAAATTACAGTTGAAACCCTCAAATGGGAACTAACTGGGGCTGTACACCATTTGGATTATTCAAATATATTTACAATTATAATGTGCCCTTCACCTTCACAATGGGGTTATAAATAACTTACAAAGTATGAATAAATTTTTGTGTACAAAGCAGTGACTGGAAATATTATTTCCCAAGCAACACTTTCTCTGATAACAGACAAACTGTACCTCTTCCCTCCCACCCCTCTGTTGCATCTATTGCCTCATGAACAATGTTTCTTGTTTATTCATATTATTACTTGAAAAGGGTAAACAAATATACTGAAGCAAATGTGCAGCTAACACATTTTGGTTTAGTCTCCATAGCACTACAAACTTATCTATAGATTTTTTTTTTTCTTTATCAGATATACCTTTAGCAATAAAACAAAGCTATTATCTGCAAAAATGCACCTTGCAACCTTATGACCACTGTATTTCCAATACTGCAGCTCAATTTTACATAAATAAAGTAGATATCTATATTATTCATGTATTACTTAATTTTACAATAGAGGTCTAACTCGTTATGTAAAATAAGTTTGTGGGATGTGTTAACTGCCTATTAAGAGTTTATAAATTTTAATTTTTAAAAAAAGTTCAGATTCCAGAGTTTAAATTTGAGGGTAAATCAAAATAAGAATAGCCAAATTATTTGATACATCTACACTTACACATGAAATTGTTAATGATTTGTTTGCAATTATTATTGAAAGTATTTCCCCAAACTTGGCAAGACATTTTACATAACTCCTGTAGTATATAAATAAATAATTTTAACAATATAAGTAAAACACTAAAACTAAACATCGAATAGGCCTAGTTGAAATGTCAAAACATTGACTAGTAAAACACTGTAATTTGAACTCATGTCATATAATGAATGATGATCAATACAGAATGAACATTTTTACGATCATTATCAAATATTGAGTCACAGTACGCGTATAACTTTACCTATTAATTTCTGTTTTTATTATTCATATGATTTTATATTTTAGAGAATAAGAATTCAAAACCAACTTTCATTAAACGTTAACTATTTGCATGTTTAGCCACTTGAAAAACAAGAGTTGATACACAAAATAATTTGTCAAAAAAAAAAAATTACATTTTATTAATCTGACAAAAATGTATCAGTCTTCATAAAATTGCACAAGTACAATAGAGTCTCGATTAACGTCACCCTTTTAACCTTCAGTTTCTATTAAACATCAGGTTAATTCTGTTATCTGACATTTTTAAACAGTCTTCCATAGTAAATTATTTGTAATAAATAATAAAAGTAACCTTCTAGACAAAACAAAACACTGTAACTGGACATTACTTATTTATAGCACAGTTACCAGTAGCTGACACTAATTGCTATCCTAAGCAAACACTGATAATAGAAAAGTAAAAGATCCTGTCATCAAGTGGAGTTAGAAACATTTCAAACAGTGTCAATAAATTCTGTAGTAGTACATCAATGTTTCTATTGAACACTCACACATTACTGTATTTACAATAATACCATTCAGTGTATAAGTCGATGACGTAAATTCATACTCTGTTACAAATATACTCTGTAATGTAAATACTTGTCAAAAGGTTTAATCTAGTGCATTAAAGACTTATTTATGTAATTTTTTATAATACATAAGTTTTACTATATTTTCCAAAATAACAATAAACATAGTACGTTATTTTTACACATCCCCTGTAAGTACCTGTGGTCTGCTGTATTTCTGTTACCTGTGTATTCTGTCATCCATCCATCCATCACCCCAAGAATCGAGACTCTACTGTAGTTTTTTTTTATTGATTCATATAATTTCAAAATTTGTAAATTGTGCACGTCCAAGTACTATTAAATGCAACAGATTTTGATAAATACTCATCTTGTTAATGCAAAAACAATCTTTATTTTCTGAATAGAAGATAAATGGTGCAAATATAACAGAATCTTTGTTAAAACAAATTTAATTATTTAAAAGCAGCTTCAAATCAAGTCAATCACTGTGTAGAAAACAGGAATTTTTTGACTTTTCAAAATCAACATCAGATTCCATATGAATGATTCAGTTTTGGTTATAACAGGTCAATGTAAGTTCATAATTCAAGTCAAAGTACTAAATTTTTTTTTAAAATATAAAAGATTTGATCAAACATATGGTTATTATAGTAAATTTCGATTTTTTCTTAACTCACGAATTTTAATAATTTCAAATTTCCTAGATCAATTTAAGTTATGAACCCTTATATTATGACCAATATTTAAAAAAAATAGTATCATCAATCTTCAAAAAATTCAATTTTGACTTATTTTTAAAAGATTTTGGACCAAATCCTCGTCTTGACAACAAAACTATTTGGAAAATTAAAACACAAAGTATCCGAAATGTGGACAAATTACCTACATTCCAAATTTCTTTTAATATTACCATACCTTGATTTGTCCTCCGTCACATTACTTCTTTTCTGAAACATGTTTTGGAACTGTAGTACCATCTTCAAGTATAAGTAAATTGCTCAGAATAGATCATCAAACATTAACAAAAAATAATTACTTCAGTGTAGGTAAGTACCTTTTAACATGAACAATCATAGACAATCTTGTTTATGTTTCACGTTTCGATGATCACAGAGTTTGTTTTCTTTTTCCCGGATATGGATCTACAGCTCCGGAACAAACTGTTTCATAAAAAAAAGTCATGTAGGACCAAACAAGGTACAATATAATGCAATATTAAATACTTTAATTGTGACTTGGATACAAAAAAATGCAAATCATTATCAGCATCGATGATGGCAAACAGAAGCAGAAAGATTTCTTGTTAAATAACATTATTTTTACTGAGGGGGCCAGAAAATAATTATATGTAAAGTGAAGTTTTATTTATATAATTTCATTATGAAATTCAGTTTAACACACAACATATTATTTAGGTAAAGGAGATTGTGAGTGCAGAAGTTTTGCACAATTACAAGTCATTAATAAATTCAATACATAAATATATTCCTGATACTAGTTTCACATTCTAAAAGTATAATTGTGTATGTGTGTGTGTGTGTGTATATATATATATATATATATATATATATATATATATATATATATATATATATATATATATATATATATATATATATATATATATATATATATATATATATATATATATATATATATATATATATATATATATATATATATGAATGATCCTATCCTTGACTAATGATAAGTATGTACTATATGTGTAAGGCATTTATAATTATCAGCCTTCACTTCCCTTACAAACTTAACCTCACCTACAGCGAAAAGAAAAATGGCCTTTCAATAAAAATAAACACAAAATAAACTCTTCATCAAATAAAATCCTGAAATTCACACGGGAATTTTTTTAAAAATTATCATAAACAAACAATTATTTTCAGTTCAACTGATAATATAACACCTGAAAACTTCTATAAAAGCTTTTCTACAATTAATTTAACTCAATATTTACATTCCTCAAAAAAAAAATCTTTCGTTCATTATTACACTAAGTATTCTGATTGGTTTTTTACCAAAAATAAGTACCTGTTTGTTTTTTTTCTAAACGTCCATACTTTATGCCCATTACACTGATCAGAGAACAAGGTATTAGCATTAACTGCAACTCGAACTAAGAACCTTTACGTGCACAGTTCAGACACACAACAGACTGACAGGTGCTTTAGCCTCATCGACAAGAAGTCCCCCTGCGTTACTGAAACTACAAATATGGTATTCAACAAAACAGGTTCGTCAAAACACTAGGGAACTCTCAGGCCTCATATTTTTCTATTGTACGGCTTTAAAATAAAATAAAACCAACTTAAAAACAATAAAGGTTTGTAAACAAAATTCTAGGAGCAGTATAGTGTCCTGCGAGAGTGCAGTGTATTTCAACACAATGTAGGTATATGTACCAAAACAGCTGATTGTTCAAAATAACTTTGTTGAAAGAAATATTTAAATTAAACTTAAATAATTACTGACCGGTAATTAAATAAATAATTGGTAAAACAATCTAAGCCAGTTCTAATATGTAAATGTTATTAAATAAAGACTCTGCTTTTAGTAAGCAATAAATACTGCAGCGTAATTTAGGTATGTAATGTAAAATCCTGTTATAGTATGTTTAAGTTGTAATATTTCTATCAGAGGTCTGCGGGGCCCAAAATTTTACAGGTCGGGTCAGGCTAAATTTAAAAGCCCGACTTTGTTTCGGGCCAAGTAAATATTAACTTCTATTTTCATATTAAAATATGTAATAAACAAATAATATATATATATATATATATATATATATATATATATATATATATATAAAAAATAATCTAATTATCGAATGTTAAGTGTTTAACCACTTACAATCATATTCTATTAGTATTAATCCATAAAGCTAACTACTGTTGACCTGTCAGTGCGCTCAATATCATGGGTTAATTTTATTTATTATTGTGTTGCTACAATGAGAAGGGACCAAATGGATTGTACATCTTTACAAATATAGTTTCCTTATCTGGCAGGGTCAACACATTGCCTTGTCAAATAAATAAGTGAATGGACTAACAACAGTACTCAATCAGTTCAGAGAATCAGCAGATATTCTTTTTTCAGAATGGTATTGTTTCACTAAATTAAGTCGTATTTTTTTCAAAACAAAAATCAAATGAAAATACTCAACACTATGATTATAAACGAAAAATTTGATTTTTTTATTTGGATATTATTTGGGCGCTGGAGACAATTTATTTATCCACATTTACAATCATGGTTTTGATTAACCAGTAACACACAAATTGGCTATATTAATTCAGACCAACAGAGCCCGTATTGCATCGACCTGTAACGGTATTAAGACAACTTTTGTGTGCCGATATAATCGGCCAGTGGCTGTATTCATACAACTTCTGCAAACTGATGTAACCGGCCCGTGGTGGTATTAATACAACTTTTGTGCACCGATGTAATCGGCATGTGGCGGTATTCAGTTACACCAACAGAGCCTGTATATTACATCGGTCCGTGGCAGTATTCAGTCAGACCAACAGAGCTTGTATTATATCGGCACATGGCAGTATTAACACAACTTTTGTGCGCCAATGTAATCGACCTGTGGCGGTATTCAAAAATTGTTTAAAAGCCGATTATATAAACTAGTGGCAGTCAAAGGACTAAATATGAAATGTGATGGGTTTCCCATTTAACCTTTTGGCCCGACACAACCCAAAAAGCCTGAGCGCCGAAAATAAAACCCTACCTGAACTCCAAAAATTCAACTCACAGACCCCCTAATTTCAATATGGTACAAAATTAGAATTCAGTAATTAATTTTATATGTTGTATTTTTAAATATGAAAGTAGAACAAAGGAAGGTCTACTGCATTAAATAACCTAAATATAATGAATGACATTGCTTTAACAACAGGTGGTCATACAAGTATTGTTTCAGGTATTGTAGTATTGTAGTACAAGTATTGTAGGCTTTCATCCCGAGGACCCGGGTTCGATTCCCGGCGAAAAAAAAAAAAAAAAAAGTATTGTAATAATAACACTAACAGTAATGTAAACAACTTGCTTGCAACAAAGTGGGTGTAAAAGTTTGTGTGTGCGTGCGCACAGCGTAACTAAGAATTATTGTTTGATGACAGAATTTTCAAAATTCAATAAAGTAAATATTACTAGATAGTAAGGGTGGGTGTACTTCACTGTTCTGCTAGCTGTATTACCTGCCAGCTTTAGGTTCAAAATGTGAAAATTGGCCAAAAAAGAGGTTAAGAATGAAAAAAACCTATAAATGAGAGTATTAATACTTTCTCAGCTAGTCTCTGGAAGTATGCTTTTTATTAAACATCACTAGAGTGATACATGTAGTCAATCATAGAAGTACTACTAAGCACTTACCTAACTCATTTCCTTGCTTCTGTATTTTCGGAAGGAGGCTATACTATTAAGTTGCAGGGGGGAACATATTTAACTAGTTACGCTACTTAATACTAAATGAAACTTTGGCTAAATTCTTTGAAAAAAAACCATACATTTGCAGTAATGAAAGGTTTTCTGATGAATTTTAACACAATTTCCATAGATTTTCCAATTATAGGAAACTTTTTGAAAGTGAAATGGAGTCATTGCCTTCAGCAGAGTAGCCAATCAAGATGTCTAAATATTTACACCTAACCAATACCACTTCTATAAACCATTTAGCAGTTCTTTTAAAGTAAAATAAACTATAACTTATTTAAGTGACAAAAACTACAAAAAACATCCTAAATACAGAATTTATTATACAGAAAACAGAAAATTCAGTAACATTACTGAGAAGTTATGAATGGAAATAATATTAAGGACATTATAATTGCAAAAAATATGTACATTTTTCGAGAAGGGATTGAAAAGGTACGAAAACAGGGGTAGTGAATAAATAATGAATGACAATAAATTAAAATAAATATTAGAAATGTTTTAGAAAAATATTTGAACTAGTTTTAAAGCAGCATGATCAAAAAGTAAGTCTTAAAAAAAAAAAAAAAAAAAATTATATATATATATATATATATATATATATATATATATATATATATATATATATATATATATATATATATAGTCTTTTGCACACAGATTTGTAAATTTTCAGACAATATTTCAAAATGGAAGTAGGATAGAATCATAGATTTCTTCAAGAACTGAATATAAGATATATTTTTACAGATTTCAACAAAATTGCCTTATTTAAGTAAATAACTAAATCGTTTGTTTTAATACTAAAAATACAAATATTAACATTTTATTGTTAATACAACCAATTTTTTTAACAAATTTTCTAACATGTACTTTTTGATCAGCCGTTTTTTAAAAGAAGTTCTTAAAATGTTTTTCACAAAATAATTATTAACCTATAAGCGATTTCACTTCTTACCATTTCTCGGTTTTTACAGTACACTTTACAACACAGGCTGTCAATCTTAGTCAACATTTTTTTTAAAAATGTACTGACTATAATTTTACACCAGTAAAAACTTAATAAATTCTGGAGTTTTTTTACATCTTAGTTTATTAAAAGTTTAGAAAGGAAACACTGATACATACAAGTATGTGTACTTAAAACACAATAGTTAAATTGGACTTTATTTACTTAACATCTAATAAAAAAAAATTGAAAAAAAATTTGGTATGAGGGCTATGTAATTAAACTATTGAGTTTTGCATAAATCTTAAAGTGTGAAGTATCATTTTGTTGAAAATGTAGATTTGGAAAAAATATACAGCTTTTGGCCATTTAATGATAAAGAAATACACAACTGTTTTATAAACAGCTGCACTTACATAATCAGATGGTTTTGTGTTGCAACTGTTAAAACATGAATTGTTAACATTGGAAATTACATATTTGACATTTCCTAACCTTATGAGTATTATTATGTAATTCTAAGTAGAAGGAAGAGCTCAACATTAATTAAGTATAGAAAAATGTATTGGTTGCTCGGCAAATCAGATCTCGGCACTTAAAACCAGCACGGACTTACAGTTTACAGCTATGGGGGTTGCACCACAAAGTCCAATATTAATACTTTACAATGTTACAGAATAAATCACTGTGATCAGCTAACAGCTCACCATGGTACGTGCGGAAATGTTTTTTCCGCGCTGATTCAGGAATTCTTCTAATGATGAAACTCATACACAGCACTTATAAACCTGTCTGGGCTATAAGATAAACAATTATAGGTTAGCCGCTTACAACACTAGTGGGACAGAGGGGGGTTGTGCCCACTCTCTCAGCATAGCTCCCTCCTTTTCCTTCACTATCGTTCAGTAGTAACAGTGTGCAAACTCAGACTGGCAGACTGTGTTAGTGACTGTTGGAGGAAGCTGGAGGGGAATTTTCCTAAATGCATGAGAAACTCTCACGCAGGCTGTCTACCAAGTGCCTGGGCTAATAGTATGGTCATTACCTTTTCAACAATATACATTATCAAAGCCAGATAAATATTGCATTTAGTTTAGGACATGTGACCTTTAAACAAGCAACCAGGAAGATTGTCTTCTATACACTGAAATAAACTAATACGAAGTACTCCAAGACATTGTACAGTGGTTGGGAAATTACTCATGACTAGAAAAAAAGCTACAAATGGCGTATTAATGTACTTGTACTTGCCTTTATCATTGAATTATCAATGTGTTAAATGCCTTTATCATTGAATGCCCGTGAAATTTGAACATTTTTACTTAATGTTCTATGTAAATAAGTATAAATTCTATCAACGAAATTACCTAAAAAAAAATCTAAACAGAAATTTTAAAATTTAGCTTCGAGGTTTTGTCCAAACTTCTGTCCACGTAAGTTAAAAATTTCATATCTCTGTTCATTGCAGACATAGATACAAACACATTCTTCTATTTATGCAGTTAGAGTTATCCATAAAATCTTTATTATAAATTTGATTCTAAAACTTTCTGATAGACTGGGAAAGGAAGTGGCAGTTGTAACAAAACTTTCATTCTCCCAACACCATTCAAACTGTTTCAAGACCAATTCCTGGACACAGGAACCTTCCAGGAAACAAAAATCACACAAAATTGTATGTCATTCTCATAAACTACTTAAAACATACTTTTTAAAGCCAATTATAGAAAAACAAAACTCAAGGTTTGCAGAAGGCTGTGAATAATAAGGGAGGAAATTAATTAAATAACGCTACCACAAATGTTCATGAAATGTTATAAAGATTCTCACTTTAACCTACCCAAGAAGCTAGTGTGGGCTGTCAGACTGTTCTGGAATTTTATGGGTGACAAATACTGCATAACAATGTTAACAAGACATAAACACAGGAACAACCTTAATATTGTCATTACAAAAGCCTCAGAAAAGGTTAGTATTATATGTTCGAAATTATAATACGATTGCCGAAATCTAATGAACTGTCCTTTTAAAGAGAAAAAAATATTTATTTCTTTAATAAATCAATATTTGTATTATTAATTATTCTGCGTTATTGTTACTGTTTATTTGGAAATTATCCATCATTTATATAAACAGTAATAATAACATCAATCCTCCATCATTAAATAACAATTTTAAAATAATTTGTAACCTTAAAAATACTGAGGTTACAAATTTATAATTTACTAAATATTTTTATGTTCACACTTTGTGTTTACATAAACTTTGACTTTAAACAATTTGCACCTCATTTGTTGTTTTTTTAATTTCAAAGAATAAACAATAAATACATAATCCGATAATATTGTTCATGTAATCGTATGAACCAGACTTACTTTTAAAATTCCAAATCATGAACTCACAAAATAAATGCATCGTTTTCCTTTCCACAGATGGTAACTACAGTAAAGTGACGAGTTGAGTCGGGCAGTCCGCCATAGCCCATTCACCAGTAATGTGTCCATTGTTTGTCTGGTGGCCAAGTGACACAGCCGACCTGACAGTCTTGTTGCGGTGGCCAGTCGTTACTGGCCGACTCCCACTCCTAGCTCGTCCTCTGCCGCTTTGCTGCAATCTCACTACTGCCCATCTGTGGTGCCTCGAGAATATACCTCAACTGGGTCATACATTGATTAATGTCGCGCAGCTGTATTAAAGGAACGTGATCGTTAACGGATTTGCATTTTTGGTTCTCTTTCAATACTTGCATTTGTTGGCTACAAACAAAAAGAATCTGTTTTAAAAATCTATTTGAATCCACCATTTAAAAACACAGTACAGTCTGGATTAACCATCAGATTAATTATCATGTGATATTTTTAAACAGTTTTCCTTAGTAAATAATTTGTAATAAATAATAGAAGTAACCTGCCAGACAAAACAAAACAATAGCAGTGGACACAACTTATTTATAGTACAGGGAACAGCAGCTGACACTATTGCTATCCTAAGTATACTTTGATAATCCAAAAGATCCTATCACCTAATAGAAGGAGATTCAATTAGGTGATAGAAGATCCTATCACCATTTAAAACACAATAAATGGTGTCAATGAATCTGGGGAGGAATGCATGAATGTTTCAATTGAAAGATAAACATTCTCACACTATTTTCAACCTGTAATTTGATCAAGTAACAGTCACTTGAGTACTCAAGTACAGATAATTTAATGTATTAATAACAGATGAATGTAAAATTTGTATAGTAGGTAATTATACATAAATAAAAAATTATTTTTACTAAATTTTCTAAAATAATAATAAAACATTCTGCTATAAACTATTTCTGTTATCAGTCTATTTTGTCATCCTCATCTCAACAATCCTAGAATGATGATTAATCAGTGAGTGAGTGAGTGAGTGAGTGTGAGTGTGTGTATGTGTATGTGTGTGTGTATGTGTGTGTTTGTGTGTGTGTGTGTGTGTGTGTGTGTGTGTGTGTGTGTGTGTTTTTGTGGGAAGGAAACAATTTACATTGTTTATTTAGCCTGCAACAAAATTCTAAGAAAGGATCCATTTTTACTCTCCACCTTTATTCTAAAAATAGAACACAAATTGTATTTCAAGTGAGTGACTATAGGTAGCAACTTAGAAAACTGCTAAAAGCACCAGTGGGACAGAGAGAAAAAATGTGCAAGTGAGAGGTCATGTCCCCACTCTGTCCCTATAGCTCCTCCCTTTTCCTTAACTATGGCTTGAGTAGTAACAGTTTCTAGACTCAGATTAGCAAACTCTGTGTCATTGAACTGTTGGGGGGCTAGAGGGGAATTCTACAAATTAGGCTGGACTACAACAGCAGCATGACAGCATTGTATCCCAGTTCATAAAGTATTGTAAGGGAGCCTAAAATACACAAAATACAAGTACACTTAATATAGAATATTGGGGACATTGTGAAAATAGTGCTATAGCTAAGTTAGCTGAGTGCATTATAACCAAGGTCGACTGTACAAAAAAATGATTTTTATAATTCAAAACAGGCCTATGAGTATTTTACCACTCTTATTGTGATACTGCAACAGTATTCTGCAAACAATTCAAAATTGATCATTCTTCCAAAAATCAGTATCAGGGGAGTAAAAAATAGAAACCATTAAAAAAACTAATGTAAAAAAAGTATGTCAATATTTATTGAAACAAAAATTTTTTTAATTACTGCAAATTTTTTAGTATCAACTAACTTCAAAATTATTATATTACAAAAATTCATAAAAACAAAATTTCTATGTAACAATGAATTCCTTCAGACATGTCCAAATAAACTTAAAATTTACAAGCAGTAACTTCAGTAATATTATTTCAAGGTTCAATAAAATCAAACAGATGTGACAAATGGTGTTGCAAAAATTACGAGGGCAAAGGATTATAATAAAGTTCAAGAACAAGCACAGGACACATTCAAATATAACCTCTGTAACCCCTGCAAATATAAAAATGTGAGATATACTACTGAAGTGTAATTTAAAATGTCATATTAATTATGATGAAAAAAGAATGCAATTCCAGTTTAACCAAAATGAGTGTATTCCCATCAATTTCAGATAAACAAAACTTTAGTATATTCAGAAAATACAACTTATCAATAGTGGTTCACGGTACCTCATATCAAAATTCAACTATTTATTTCAAGCAAATGTATTCAGTATCTCAACATTTCTGTGCAGAAAATATGACATATCAATATACCTAAATAAAAGGTTTATTGAGAGAAAAATGAAAACAAGACACAATAAACCATATGGACACTTGTTAATCATAAAGGCTACAGCTCATTAAAAGAAATAATAACATATATGGAAACAACTGACAAAACATTGAAATATCAACAGACCAAACAAGTTTAGAAGATAGTACTGAGACTAAAGTGAAATGCAGCAATAGAAAATAAGCAACATAGATTTATTCGCCCACAGTGTACTTACGAGTTTCCACGGTACAGTTTGATCTCCAGAGCATGTAATGCCTCTCGACACCTGGATGTAGCGACCGTGGGAAAGAAGTAACTGACCAAATCTGCAAGCGTGATAAGAAGCTCAGTGTAAGTGAAAGGTTTGGCATTGATGCACGGCACCATTTTCTCACTGACAAACGCCTTCTGCACCTGTAATATTCGAAGACAACTTTGTAAATGTAGCAGCTGAAGCAAATTTTCTACTCTTGATACAATTACAATGAACTAGCTGTGAACATGTGCTTAGTTACGTTATTTTCCAGTGAACAGAAATTGAAGTTAATTTGAAAGTTGAACAAAATTTTATTTTAATGTATAAACTACAGCAATTTAGTATGTTTGGAGGAAAGATTTTTTGTATTAAAGCAAATTATTGTTATTTGCAGAATATGACTTTCTTTTGCACAGTACGTCCCATTGTTGGCATTAATATTGTAAACCATTCAATAAGTAAAAGACAAATTAGGCATTTTTAATTTAATTTCACCAAACAGGTGTATGGCATTTTGAGATTGCTTTAAACCTTGTGACAGCTCCATATAACGTAAAAAAAGTGTATTAATTTTTTTGTCATTTTCTCCTGAAAATTGGACAAAAGTGAAAAAAAAAGATTTTCACGATTTAGGATGAACCATTTTTGAACCACTTAAAACACAATTTTCCTAAAATACTCAGCCTTATTGCACCTCTACACCATAAGAAGAAGTCAACATATCAAAATATAATACTGAAATATTAATTATGTTTTACAGGAAGACAAATAAATGAAATGCCTTTACTTTTGTTTCTGCCTAAATCCTTGTCACAGCTCAATATAACAACAAAAAAGTGCAACAAAAACTAAGACTCATGTTCTAAAAAGACGCCTTGTGACTTTTTTTTAAAGAAAACCAAACTTTCATTTTTATTTTCTGGCAAAATAAGTTTTCAGAAGGCTGTGAACTGATCAAAGAGGAAATTAATTAATTACATAATATTCTTATATTTTAATTCACTAACAATATGAATTAACACTAACACTAACATATTATGTCATAGGCTAAGTCACTCAATTGACGTATTTTTGGTTTGTATATGATGAACAATGGTAAGTGTACTACTACCATACTGTTACTTTGTTAAATAGGCAGTAGCCATTTTTTTTCTTTGTTACATAAAAATCTTTATCTTTACCTACTTGAAATAATTATTTAATTTAAGAAAAATAATTTCAATCAGGTGGTGTTCGCTTTTTTTGGATGCATTGTTCAATTCTACGCTCAAAGTATTTCTAGCAGCACATAATCCCGATCAATTGCTGCCCCGTTCTGCTCGATTGCATCCTTAAGATCCCTCTATTTTCAAAGTTTGTGCATGTGGCCACAAAATTAGAGAATGTTCCACAAAAAATGCCTGCAAGTGGTTAAATCTGGAGACCCTGGGGGCCACAGGATTTCATGGAAACCTGTGACAAACCACAGCCATTGCAATTTGTGTGGGGTGGCACTATCCCTTTGGAATTAAACGTTTTCTGCACTTGTCTACTTCGCTGTGATCAAAAGAAATTCTGGAGCATGTACTGTTTAGGCCAAGCACAATCCACACAACACACACTATTATACAAAGAGTGCAGAAGAGGTCTCTTGTGAATAATTCAATGATTCTCACTGGCTCAATAACGTAAATTTTGCTTGTTTATTACATCCATCAAATGAAAATGAACCAAATCACTTATTACGATTACTGTGTTCTCTTGTTCTTCAAGCAGCATCTGCAAGTCCTCTTTTTGCTCATAATCTCTTTCTCCAAGTTTCTGAGTAACATACATCTTATATGGATGAAATTTGAACTTAGTCTGTAAACTTGTGCATATTGATTCACAACTTAACCTTAATTCATGCGTTGTCTTCTTGCTGACTGACTTCGGTTTTGAATCAGCAATTGCCTAACCATCTTGAAGTTTTGCAATCCTTGCAGTCTTTTTGAAACCAGATGGCTTCTTTATAATAGTTTCCGTTGTTCTCAGGCTGTTAACACACCTGAGAATCATATTCCAGCTGGGAACAATATCGTGGTGGCCAAGGTTACATAAAAACAAAAAAGCTGTTGTACCGCTGTGATAAGACTCACCACTTTGCACATATGCATCATACGCAAACATATGGTATGTTCTACCATCCACTTCTCCATGGCTACTGAAATGGCATTTTATAGCAATCTCCCCCCTCTCTCTCATTCACTCTCACTCTCGCTCTCGCTCTCACTCTCACTCTCTCTCTCTCTCTCTCTCTCTCTCCTCCTCCTCCTCATCTTCTCTCCCTGCTGTGTTGTGCACACTAGATCTGTTATTTTGATCCGCTGTGCAAATTTCAAAAACAACCTGTTCCCATCGGTTACTCTGTCTTTGGTCATTACACAAATTACTAAAATAAAACACATAAGCCCCCTATAAAAACAGAGTGCTACTATTACAGTCTTAGCACTGCTAAAGTTCATTCTATATTACTTGAGTGGATATAAACACAGAGAAGGAGAGTGCCCAGCCCACCAAGAATATTTACGAAGGAATGAGTCCTTTGTAATCCTTAAGTCATAGTTTTTGTCACTTAAGTAGTGTATATATACATTCTCGCTAATCTGATATAATTCGGGTACGGTAAACTTTGTATTATTTACTAAATGTATTGTACTAAATAGCATATATATATAACCTCATTACTTTTTTTTTTTTTTTTTTTGGTGTTTAACTTCCGACTAAACCTCATTACAGTATAACCTCATTATAGTAATAAAGAGCAGTATGTCAGTCAAATCATATAACCTGATAAAAAAAGTTTGTAACTGTTTTTTTTTTACCAACTGTTTTGAAGTTTTCTCGCCGCTGCATCGTGTGAAATTGTCACGGTTTTCCTTTTAGAAGCCATTAGAAAACAGCGAATAAAAAAAAAAATATGTGAAATGTTACGAAACATACACAAGCAGCACTCCAAATGTCAACTCTTCCACGAATCTGAAATGATACTAAAAGATATGGAAATGAACGAAAAGAGCAGAGGTGTAAGGGTGGACAAACCCCTCTTTCTTTTGAAGAGAATGTAGGTTATCGGCTGGGCATGTAAGTAACACATAAGTGTAGTTAAATAAACAATGGGAAAAGTAATATAGTTCAAGCAATTGTTAGTAGATAATAAATATTAACAGTAATAATAACTACAATATAACGTTATAAGTGGCCAATAAACATCATATGCTGGTGTACAACTACAAAACATTTAATGCCCTTGTCAATGGGTTATTACTGATGGTTTTGGTACATCTATAAACACTTTAAAAAACATTCAAAATAAAGAATTTGCCGGCAGATTGTCAAAAGAAAGCACGAAAAAAATTGATTAGTCAGATTCATTTGGGCTCAAAAATGTTGGTGTGTGTGTGTGTGTGTGTGTGTGTGTGTGTGTGTGTGTGTGTGTGTGTGTGTGTGTGTGTGTGTGTGTGTGTGTGTGTGTGTGTGTGTGTGTGTGTGTGTGTTTATCCCTTGCAAAAAGTTTCCATGAATGCATAATATTTCAATGCAACAAATTCTAGTTATGGGCGCCACAATTATGTTATACAAACATAAATATACTTACTTTGTAAGGACAATGCTGTCCTGATGCTGGGGCAGCTTCCATTATTTGTATGAGCTTCCTCAACTGTCCATTTGGATCCGAATGCACAGGAGATGGTTGGGTTTGTGGCGGTGGCTGTGGTTGTGTTCCATTTCCCATCACAGGCAACCTCTGCGGGGACTGAGGCGGTGAAGACAAATCGATTACCTCCGCTCCAGGAGCCGCATAATGGTGATATCTTTGATTTGTCTGTCCATTTACAGGTATTAAAGGTGGTGGGTATTTATTGGCTTGTTGCTGCGACTGTGACTGAGAATTCGCTTGGGTCGTGTTATGCGGATACTGTAGGTGCGATGGCGGTGGTAACATCGATCCTGTTCTATCTTGAAGCCCCATCATATGCATGGAACCACCAGAGGGGATGATGTTCATGTTTGCGGAAGAGAAAGTTGAGTTCCTACACAAAGCCGTATTCCCAAATGTTATTCATGAACATTTTAAAACCGAACTTCCAAAGACTGATCTTTACAGGTCTTTAAATATACTAACAAAAATCAATATTTATAACATGCAACTTATTTTTTAAATTTACTAACAAATATTGGTATTTATGCACTACAATTTGTTTCTTAGTGAGATTTTTTTAAATAATATTTTCTTTTTTACCAGCTTTATTATTAAATTAATAGATATCCCACCTACTGTTAAAATTTTTTTTACGGCAACTTACAATTTTATGCAATTTTTAATACTATTTTCTTTTTTTACCTGCTTTATTACTGAATTCATAAATATTTACCTAATGAAGATTTTTTTTAGAATAACTTACAATTTTATGCAAACTTTATTGAAACTATATTATGATGTCGTTAATTACATTGCTTGTTAGACATGCTTCACCAAGGTCACCATGCTTGAGGTAGTCAAGTCAAGCATGACAAACATTATTTGGGAACTTTGCAATGTGCTCTTTTTGTCAGGTTATGTTTAGATTATGGTCATGTTGTCAATTTTCTTATACATTACACCATTTTTAAAAGAATCATATTTTGATCAACGTGTGAAAATATTTATAAAATTGATAAGGAATAGTAATCTTTGTTGCAACAAACTTTCGTAAAAAAACTATGTTAGTTAAGTTCTTAATGCAATACTACTTTCAAGCAAAACTATATTACTTCAGTTCTTCTTAAAGTATTTTTTTAAGTTTTTTTCTAACAGTATTTTTTAAAATTTCTAACAGCTACTTTCACGTTATAGTAATTTTGTAGTACGAGGGTTGATCAAATATAAACGAGACTGACTTTCTAAAAACTTTTCCGTTGGACACTGAACTCTAAAGAGTGGGGTTTCAGGTAGCCTGGGAGGTTTGGGACGGGCGTAGACGGGCAACATTTCCGTTCGGACCCTTCAGTATAAAACTATACAATGAGTGAGAGTGAAGTGCACGTTTCTGTGGAGCAGAGAATTATTATTAAGTTTTTGGCCAAGGAGGGGGTCAATCCGACTGAAATCTTTCGTAGATTGACGGCTCAATACGGGGACAGGACCCTGTCAAGAGCTCGCGTTTTTGCTTGGCACAAGGAATTCGCCGAAGGACGGAAAGCAGTAGAAAACCTCAGCCATGATCGTCGCCCGACCACTTCCGTCACGGACGAAAACACTGATGCTGTTCGGAAGCTCCTGGACAAAGACAGACGTATATCGCTGCGATTTATTGCAGATGAACTCCAGTTGAGCTATGGTAGCGTTCAAAAAATCGTTACATCAAACCTGGAACTCAGCAAAGTATCTGCAAGGTGGGTTCCACTAATTTTGACCGACGTTCACAAACGGAATCGTTTGGAGATTTGCCAGCGACTATTGACCCAATTTGAACGAGATGGTGAGGCATTATTAAACCGGATTGTCACCTGTGACGAAACATGGGTTCACCATTACACTCCCGAGTCGAAACAGGCAAGTATGGAGTGGCGGAAGACGGGAGTGAGGGCGCCTCTGAAGGCCAAATCACGATCATCGGCCAGGAAGGTAATGGCCACTGTATTTTTCACGTCGATTTCCTCCATCAATGACGCACAATAAATGCACAATATTATTGTGATGTTTTAGAGGCTGCAAAACAGTCTTTTCGTAGGAAAAGGAAATCTAAACCGGCGAGAAACGTCATTCTTCTTCACGATAATGCCCGACCACATTCGGCGAACGCTACGAGACTTAAACTCGATCAAATTGGCTGGGAACCAATGGAACATCCCCCATACAGTCCAGACTTATCACCCTGTGACTATCACCTGTTTGGGCCACTCAAAGAGGCGCTTGGAGGCCAGCGTTTCGAAGACGATTCTGCAGTGGAGACCTTCATGCTCCAATGGCTCAATGAACGCCCGAGAACTTTTTACGAAGATGGAATTAAAAAACTTCCAATCCGGTGGGGAAAATGTGTTACTCGTGCGGGAGACTATGTAGAAAAATAAGTTGTATCAAGAATAATTTGTAAGTAAGCAATAAATTTTTTAAAAAATCAGTCTCGTTTATATTTGATCAACCCTCATAATTTAGGTTACTTTTATTTTCAAACTTACCGTAGTTTCAACACATATATATTTTTTATTATTTTTTGACATGTAATAAAACATTTTGGTAAAAAAGTTACAAAAAAAAAAAGTTACACTGCATATTTTTTCAGCAAGATTTTATTCAACTATGTGTTGTTTTGAAAACATTATTAAAACCAGCTAAAATCTTAGGCAAATATGTGTTGTTTTCACAACATTATTAAAACCAGGTAAAATCTTATGCAAATATGTCTTGTTTTGACAACATTATTAAAACCAGAGTCTGTAGTTAGGAGAAATGAGCTGAGACAAATACAACATTTGAAGAAGGTAAAGGGCAGTAAGGAGAGGGCATATAATACCCCTAAAGACAAAGAAAAGTAGAAAACTTGTAAAAATAATTGAATACGAAAGAAAATTTGTGTGTAATGGATATGAAAAGATAAACGCAAACAGAGTAGAAAAGGTTGGAAACACAAATTCTTTTTGAAGATTATGAAGTTCTGTAACAAAGTTAGGGAATTTTAAGGGGATTTGATCAAGCAGCAGATGTTTAAATTTTAAAACAGTAGTTAAAAACTTCCACCTTATATCCGGAATATTCTTTACTGTGTTTTTACATTATCACCGTGTACAAGGGGACACACGCTCTTTAAACGTTGGTCGGGTTAACTGCCATACATTACCAGAAATGACCTCAGTATATCCTTGTTAACCAAACATCAAACAAAGTTCACATTGTGTTTCTTCTCACAGCGAACTTCGTGCATGAAAGCAAGCAACAAAGGCAATAACAGCAGACTTTTATTTTGTCGACATTTAGGATCAGTCAATTATTCTCTGCATATTACTGTTTGAGTTTTGCTGCAAATATTTAGGCATAATTGTGAACAGTATATCGAGTGCTTTTTATAAAACATAAAATGACTGCACTGACTATGGAACAGAAAGGTAAAAACAATTGAATGGTTAGATAATAGCGTTATCAGTGGAAGTTACAAATTCTGAGTTCAGTGACAGTATAACAACAAAAGGACTGGTCTAAAATAAGAGAACCATTCTAAGGATTAATGCACACAAATTGAATCAGAAATAATACCATTAAACTTGTATAAATTTTATTACAGTATGGCTTCTGATTTAACCAAATTTTCATTACCCAATTAGGAATCCAGTCCCACAAGGATATGTAATATATCACCGTAATATTACATTTGTAACATATTTCTGCTTTAAAAGCCAGTGTAAAACACAATCACATGATCATGTAGCTTTTACACTGTTTACAGTATATGTATATTAATATATGATGAACAATTAACCGTACAAAATAATTTTAGTGTTATTTATTATAGATGTACTGTTTGGTTTATGATATATTAAAAATACTAAAAGGAAAAAGAAAACAGAAAAATTCAAGTAATTAAAAACTAGCAAATATTAGGGAAAAAATTATATTTGTCAAAAATTGTATGAAGGTTTTTTTTTATTTTAACGCGAAAAGCACATTGAGGCTATTATCGCCTCCCTAAATGTAAGTGTAGTGTTGTGTGTGTTAGACTCAGGTACTGACAGGGACGTCTAAATCCTCTCAATAGGTGCAGCTAGTCTGCGCCTCCCTGCAGGGTTTTATAAAGACCCTGTAAACACAGTATGTGCAGTTAATATAATTTAATTCATTTAAAATATTTTTTACATGCGAAGGTTTATATCTTGTTGGACAATAATTTATATAATTATTGATTCATGCGCAGTAACTATTAACATTTCATGCAATGTTACAACATTACAAGTTAATTCATATTTTGGTTAACAAGAGTGGCACAATATGGTCCATTACCATAGACCTAGTGTTAAACAAGAATCATACAAACAGGCTGATAGTAATTGATATCACAGACGAAAAAAATGTATATGATTTTATTAGTTTGAATTTTAAGTATACAAAAACCATTAATGTACCATTCCTTTATAACGGCATTTCACTAATTCCCAGCCCTTACATTGTTTTTAGAAGGGCAAGTGGGGTGATGAAGTTTATCATCATGCCAACCAGTGTGACCTTGATATGATAAAATACTAGGCTCATTTTAGCATCTGTATGTCTCACTGCTGGTCTATGCTTAATTTTCCGCTTACCATTTTTGTATCAATGTTAATTATTGCTTGACACTGTACGAGAAAAATATCCATACAGACGAAAATATAAAACTTTATTTCTAAACCTTTTTCCCATTAACATCTGGCTTATATACTTTGTCATAAAGCACTTGTCCCATGCGAGCCAAATTTGCCACATACCACTATAAACTCTTAAAACATGAACTAAAATATGCTACAGGGTAAATTCTGTCTAATCTAAACAGGACCAGACAGCCATTGAACTGCAATAAGTGCTTACTACTGAGGATCAATAGAAAAGCATACATTGTACGTGACTACAATTAGATGAAAGCGAAAATAAAAAATATATTACATTACAGAGTACTACAAGTATTACTAACCTCCCTCACTAACCTATTTTTTTCAATGTAAACACAACCACACCATTTCCTTTCTTTTAATTATAAGTGTGCAAAGTCCTTGTCATATTTACGTTTTACTTTTCAGATAGAGAGAAGTCTGAAGTTTTTATTTAACTCTTAACATGACTCTGCTATTTAATGATGCTAACAATTTACACATACACACATCACTATCGATAAACAGTATTAATTCAATAATAATTTTTAAATTTCTACAACATTTTTGTCTTGCCAACCAAAGTTTCACTAGTTACAGCATTTTTTTAAATGCTGTAACAGACAGTCTGTTAATGGCCTTGACAATGCTGTAATGAGTGAAACTTTGGTTGGCAAGACTCAAATAGAAAAAAAGTTGTGGAAATGTATGTGTTATTTCATTAACATAATGGATTTCCACTAAGTACCAATGGTCTTAAGCATAAATAAAATAAACAGTATATTAATTAGATCAATACAGTCAATTATTTACAGTACAGAGACGCCTATTAACTGTGTACATTCAAAGATCTAGAAAAGAGTACAACTCTATAAGTACCCTACATAAATGAATTATCCCATTTAAACATTTGTGCTACTACTGAACGTGTCAGAGTGGCAAAGAGACAGTACCTTAATCACAACTGTAAAATGATTCACAAGAACTACAATCACGATGAAAACAAAAAGCAGATTTGCTAACTTTGCAACACTACAATCACCACACCTAACCAGAAAGGGACCAAATAATGCACATAATACAAAACACCAGTATTACATGATACACTAACTACAAGAAACAGGCCAGAGACAAATACTGAACTATCAGTCTATGGTTTACATGCTCTAACACTTTGAAGCCTAAGCCTGTATAGCTCAGGTTAAGTGCTAATGCACAACTATTATTCAGGCAATACTACACTATGCCATTGTGACACACTGGTAACATATTTATGAATTTCAGCACAATTTCATACATTCACAGGTTACATCTCTTTACTTGTCTGTAACAAGGCCGAACAAAATATTACTTCAAGTATACTATGTCTGCATATCAAGTTATGATTGCGCCTATATTGTTAGTGTTGATGCTTTTATTACAATCATGTTTATAATATTACTTGTGTTTAATTTTTTTTTGTTTTTAGCAATTTTCATTTTTATAATAAACATAATACGAACAGCTGTCCCGTGTTTTACTGTTTCGTTATAAACATTTTCATGATAATGTTAAACATTTTGTTTTATTGATAGATTTTGGTTTTCAAAGTGATTATGTATAATTGAAAAAGGATGATCACCTACTCAGAATTAATTTGATACATGATTTTCTGGCGAGCAATAACATAACAACGATAACACAAAACCAAGGCTTAATTAAAAAAAAAAACAATGAAAATATGGCCAATCCAATTTTTTATTCTGGTTCAAAAGATGAATATGATACAGTAATAGGCTCTTAGTACACCTGGTTGGGAAACCAATTAGTGTACACAAATACTATGTTGCCATTTTAAATTTGCGTATTACTTAGTTATTTTTAAGCCCTAGCCATGTTTGTTGTAAGTTAGTGAACTACTATGATCTATGCATTTCTTAAAACTTAATGTCATAACTTTTTGAATGCTTTATCTATGTACATTAGAGAATATTAATTTTCATATATGTTTTTGTTCACAATCAATTATTAACAACACCCAGACTGATTTTTTACGTAAGGGGTTTCCTAAGGCAAAACCTTGCATACAGCCATACTATTTAAAATTAACAAAAAATTATATAATCTGATAGTGCTTTTAAATCCTTTGACTTTTATCTGTACATAAAGACGTTTGTCATTATTTATCTAGTCCAAATTCAAACATGATTTTAAAATTTGAAATACTTGAGAACAAAATATGGATGTACAACTTCTTTTTAAAAAATGCCATAAAAATTTTAATGAATATTTGAAATGCAAAATTTTTGTTTGTCTATATTTAAATACCAAAATTTTTTCTCAAGTCCTTTATCAATCACCAATAATTAATTATGACAGCATAAGTAAGATAATTTTATCATTCAAATGAATTCAGTTATAAAAGAAATAACAAGATTAAAAATTCTGTTATCACAATAAAAAAAATAAAATAAAAAAAACAGATGAAGAAGAAGTTCAATTCAAACAACCATGCAGTTAATTTCAAAATCATTGAGGAGCACTCACCAATCGTCCTTTCCATACGAGTGATAACTATAAGGGAAAATTACATCATCAGTATATATATATTTTTTTCAATACAACAAATACAGTCTTACGGCATGCCAATCTATGATTTTTGTAAAATTTGGTTAGGTATCTGACAAAAAAATTTCAATATACAAGCTGTAAATAAAAAAAAACTGACAATAATTCTTGAACCAAAATTCTTATATTATCAGTAGCAACTTTTAAACAAAAATTATCAAAAATTACTTCAAAAAACTGCCATGGTTTTGTTTTTTACCACAACTACATTTTGGTGGTATGTATACTTATAACAAATATTTGAAATTATAAATTTTAGTAAAGTTAGTCAATTGTCATGTGACTAAACAAACAAGGGCACAGCACACAGCATTCACACAGACATCACTGAAAAAAACTACTTTTATTTACACAGGTGATCTCAAATAGATATACCAATAAAACAAAATATATTAAATTTTTTGACATTTAAAAAATGCACATTTAAACAAAATATAGTTAAATTTCTTTTATATGA
The DNA here is from genome assembly GCA_022606455.1 of Callitettix versicolor. Lineage (NCBI taxonomy): Eukaryota > Metazoa > Arthropoda > Insecta > Hemiptera > Cercopidae > Callitettix > Callitettix versicolor. The sequence goes on along the minus strand of CM040190.1, from coordinate 38,694,400 downwards.
ACACTTTGCCAATCCCGATTTGTGTCCACCCATGGGGATGTGTTCATCTATTGGAATTGTGGAAAAAAATCGCATACTTTGAAACATAAACTGAGGTTATAACAAAATTTATAAATTAATAAATACTTTGTTTATAAATAAGTATTTTCTGATAAAATAAAGATGTATCTCATAGTACTTTTAAAGTGTTGGAACAGTAAAATAACACCAATATACTATAATGTATTCTATGCAGATATATTATATATTTTACTACTGATAGTCTTTATCTACTGTACTGTATTTTATAAAAATAGGTTTATGAAATTTTTTAAACTAATAATACGCTACAGTAAATACTTTTACTGCCAAAAAAACTGGTACTGTATACAATACAAAAAATTAAGTTACTAAACTTTTGCACATAGTGTAGTAGTGGCTTAGACCACTCAAGACACTTATATATACTGCCTGTTGACTTTTCACAACTGTTAAGTATAATTTAGGAAATTACAATAATATTCTGTAGTCTAAGCGCAAAATTGTTGCAAAAATCATTGTTACAAAATTGTTCATTGGGTGAAATTTGTCAAACTTGGAAATTGGGTATCTTGTGGTGTTTATTTTCTCAGGGCATTTCTTTCACACAAGTGGTAACTTTAATGTGCCAGTAGAGACCCATGAGAAACTTTCATTTTTAATTGACCCTTATTGGTTGAAGTAAACGAAACCAGTAATAAAACCTGTACACCCTTAGTTGTGACATATGTCAGTCAATTCGATGATTCTGTTACAGTTCACAATTTTCTTGTCTACTGTGTTAGTCTAATATATTTCAGTTTCAATAATTCAGTTTAGGCTACAATATTTTAGTTTCAATAGGATACAATAGGATCACACAGGATAATTTAAAGATCGGTATTTTATGCTGCAGTATATTGTCCATGAAAACATCATGTTTCAGCTTAAATAAATATGTCAACTAAAATTATTGGGTAGAGTTTATGTCAGTACATTTTTTTTAAAATATATATATCCATCCACTAGAGGTGCTTAACTACCAGACATATTATACAGTACTATTAAATTATTACATGCTTCACTAGACACCATTATCTGACCTTACAATATTTATTTTCACTTTTAATAAAAACAGTTCCTAAATTCACCACAAATTAATTACATTACATTTTTAACTTTTTTAAACTGAAACTTATATTCATGTAATAAAAATTATTACATTTTAGAATTTCTTATTTCGGATTAGATATCAGACACAAATCATTAATGATCGCTACAACTAAAAATATTTCATTGTTCAGCTAAAATTTGAATGATGGGGTGATTTTGGTTCATGCAAAAAAAGCAGTCATGTGTAGGCCTAATGATTTACACACACGATACACAGAAAAAGAGATGGGGCATTGAAATCTATAGTGCTGCATGAAATGCTAGACATTTGACCTTCATCATTTTGAACACTTTGTTAACAAGGATTTTAAAAAGTGAACTATTTGTAACTCTATAAAAATTGAAGTTCTGATGCTGTTTTAACAATATACCTCGATAAACCTAGATAAAACCACCCCCAAAAAATCCATTCATAATGATATCCTACAATATAATAAAAGCACACAAAAAAATGTTAAAAATGAAGACAAATATTAAAACGTTTCCTCTTTTCTAATTCCACAGTTTATATTTAAGACAAATTATAAATGAAAAACTTTGTGAGGCTATGCTGATTTCTTCAAATTTATGCTAGATTATTGGTGTCTTTCATTTTAGGTTTGTGTTATATACAATTTAAAACAAATTTCAGTTTTTCCAAAGGCTCCTGTGCACAATGTTAAAATGTAAACAACACAGAAATTAAATATATTCTATCAAATAATAATTTATTATTTTTGTATCCATTGACCTTTACCATGCTTAGAATTATCACAATGACACCACCATGTTTAGATCCATTTTAATGGAAAATCATATACAATCTGAAAATTACAAATCTAATTATACAAAAACATTTCAAAATTCCATAATTATGCAGTCCACTGCCTAGTAGACGACACATCATTATTGTCGCCAGGTTCTGCAGGCTACAAAAGTGCATCTGAGTGTGACCTCTTGGGCTGTTTATTATTTTTTAAAGACATTTATTTAACAAAGCTCAACACTTCCATTACTTTAGTATCTTGAAAGATTTACTTACAGATAAACTTGATCATATTATTTTGATAAATTGCTAGTGGCTGTTCTATTTATATATACTTATTAATGTGATTATTTCTAGGAAATAAAGGTCTGGTACACTCTAGCACTATGATTAAAGGGCGTAATATGCAACTCTAAGCCTCCTGAATTTGATCGACGCACGTGCAAGATTTTTTCCCATTCATTTCCATTTCAAGATGATGGCCTCTCATTTATAAGTATACAGTTTTAGCCAACAATTGACCAACTGTTATTAAATTTCCTATGAAGGTATTTAACCCTTGGACGGCCATGAGATAATCGGCTTTTTTTTGGTAAATACCAAGCTTATTTTTTATTTTATTTTATTAAAATTTACTTGCAATGAAAGGTAAATCATAACAGATTATGTTTTTAATAATTAAAACACACACAAAATGTTTTATATTTAAGTAAAACTGTTGTAACTTCGACAAAGTCAAATAATGCTCGGTTTGACAGCTGCGAGTTGTAGAATAGTATGTAAACTTGTACAACTTTGGGGACAAATTATGCCTAAATGCAACTTTTGTTTAAGTGGTCTAACACTAGACAACATATTTATCAGCCAATCTTCTTGAAATTTTCAGAGTTTGTGCAAAATATATTATTGTATTATTAGAAAATAACTACATTAATTTCAAAATATTTTTTCAAATATACTTATTATAGTTCAAAATCAAAAAATTCCAATTAAATTAAGTATATAAATTATACTTAATAATTAAGTATATAATTGATTAAATGTATGAATTAAGTATATATATATATATATATATATATATATATATATATATATATATATATATATATATATATATATATATATATATATATATTATATATTATATATATAATATATATATATATATACATATAATTTGTCCCAACAAAAAAAATTATTAAAAGTTTTTTGTTCTTTTTCTTTATTTATTAGTACATATTCTTAAGAAAAAAAATGTCAATAGTATTTTTCTACTAGCATTTTTACGTAGTTAATTTACTTGTTGTTAATGAACATCAAGGGGCAAAACTGGCATTTATAGCCTGGCCTTTTTAGAATAAAATATTATTTTTCTGCCTGGCCTTAAAAGGGTTAATCAAAATGCAAAAATTAATTTTTGAATCATATGGAATATACCTGTCAACATACTGTGTATTCTACACATAGGTAAGAAAATGTGTTTTATCAACGTTAGGTTAGTTGGTTCATAATACAAAATTTTTACAATAATTATAGTAAAAATGATTAAACTTTTTTTTTATCTGTTATAAATGTTATTATTTCATTGAATACATTCATTCACCTTTTCCTTAGCTTTGTCAATTTTTCTTACACAGCCTCACCAGTGATTACTTAAAGAGGGGGTTCAGTACTGATTTATCAACCACCTATTTGCTCAAGACTGATTCTAACCATTCTTTCTGTTAACAGTCAACTTACTCCTTTTTGTTGGTAAACCTCACTTGAGAATTCATTTGTTTAATATTTATTATATTTACTGTTTATTATGATTTTGTATCAGTTTAAACTAGATTCAAATTTTTGTGCTGTTAAATCAGCAGCGGGTTGGGCGAAGTGAACGAATCCATGTCTAGAAGAACAGTACAGTAATCAGTTTTGATAATAAAGGTAATCTGGATGTGTCAATAAATGAAAAATTGATGAAAAATCAGATGAATGTACTGAACAAAATAGTATTTCTTTATCTTTCTTAGACAATGTGTTGTCTGACACTTCTTAAACAATGTGTTGTTTATGTTGTCAACAAGGCTAAATAAGATTAGACAAAATAAAAATGAAAAACCAAAATTCATTTTATTTTGTCAGTAAAGCTTGTATACAGGGTGAATCAGTAAATGAATGCATACATGAATCATTACTGTTCATTGTGCTCAATACACAATGAGCAGAAGAGTGGGGAAACCCAATATGCTATCATTTAACTTCGCAAACTATGCCATTTTCTTTACTATGGGACAGTGGAATGTTCAGTATCATGTTCATGTACAATTATTTTTTTAAAACATTGTGAAGCTATTATCCAAACACAGTGTCTCTTTCGCCAACATTTTAACACTGGTTGCAACATACCAGATTGCAACACTAACCTTAGATGGGTCAAAAACTTCAGAACAAGGTGCCGTTCTTACTGCCTGGACACTAGACAATACTGGCACAGTGAGAGGCAATTGTTGAGGAATCCAATGTCGTTCTGTTCGCAAACACAATGCCACGTTAAGAATGAGCAATCTTAATGTGTTCAGTAGGACACATTTTATGATTAAATTTCCATCCATATAAGATAGCAATTATCCAAGAGTTGGGTGAATGTGACTATCAACAACGTTCACAATTTTCAGGGAATATACTCAATATTTTGATAAAGAATGACAATGTAGCAATCATGTTGAATGACGGCTCCTGCACAGTGCTTGTGATGATTTGGTGCTGCTGCTGCTGCTGCTAATTTTTTTAGTAACATGGTGTTACCATCACATCTGTTCGCTACATCAACATGATCATCAACTCTCTTTTTCCAGAACAACAGAGATGGGAACAGACATTGGAAATGTATGGTTTCAGCAGAATGGAACCACAGCCCACACAGCAAAGACCTTAGTAAGAGTTCTTCGAGAGATTTTCCAGCAATGAATCATTTCACATTTTGGCAATGTGGCCTGGTCACCTTGCTCTCGACATAATAGCTTTTTTTGGAGTTTTCTAAAGTACTATGTTTATGAGGAGACGCCCTGATCATTAAAGATTTGACAAATGCCATTCGCCATGAATTGATCAGGAACTGTTGGAAGATGTTATGAGCAACTTCGAAAATTGGTTTAAATTTGCATTCGAGGTGGTCGTCATTAAGTGATGCTATTTTCAGAACTTAGTTAAATGAAATGGTAATTCTGTAAGAAATAGTTTGATGTTAATAAATAAGGCATTCATATAAAATCATGCTATTCTCCTAAATCACCCTGTATCACAAACAGGAAAACCAACAATAGCAACAACTGCCTTACATTCTAACAGACCATAGTTGTACCAACTGACCTATACAACTCCTCTATCAGCCTTAGCACTGTCCACTCATATGTATGATTTATAAATATTTCTCTTGTTTTTGTAACTAAACTAACTGATACGGGAATATTACCAGCCTTGGTGGAATCAGAAAATAATGCAGGATATATTTCTATAAATCATCACATGATTACATGAGTTAACTTGGTATTCCGTAATAGTTTGGATAATATTGACGAAAAAAAAGTGCAATTGCTCAGGAAACAAATTTACTTATTTAACCAACAATTAAATAAGTTAACTTATTTCTATTATCACAATCCTCAGTTTTCTAGACCTACAAAACTTGTTCATAATATTTGTGAGTGATATTTTTCGTGATATTTTTTTATAATTGCATACCTAATACTACTAAAACTATAAAACCTAAGAATAGAATTAAAGAAACAAAAAAAAAATAAAATATTTATTGGAATGTTATAATAATAGTTAGATAAAAACAAAATATAATAAATACTGTATAGTTAAGCATGCATTTATAGGTTATGTTGTGAAATTGTAGTGGGTGCAATATTGTAATAATGCCAAACATACCCCATCGATGGAGCAGGCGCAGTTACTCTGACTAGAGGTGGTGGTTGTGGAACAGATACTTGTGAAGGTAATGCAGACAGTTGATGCGGCTGAAAGCAAAAATCAATTTAAACATAAACACAGAAAATTAAATCATTAAAAACTATTTTTTTAATATTAAAAAATATCTAACATTCAATTAAATTATTTTAAATAAATATTTTGAAAGTAAACTACAAATTCAAACAAATCTGATGTTATTTTTTCCAGTCAGGTTAGGAAGTGTTTAAAAAAAAACAGTACAACGAACTATATTTCACAACATCAATTTATCAGATCTTGGTAAATAAGAAGACATATAATTTAAAACACTGAAGGGAAAAACTGTTATGGAAAGTTCATTTATGTTTTGTTTAATTCAATCCCTAACTATACGTTTTTTTTTATTTCAAATTTTCACATTGATTTGTTATGAATCTCCACATATGAACAGAATCTAATGTCATTTTTGAAAAATTAATATATTTATCACATAGTTCTTCTTACATTACACGATATCCAAATCCCAATTCTCTGTGATCATGTCTCAAATGTTCACGAACTTCACATCTTACCCTCAACGGCACAAAAAACAATCTTTTAAACAAAAAACCTGCCTAATCGGTCACCAGCTTACGATATACAAGACTATGATAAAACCTTTGAAAAACTGCTCTCCTTTTCAGAACTGGTCACTGCCTAATATTTCAGCCTCATCCAAGAAGTTTAAAAAAAACAAATTACCTTTGAAAGGAGAATTGTTCTTAAATTATTTTTGAGGATTATGATGGTAAATAGTAATTCTTAAACTGAACATTAAAGGAAAAAAATGAAAAATATAGCTTGTAGACAAACAAGACCCTCCCCAATTTATTCCATACCTCTAGACATAGATGTGTATGTGCAAAAGAATGAATGGATTTCTAAAAATACAGCACTTCATTTTAATTAATAATGAAGTAGCTAGCAATCACAAGATCTTTCACTTAGTGATTACTTCTTATGAAGTTACCTGAAAACTTAAGCAAGATGTTGTTTAAAGTAATTAAATTACAATTAAATATTTAAATTACTTTAAAAAACACTTTACTTAAGTTTTCTGGTAACTCATAAGAAGTAATCACTGAGTGAAAGATCTTGTGATTGCTAGCTACTTCATTATGTATTATAATGAAGTGCTGGATTATATGAAGATCTAAACCGAAGTAACCCTACTATCACCACCTTTTTGGACTACTTCAAGGCTTTTGACACTGTTAACCATCAAATTCTTTTATCTAAACTGCAAAAACATGGGAATAAGAGAAGCCTGCCCATAAAAAGTTACTTGGAACACAGACCTCAAATTCCTTGGGAATTCCTCAAGGATCAATCTTGGGATCACTTTTGTTCATACTTTATATCAATGAACTGTTGTTAATAGAAGATTTAATGGCATATGCTGATGATACTGTTGTTATGGCTCATGGGGTAATATTGTCTGAATGTGCACTTCTGATGTCTGCTAAGTTTGATATGATTTACTCCCGGCTTTATCAAAATAACTTAATACTTAATTTTAATAAATCAATTTTTATTACTTTTGGGAATTGTGGATTCTGTACCTGCTGACGTGGTTATTAAAATAAATCAATGTACTCTAAAAAGAATCACTAGTAACCTTGGTGTTAATTATGATCAAAATATCAAATGGGGTGTGAATATTAACAATATAGTAAACAAACCTAAGTTTTTAGTGTTTTTCACAGATTTAAAAATATACTATCAAAAAAAAACAGTTAAACAACAAATTAAAAATAGCTTTGTGTTATAACAATCTTTCCTTAAAATTGAATTAAAAATTATATAAATAAATTTACAATATTGTATCTTAAGTTTGTAATTTAAAAAAAAAAAATTTTTAATATGAATAGTTAATGAATAAACAATAATCGTGTGAGGCACTCCTCGCTCTTTTTTTTTGTATGCTTATACCTCAATTATATATATAATATATATATATATATATATATATATATATATATATATATATATATATATTGCTGTATTGTTAATTAATTTCTGGATACAGGTTGCACTCCCGGAAGAACACAGAGAAGATATCGAACCTGGCAGCAGATATCAGAAGAAGGAGGCTTCAGTTTTATGGACACATCAGTAGACTCCCAACAACAAGATTGCCAACAGAATCCTTAAGTATATACAAAGAGTCAAATCAACAACGTCGTGGATCGCAGAAGTCAGAATAGACCTACATGACGCAGAAATAGACTCAACAGACGTTAAAGACAGGAACGCATACAGGAGAAAGATGCTCGGTTGGAAGGTCCCAGAGAATGATATCCCAAAGAGAGCAGGGGTTAAATGGACGGAGGAGCGGAAGAGGATCCATGGGGACAGGATGAGGGAGATGTAGAGGATTAGAAGGAGCAAAACATGAGTCGGAGTGCTTTGTGTGATCCAACAGGGTCTACACGCAGATAATAAATAATATATATATATATATGACGTACGGGCATTACTGCCACTCCTATAAGGTCCTTTTTGTATATTTATATATATAAAAGGATTTTGGTATATATATATATATATATATATATATATATATATATATATACATATTATTTAACTGCGATTTGTGCAGAAAATCCTTCACATGAGAGAAAGATAGCAGTTACAAGCTTATATTATATCTGTCTTTTGCGCAGTACCCAAAACGGGTCACCATCTGATAAATCTGAATCTAATAGTCACATATTTAATTTGTACTGGGAAGCAAGGTCGCAGTATGAATAGGTCCATCCCTTACTAGACTAGACTCGTGTTTCGAGGTATAGATGTTAATTTCCAATTTTAAATTACTTGTAATATTGTTTTACATATTTAAACTTTATATTTTTCTTAGATAAAATATGAATTTAAATTCACTAGAAAAATCTGTGTGTATTTAGAAAAACATCACACCTGCCTGCCAGACCCTGTGTAATTATACCATCTTACCGTTGGATAATATGGCGCTGTCGTTGACATGGTTGCTCTCGGTGGTTGGTAAGACCTTGTCGAATTAGGTCCTTGATTCATCTGAAACAATAAACAAAATAAATTTAATTTAGAATACCATTATTTTAATTAAACTTGAAAAAAGGAATAGAAAATATATCAATATATTATGAAATTTTATATAACAAATGTAAATTTATCTGGGTCAAAAATGTATGAATTTCTAAACAGAATGTCATGTGAGGTATTGAATACACCGTATTTCTTATACATTAAAAGATGAGCAAGGAACAGTTGGTTGAGGGGACAGTGTAACAACACAGACATTTAATCCTTACAACACGATCTGGGAACCATATATTAAGCTTTGCCTGGGCATTACATTAATCAACTCAGAACCAAGTGCATGTGCGCACGAGCATGGGTGAGAGCATATGTAACTCAAAGAAACATGTATCACACATGAAATAATTGTGATGCAAGTATCTGACAAGCATTAACAGGCAAGTGGACATAGCTTGATAAAAATGACTATGTAAACATAACATAAGAACAGCTTAAACAAAATCAGTTGTTTGTTGATGATAAAATTATAGGCTGTAGTTATTTCAAAATATTGTTTGTGTTAACAGCTATTTTGACTCTTATTAAAACTGGAATTTTTAAAATTTCAATTTAAAATTACCATTAAAGTAAATTTGTTAAGTGATGATTGCTTTTAAGTTTGCATAACAGTTTTAACCATCACGGACACAATATTCACATAGGTGTTATTTTATGCACAAACCGGCATTAATGGGGTTTTATGCAAAAAAATGTTTTGTCTAATTTTATCATGTAACAAAACAATTTTGTATAAACTTATTGTTTGCCTTCTGTAAGTTTTGAAACTAATGACAGTTGGAGCCATTTGCGATATTTACAAATTGATTTCTAGCTTAAGGGCCATTTGCATATGGTACTGATGTGATTTGCACAATGCTTCCCACTAACAGAATTTGGTCCATGTCAGTTTATTCAATGCTACTACACTAAACCTTGGGTATTCTTTTAAAAGATAGCTTTACTTTTACCCCTTTCATGATTCTAAACATGAAAAAAATATTTAATTCTCTCTCAAAATCAAATTATTATGTTATTTCAAAAACTGTTATTAATTTTCTTAGCTTCCGTAAATAGTTTAGGAAAAATTCAACCTTAAAAGAAAATATTTTTATAAAGTAACATAATATTGAAATCTACAAATATTAGCATAACGCTTAAAGGGTTAAGTAACATGGTATTGTTTTATCTTAATTTTTTAGGAACATTTTGGCTAACAGAATTATATGGCTTACATAGACTAAATATAAAAATCAATACTATCTAAATAAATTTTAAAATTTAATTAAATATTAACATAAGCAGGACTCCCTGTAACAATACCTAACCAACAATCGGCCCTAATGCAAAAAAATTAAGTTTTTATTAATAATATTTTTTTTAACAAAGGTTGTCATCAAATACGCAAAAAATAGTTCAGAAATTCAGTCAGCTATCAAAACTGACAAGATAAACTAAGACATGTTTGTCTTGCTTTGAAAACCAAAAAACTTGTTTTGAACAAACTGAATGTTATGACAAAGACCAAAATCTGCTTTGTAATGTTATATAGTTAGAAATTAAAGATATACAAAATTAACAATTACTAACGAAAATATTTGTTTAATACAAAACAATTTTGAACTCAGTTCCATAATAATAGCAATGATGAAATGCACTTTATTATTACTACTACTATTTTTGTGCTTTAAATTTTTAACAAGTTCGTAGGCTGTGGAATCGTGTATGTGTAAATAGAACCTCATTAAGTCGGTCCCTTTTAACTCCTTAGAAATTGCTAGAGCTATAACTACGAAGGTAAGTCAATAATTATCAGCAATGCAGTTGTATTTAATGTACTGTCGTGTTGGCAGCACTGTTGCGCTGGTGGCGCATACTCGTTTCATTCCCGTATTTCTGTTCAGATCTAATGCTGCTAGATTAATTAGATCCACTGTCACTACCTTGCTGTTTATCATGGCTAATCTGCTTTCTGTTTGCACCAAAGAAGAGCAATGTTCAGTGATCTGGTTTTTGTGGTCAGAAAGTGTATCAGGGGCTGTAATCTATCAGACTTTCTATACAATATGGAAACAGTGTCTTACCTTTTGGTGTGTATAAATGGATTGAAAAACTGAAAAATGGTCAAACTAATATTGCACATGATGAAGGAACCAGATAACCATCTACAGCCACAAATGAGGACAACATTGAGCGTGCACTTGACATGGTTCTGTTAGACAGAAGAATAACTATTGATGACATGGCACATCTGCAAATTAGTCATAGTTCTGCCTACAAAATCATCCACAACAGACAGAGTTTCGTAAAGTCTGTGCAAGGTTGGCCCCCAAACAACTCACACTTGCATAAAACACTTGGACATCTGTGAAAAACATTTGGATAGATAGGGTAATGAACATATCTTAACAGAATCATAATTGGTGAGGAAAACATGGATCATTGGTGTCCACATCACCTGGATGTTTATGAGCCAGAGCGTAAACGGCAGAGTATGGAATGGAAACATCCACAATCGCCTTGCAAGAAAATGTTCAAAAGCCATCTGAGAAAAGCTGATGTTTACACTTTTTTAGGACTCACAAGACACAATAGTGGCACATTATCAGGGAGGGGTACAACAAAAACAGTGCCTTATAGTGAAATGCTCACTGATAGGATGAAGCCTGCAATTCGAAGCAAAATGCCAAGAACTACTGTAGAAAGGTGTTGCACGGCAATGCCCAACCACATATTGCTGCCCACACTGCTGAAGTAATGCCCCACTCAATTTTGAAGTAATGGCTCATCCTCCATATAATCCAGATCTGCCCCCTTGTGACTAACAATGTTTGGTCCACTCAGAGGGGCCATCGATTTACCTCAGGCTAAGAAGTGAAAGAAGCAGTGCATGTATGGCTTGCTGCTCAGCCAAAAAAGTTACATTCTGAGGGCGTCAGGAAGCTTGTGCATTGAAAAGCAAGTATCCTATCTGTATTGCAATAAAATTTATAACTACACTGCGGATAATTGACTTGCCCTCACATGATATTTCACACAAACCTGGATGAAAATTACATTTTATACAAGAATTCCTTGAAAATTTCTGACACGAGTCTTCCAAATTATAGATCAACCCATATTTTTAAAAAATGCTTATAGAACTCATCAAAATAAACCTATACAATTATATATTAATAAAGGTCAGTTCATTGCCAACTGTGAATGGCAATTACATTACACAAATCGGCTGAACCATTTGTCAACCGCAGCGATTACAAAAAAAACCCTTGGGACTTTTGCCAGTTTCCACTAATTATCTTACCAGTGGATTTTTCTGCACATTAGGGAAAACACTTAATTTTTTTTTTTTGATATACCATACCATTATTAATAATCATGACATATACAAGTTATATATATATATATATATATATATATATATATATATATATATATATATATATATATATATTAATTTGTCTGTAAATTAAATTAATATTAATTAATATTAATTTGTCTGTAAATTAATATATATATTTATATAATTTTAATCAACTGCCTGCTCATCTAAAGAATTTGTCTGTTTCTTTTAAAACAAGGAAAAAATGTTGTTGAATTATATTTTATATAAAGAAACTTATAGTTAACTTTATGAGATATTTATAACTTTTGATAAACGATAACGTTAACTTTTTATATAAGTGCATTTATTTCCAATGTCTACATAATTTTTATTGTAATGAAATAATTCTTTTGTTTGCACTGCATAGCATAATTATTCCTTTTGTTTTCTAGTTTTTAAGTGTTAGTTTATAAATTTAGCTCCCGATCACACAGAGAGGTATGCCTCTCTCTTTCAGGATACATTGTATCTCCTAGAAGTGACGTATTTACATCTAAATAAATTGAAATTGAAATATATATATATATATATATATATATATATATATATATACACACACACACACACACACACACACACACACACACACACACACACACACACACACACACACACACACACACTAATGATTTTTCATAAATTCAGTGATCTCTCACTTAGTGCTCTTTTTTTGTGTTTTTTTGTGTTTTGTGCTCTCTATTGTGTTTAGTCACACAATAGCACAAGTGTGACTATTGTGCACACTTGGGCTAATGCAGACGATGGGAGATTAATAGCGTATGAAAATGCCAAGCCCTCGCTGGGAATCGACCCCGGGTCCTCAGGGTGAAAGCCTAGTACGCTATCAACTAGGCCACCGAGGCAGCTCACTTAGTGCTCATATAATTAGTTCCCAAATATACGAGGAATAAGTGAAAAAGTGGTAAACGAGCTATACAATATATGGGAAATTAGAAAAATGTGCACTTTGGGTATAAACTAGGTTGAAAATTTTTAAAAAACATTACAGACTACTGTACACAAACGTAACAGTAACAGTGTTATATTTTATCATTAAGTAAGTTAAAATTCAAAATTGCAAAATTTAAGAGAGAACTGAAAATTGTTATGTAAGCCTATGGTGGACCACGCATAAAATAAGCTTTTAAGATTTTTAAGACAAGGACTGAACAATAAACATAGTTTTGAGATTATATATGGTCAGTCCATCACCTATGACACTGTTTTTGTTATCATTTCTAATCACAGTGCATCCAGATTATACAACATTATCTCTGAACTACTTAAGCCTTGTTATACTACCTCCGAACAATATTGTATGACTAATAAAACCAAAACAGCGTATCTTCAAATTGAAAAGGTATATCTCATAGGGAGAGTTATAACTGTTTAAGAATGTATCTTCAAATCAGCACATATTGAACTGTAAAACTGTGAAGGATCACTATAGTGTAAATTAATAACAAAACACACGGCATAAGTAAACCAAGTTAAATTGAGTCTTGTATAAATAACACAATGGAGTTGATTTTAGGAAGTACAATGCCTATTAGCTAATAAGAAAATTGTGCCAAAAACCACAACAGCAAAAAGTGTTCATTATGGAAAAAATGCTATAAACATAAGAAATTTTCAAAAAGTGTATACATTTTTTTTCAATTCTCAGTTCTTTGACAATGAGACCGACTTATTCTGTAATAAGTATGTAGCTATCATGTTTTTGTTTAGCCAATACAAACTTATCTATACAATATAACTGGTCTGCTTTGTCTTCGATAATGTGTGTGATAAGCAGTGACCACTGTATTTTTAAAATTTTAAAAAAGCCCACACAGTGAGCTAGACCTGACTGCTTTATAATAGGATTTTAAATCAGTGCAAAAGCAACATAGGCTAGTACTGACTTTTGTCTAGGAAACAAATAATTGAAGTTGAAACTATTTGTTAAAACTATGTCAAACACAACATTTTTTAAATTGATAAAGTTTGCATACTGACGAATTCAAGATAACTATCGGACTGTTTTATTATAGACATCTGACTTTGATTCATTATTACAAACAAAAAATAATCTAATAAATGTAATTACACTGTTACCTTAATTGTTTTATCCTGAACAATTATACATCTACAATTTTTTTGAAGAATTATAAACAATGCTTCGGAGATTAATGTTTTAAAAAAATAGTCTTTTTGCTGTTGTTTATGATTTTACCAGGTAGAGTTTTGGGGTTGCAAAACATTCTTTTGCAGTGATTGTTGTTGAAATTTAATTTTTTTTATTTTATACAGAGTTTATTAATTTGTTTCTGATATTGCTCATTTCGATTCTAATAGTATTAATCAAATGATATTACTGTAGATGAATTAAATGTTTTACGTGACAAAGAAAGTCAGACACGATTACATCGTTGAGTGCATGGCGGCAGAAAAGTTGCTTCCTTTGCCGCATTATCCGCTACAGTGTTTCCTAATATTCCACAGTGGCCAGGAATCCAGATAAATGATACTCTTGCACCTCGTGGTTCAAGTCTATGGACAGAGCATAGAATATCTTGAACCAGAGGGTTTACCAATACATATCCCGGATTGCCTGGAGGCACTTTTTGAATCAGAACAAACTACGTAATGCAAACTATCGAATTTAATAGTGTTCAAAGCCTTTAAGATGGCAAAGAGTTCGGCCATTACAGACACTACAAATTGAGGGTAATCCATACTTATACGTTTCGTCAGTGAATAAAACGCACACCCAACATTATCGTTCATCTTAGAACCATCTGTGAAAATAAGATTAGCAGATGGATATGAATTAGTCAGGCGAGAAAACTCACGTTGATACACAATGTTAGAGTGCTGTCTTTCAGGTATGTACACAAAAGAGAAAATCAAAGGTCGGCATATTGATTATCCATGGAGGGACAAGACAAAAGGACCTTTCAAACATTGGGGTAGTTCAATACGCAAAGTCTTTAAAAACACGGGTTGTTCTAATGCCAACAGGGGCTGTAGCGTGCGGTCGGGATTCATATTGCTGGAATAACTGATTGTGGAAAATTGTACTGTAAGCAGGATGCCATGGTTTACATGATATATTAGATACATAACTTAATTGTAACTGCTGTCTCCGGCAGAAGAGTGATGGTTCGCCTGCATTGGCGAGAATACTCCACGACGGGACTTGAACGAGGCACCAGAAACAAGGCGGATTGCGAAAGTTATGGGCCGGATCTAGTTTCTTTAAAATCGATGGTCTAGCAGATGAGTACACAATGCTGCCATAATCAATTAGTGAGCAATTACGGCACGCAGTAAAACATGAGCATACAAGTCCTATCAGCGCCCCATCGAGATCCACTAAGAACCCTCAACATATCGAGGATTTTATTACATCTTAATTTTAAATCACTCCGTGAGGGCTCCACAAGAGCCTTTAGTAAGTGTTAGACCCAAGAATCGAACGGATGTAGAAGTCCGAAGCTGTATACCATCAAGATATAACGACGGAGCCTGGATCTGTCTACGGCGACTGAAAGCAATACACTGAGTTTTAGCAGCGGAGAATTTAAAGCCAGTAGTTCTCGTCCAGGTCTGCAACCTATTTATTACCAGCTGAAGGGTCCTTTCAGCTGTTGCCATGTTCCTGGTGCTTACGTAAAATAGCAAAATCGTCTACAAAGAGAGAACATCTGACAGGGGACCATTACATTGCGTTATGCTATTAATTGCAATAGCAAAGAGAGTAACACTAAGTACACTCCCTGTGGAACACCATTCTCTAAGTAGAAGCAATCTGATAGCGTACTACCAAGGCGCACCTGAAATACCTAACATGTACATAATTAGCATGATATTATTAGTATATTTCACAAAACAAAATACTGAACAATTATTAAAATTATTAATGAATTATTATTGGCAATTGAAAATTATATGACATGCGGTTAAGGTACAGTCTGGGCCTAGCAACAGTGGATACACACACAGTTTGTTTGTAAAACGATTGCCAGTCTGACTTATACAATGTTAGTGTAGTGTTTTCCATTTTCAAAATATGAACTAGCATTAAATATAAATTTTGAGATTTACAAATATAAGGAGATTTAGGCATGTTTTCATAAAATACAGTCTATCAAATACTGTACACAGACATTTGAATGTAATACACTGGGGATTTCCCTTATA
Source organism: Callitettix versicolor (assembly GCA_022606455.1). Taxonomy (NCBI): domain Eukaryota; kingdom Metazoa; phylum Arthropoda; class Insecta; order Hemiptera; family Cercopidae; genus Callitettix; species Callitettix versicolor. Next base: position 38,677,877 of record CM040190.1, on the reverse strand, counting down.
AACACTTATATACTTCTGACACATCAAAGAAATTCTATGGGTTGATCTGTCATAATTCATAAAGAAAAATGTTTATAACATCGATACACACGACCACGGTATATAGATACATGGTAGGGGCCACAGTGGGTGTGCGCAGTAGACTATCGTGCGTGTGACGTCACTGAATCTTAACTCTTCACTGCTACCATCGTAAATACAATTCCATTTACGGTGTCTGCTACTTTATGTAATTTCCCGTTTAACAATGCGATGTTCTGTAAATGTAGTTGGAGATTCGGTGTGTTTATGTAAGTGTTGTGTTTAAGTAAAAGGTGTTTTAAATAAAAGGTGATAATTGTGTTTTGTGGTCGAGGTTTAATAAGTGTAAGAAAAGATTCAAGTAGCCTATGTTTTGAATCCTAAAAAATACATAATTTGTTTTGTTTGCTGTTGTATAATTGTGTATGCATAACAATGACTGGTTGTGCTATTGCCAATTGCTATAATAATGATAAGAATTGTAAAGGGAAAGGGAATTACATTTCACAGAATTCCAAAAGACGAAGGCCTGAGAAAAGCGTAGGTTCATGCGTGTAAACGAGCAGATCATTTTAATTTTGATAATGTTAAAGTCTGTTCACTTCATTTTAATGACGATTTCGAAAAGGATTTTAAATCCGAATTACTAAATACGAGACCTAAAAAACAGCTGAAATCCGGTTCAATTCCAAGTTTTAACATTCCCAACATTGAAAATAAATGTATCAATTCTGAACGAGCTGCAAAGATTAAAAAACGTGAAAACCAAGAAACATTAAAAAAACTTATTGACGAGTCTGATGGAAATCTATCAGGAAAATTACCTGTAAATGGAAATGGCGTTGGTGCAATTGTAACATGTAATTCTGTAAATGAAACCCACCCTTCTGTAGTCAGTAATTTTAATACAAATATTGTTGTAAATAATGCCTCTGTAGAAGAAATGAAATGTTTAAGAAATTAAAAATTACGTCCATACCCGTATATTTATGAGGATTAAATCTTTAAATAAAAAGAAGTCTGTAAAAAGAAGTTACCGAAATAAATCCACTGATGCCCAAGGAAGACAAGTAACAAATTCAGTAAACTACAATAACTTGTACTAGGTATTGAAAATAGTTTGTTATCTATATATTAATAATTATATATATATTAATTATTATATATATAGTGTGTGTGTGTTGAAACATAAGTTCTAAGAAATATGTATGTTTTATTTTACTGTTTGCATAATAGGCATACGTCTATATGCTATTTAATTTTGTTGTTAATTTTTTATTTAAGATGTGCGTTTTCAGTCAACCACATAATTGTCACGGAAAATCCGCAGATACGTAATTCATAGTGTGATGTGCTTTTAACTTTCAAACAAAAAATAACCAGGAATTTTTCAAGGTATGGACCTATAATTTACTTAATATTATGTAATATTGTATAAAATAAAAAGTTTCTGTTTTGACAATGAGCGAATTCAGTAAGTAAAGTAATTAACAGCGTTATTAATGTTAGATATAAGGAATTATTATTGTAATTACTATAATACAGTTACTAACACTAACATTACAAACTGTTTTCTACTGGACACTGTCTGAGCTGGACCCGATGACGCACTTCAGCCGGCAAATGGTGGGGGGACATGCGTGTGGCCCCTACCGTGTATCTATATACCGTGCACACGACTATGAACTAAAGAATAACTAACTAAAATTGACTGATAAGCATACCTAAGTAGATAATGGAAAAGTGTGAGGGGCAGGATGGGGGATGGTCTAACGAGTCGTCCACCAAAGTTTATAAACCAAAATATTGTACTATTACAGAAGTATATATAGTAAAGAATCTGTTTTATCATCTTTCATCTCTTGGAAATCAGGTTATGTCGCGCACCACACACACGTGTGCACACGCACGCACGAACGTGCACACACATACACACGGTGTTAATGGACATATCAATAAGAAATGTTTAGTTTTTTATTTCCTAGTGACATTTTGGGGTAAATGAAAACCAAACAGCTTGTAATTATAGCCTTTGTCAATCAACTCCACATCATTATCCGTAAGTTGCACAATAGGTCAGCCGATCACAGTGCCTGGGGTTGAATTATCCCTTCCTCTAGTATCTAACCTAATCATTATCCATTTGACCATGTAGGCTTACTGTCTGCTCAGCCACCCAGACTACATCCACCACTCACTGAGCACAGCCTGGCGCGTGTAGGCTAACTATGTCTTTTTTGACGCTCAGCCACCATGTGTCCAGTAAGAGCCAGACTGGACATCCACCACTGAACACAGCCTGGTGCAGCCAATTTTTAACTTTATGTTAATAATTCAGTTTTTAAAACATCACTTTTTGAAATAACTTATCACTAGCAAATTAACGAAAAATCAACTATTATTTTCATGCAAAAAAAACAATGCCAAGAAAGTCAATAACTATTACGTATTCTTTAAAAAAATCTTGCTAATGGGTAAATAATGGATATAAAAATCTCAATTTCTATTACACTTTTCACAGAAGTACTATGTTCAATCGCAGCAAAAGAAATTTTATTATCCCTAAAACTCTTGACCTGCTAAAATCTTAAATTTCAACAACAGTAAAAAAACCACAAAAACTTGTTTTCATATATTATGAAAACTTAACATATAACCACAAAACTTAACATATATTATTACTCCCACAAAAATGTAAATAATTCAAACATACTGTATATATAAAATTGTTCAGGATAAAACAATTAAGGTAACTGTGTAATTAAGTTATTACATTTTTTCCGTTTGTAACAATGAATCAAAGTCAAGAATCTATATCAAAAAATTCATAGGAGCATTGGAAGCAAGACCCTGGCCCATATAAATGCCCAGAAATGAAGAGCCTCCCTGCCCAAAATAAATAATTGCATCACCCTTTGGTGGCTCGCTTCCCATCTGGGCACAATGGAAAGTGGTGGAAATAATGGTTAAATGTAAAGTTGTCTGATGCAACTAGTGTAAAACTGGCAGTTGAAACCAAATAGATGCAGACAACTATTACTTACAAATACAACCAAGCCAAATTACCCACATAAATACAAGATCAAGGCGAAGGAGGGCCACTTTCACAAACTGTTCATAAACCATGTAGCCAGTGTCTTCTCCAATTGAACTTGGAGCCTGCTTAATAGGTCAGCTGCTAAGAGCAATAGTGGAACAGAGAAAAATGTGCAACTAACTGAGAGGTCAAGTCCCCTCCCCTTTTCCTTCATTATCGTTGAGTAGTAAGTTTGTAGACACAGATTAGCAAAATGTGTCACTGGACTGTTGGAGGGAGCTGGACTATACATGCTGCATCTGCTAGGTGGAACAGCAAGAACCTAGATCCTCTGCATGATAAGGGAGCTTCTTCTGACAGGTTGGCATTACTGGTAGCATCAACGTACTACGGATATCGGACTATTAGTCATTTGACTGTGGTAGCCCGTACAACAAAAGTAATAAGTAAGACTAGGTTTTGTTTTGATAAAATATCATGCAGTATCTAAAAAAATGTTTAATTCATAAAAACATTTAACTTTTGTATATTTAGAAGCGGAAGTAAAAAACCAAAAATAAATGTCCAATAGTTTTGAATAGTTTTTTATATTTTATAAAGTAGCAAGTATAGGCCATTTGTTTCTCCTCATCTCTCTTAAATGAAAAGCTGGTAGGCTTGTGATGGTATATCAAGGGAGTTATTGAAACCACTCACCTAATAAATTATATTAATAGTATGATAAATCTAAATATGACTGCTTTGTTCTTCCACCATTACTAAATAGTATGTAAACAGAAAATATGTTTCTGCTTGAGGGCTAACTTATACATTTCATTTAAAGGAGAGTAATAACCTAAATATGAAAAAAAAACTGTGTAGCTTTAGATTATCCTATTTTTAAGAAAAAAAAACTGTGTAGCTTTAAATTATCCCATTTTTAATTTGATACCTCATAAACAAAATATTTATAAATACAGCCGTACTGAAAGTTAGAGCCCACAATGGACTATTGAACTAGTTTTTTTTTTAATATGTTTTCAGCATTAATCAATAAAGACATTATTCAAAATTCTTTGACTTATATAACGAGTCAAATTGCAACCTGAATGTTTTTTAAATTTAAGATTAATAATGAACTTACATTATGCAAAGACATGTTCATCTGTCCCATCCGGATATTCTGTTGAGCTTGCGAGACTATAGGTTGATACGTAGGCTGTCCACCGACTAGTCCTGGCCAGCCATTGTGTAGTGGTGGTTGTGGTTGTTGTGGTTGTGTCACCTGCTGAGGAACCGTTGTCTGTTGAGGAGGTATAGAGCCTGCCCTAGGTGTAGGAGTCACTTTGTTAACCACTACTGTTGTAGCTTGCACCGGTACTGAACCCGGTGGTGCTTTAATCCACGAAGAACCAATCGCCGGCTGTCCATTGCCTTTCTGCGATATAAGTAGCTGTGACGAATCCACTACTTTATTTGGCCAATAGTCCTCGAATACCGTACCTACCGGAAAATAACTTTTAATGTCACTTAAACTTATAACCGAGCATGTTTCACTCGCAAATAATTCGTTTCTAATACCCTGTACCTTACAACAAAATTTTAAATAAGCCAGATCCCAACTCTCTAACTTTTCAGCTTTAAGTTTTAAATTGTCAGTTTCGCCTTCAAAATAAAACAGTGGAACATACTTGTTACCGTCTTTCACAGTATAAGGAACAACAGATTCATTGTTTATTCTAATAAACCCGCACTTGTCTTTTGCATTTACACCACAATTAGCTAATTTATTATAACAAACGTCTAGAAAATTATAAAATTCTTTTGCGTCCTGTAATCTCACCACAAGATCTTTCGTGGTAAAAGTGTCTCTACCGAACTGTACTTCACAATGTTTGATATTAATTTCGTTGAACAGCCTTGCTTCGGCTTCTGTGATGTAATAACTTCTGATGCACGTGCACGAATAAATATCCGCATGTAGATAAGTGAGGTACTTGCTCAGAAGTTTTAGCTCGACCATACGAACGGCACAGTACTTATCGTCAGGCCCTCTGCTGATGTAAGGAATATGCGTTTTGCCAAGAGTTTCCCAACCAAACCTCCCTGCGAACAAGTAATTAAAATTAAAACATAAATACAATGTTATAAGCTTGCAATAGTATAAATTATACCAATATACAATTGTATACATATAGCTGATCATCATAATGTAACAAATGGCTTCCTAAACTCAAAAATATTTCGTACTTTAAAATTTGTCAAAAATGTAAACTAGATATACAGATAAAAAACAATTCACTAAGTTTTAAAATATCTCAAATCTAACTTCTAAATTTCAGTTATGTCAAAAAATAATAAATTAAAAAAAACAAGAAAAATGTTTTGCACAATACATGTATGAAACAAAAATGAAACAATACTAGAGTATTTATGGATAAATGTACAATAATCTGTGTCTAGCCACTTTTATACTTGTTTACACATTACATATTTTGCAAATTTAAATTCACTGTCAAAAATAAAATCTAGACTTAAAAACTAAAAACTTATATGATTCTTTATTATAAAGAGCAATCAGACTCTTATTTTATTTAATACTATTTACTTCAAATGGACAGGTGAACATCATATTTGTTTTTTTTTTTAATATTTATTGGTCCAAATTGGAAATGCTCCTTACAGAATGTAGACTACCCTGTGTTCCTGAATTTTTCTCCTTAATTCTAGTTGCAAAAAAATTAAAAGTTCCTTTTTAAAAAAAAAATCAGACGGTAACCAGTAAATGTTGACCAGGTAAAGGAATTTAAGCAAAACCAGTTGGTCTACTTAGTTTCAATTAAGAAAGATAAATTAATAATCACACACTAAATAGTTTATAAAGATTTTATTAAAAAACTAACAGAATACAAAAACACTTAAAATTAAAAATAACAAATAATATATTTTAACAAAAGTTTGCACAAACTCGAGGTAAAACCTCCTCACGAGTTTCAAGGTTAATAATACAAATTTGAGAAATCAGATCAAAATCATGTATGATAAGGCATAGCGATTACATTTTCTCTTGGACTAAATCTTGTCCAAATTAAGCCCATCATTCAAGATCCAATCAAATTCTGACATTACGGGTGAATAAACTATAAAATAATACTTTCTATAAAATATAAATATTCATTATATGAAAAAACTCGTCCATATTATTTTCCTACAAAAATGTCTCTTGAAAATTCACTTTCCCAGCAATTAGGAATTTTTTCAATGTCATCATTGTACAATGTATATTATTGCATTCACAACAAGCTTTATCATCCTTTATCATCCTCATTGAATTGTTAGCCTCTCAAAAAATTTCTTCACAGATGAAAATTGTAGAGAATTTTTTTTCACAGTAGAAAATTTTCCACGTATAAAGACTACAGTATAAGCACTACAATATAAGACCGAGCATTATTATACCGCTGAGCATGTCTCAGGTCAGTCATGCTTTTAGAAGTTAATAGTTATTAATCACTGTTTAGTCGCACATTTTCCATCATTTGTGTTTATAAAAATAACTTTTCCAAGAGTATGGATCAACTCTCATTACCCTAAACACATAACTAGACCATAAGCCTAATTTATGGTAAAATACTTATAGATTAAGAACAAACACTCGGAACAGATTTTCTGAGTAGTTAAATCAGAAATAACTAAAGTTTACATGAGATCAGGAAACCACAAGTCGCAAAAAAAAAAAAAGAGCTACTATGTAACAACAGGCAAATGCCATACTGAAAAAAGGGTGTATTCAAAGACAATAGTGAATAGCTTGAATGAAGTCCATTCATGAAACATCACTTAAAAGCCCTGCAGTGTTTGTTTTTAGTTCTTCAGGATTGTAACATTGGCCTAGGCATCTAAAGCTTATGTTCCAGTTGCACATTTAGGTTTTAAAAGTTAGGCACCTAACAATAAGCATGGATTTGATCCAAACTCTTGAATGTCATGTATTGTTTTCATTTACACAAATAATCATGTCTGAATAAATTGTAATGATAACATAAACATTCCATGATTAAGTAACAATTTAAAAAAAAACAAAGTATTACATGATTAAGTGCTTTCAAATAAACCTGACACAGACCCTAGGAGTTTGTCCTCATCTTGATATTTTTTATACTTTCTATTAAAGCTAAACTTAAGAAATTTTGCCCTAAATAACTTCAAAAATCATAGATCCAAATGATGTTCATTTAATCTAGCTATAATATATTCCTGAAATACTCAAACAAAATTGATTGCAAACACCAATTCAAATCTTTGCTTTGGACATCGAAAAAAACGAGCAAACAATTAGGGCCTCAAAATGGATTTAAATCCGATACATACACACGCACGTGCACACACACACAAATGCACGCACACGTACACATATTTTTTCTTATTCAAAAAGCAATTAAACAATTTCATTAATTGAATATGTGTTGACATGTTAAAACTTTAATTTTAATTTTTTGCAATTTCTACAAAAAAAAATCAAGTGATATATTTTATGCAGGGAACAAAGAGGTAAGCTTGCTTGATGTAAAATTCGAGACCATGCATAGAGAATTATCTAGTTTAACACTATCCGGCTAAGCGAACGTCTTCATTTTCACAATATTAATCAACAAACGAAGACTGAATAAAAACGATATTCCTTTTTTTTGCATAAATTAGCATTTTAAGTTTTCAAATCTGCTGAAATAACAAATTGAATTAAGACAGCAGTTCATTTTCATATTTTCATTGTAATTTACGAAGTAAATGCTAATTCATCATATGATTTTTTTTTTAACGTCCGACTATTGTGCACACTTGGGCTAATGCAGACGATGGTAAGATTTATAGCGTATGAAAATGCCAAGCCTTGGCCGGGAATCGAACCCAGGTCCTCGGGGTGAAAGCCCAGTACACTATCAACTAGGCCACCGAGGTGGTGATATGATGAATTAACTCATAATTATCATTATTATGATAAGTTTATTCATAATTATGAATTAACTCATCATAATCGTCATGATTATGATGGTGAAATCAAGATATTTAAATGATTTTAAGATTTAAAAAATGTTTGAAATATGCTTCCATCATGTCAGCGAGACAGATGTGAAAGTCACTCCCAATTCTATGTTTGTTGCTGCATTTCGGATAAACCCTTCCTTCAACTATTCCAATACTGACTGGCTTTCATGAAACAATGGCTAGAGAAAGTCGACCAGTTAATTAAATAGTTCTAAAAATGGATTTACCTTAAATACAAAGATTTGAAGTGCCACAGCCTTGGATGTGAGAATCAAAACTCAACAAAACACTGTCATTAAAACATCATATAACATGTTTCATTAATTTCAATAAATACAAACTGATTTGGGGAAAATTATATGTAAAAGAAAAAGATACCTTTTTCCTAAATGCCTTTCCTATATACCTTTTCTAAATGTTTTCTTTTCGGATTTCTTTGTTACATCTTAAAAATTATAAGATAGCCTCAATTCAAGGAGTAAGACCTTAAGGTCTTGACATGAAAATAATTTTGGTCACAGTTGGTGAAAACCTACCAATTACAAATGAGAAAAAGTACTTTTTGAATTTCAATGGAGTCTTCATTTCTTATTATGCCTTGCAGTGCAGTATTTTAAATAATTTTTGCTAATTTAAAAAAATTACACAATTTTTAAAAAATTCTAAAATTAATTATCATAGACATATTAACTTGAAAGCCAAATTTTATTAAGAGTTAGTAAATTAATTCAATATTTAACTAGGAGTTAAGTATTTAATTAATATACCAACTGATATAGGCTATAAGTATTGTATACAAATACCTGTTTTTAAAGTCAAAAGTGGTTTTTATGACAGTTTTGTTTATGAAACACTAAGTTTTGTTTTAAATGTTCGTATTACCTTAATGACTGTGTAAAACATATTTCTAATTACTTTCTATACTTCCTCTTTAATTTCTAATGTTCTTTGGCCTATTTCATTATTCCCTTATTTTTAACACAATATTTTCTCAATTTCATCTGAAGGACCGTTCAATGGTGGTTAAACGAAGTTCGATAAACACTTTTCTCTGCTGCACTTAAATAACTTAATTTGACAGTTTTAAGTTCCGTAATCCAATCCATGCCACTGAGAAATCATTCCATTCCTTGACAAACCAAAATATATTTTTTCAATACAAATATACCCATCTTACTAGAGCAGTTATTTTTTTGGTAACAGCTGAGCCATATCATATACACAGGAGAAACCAACACCAGGCCTAACCACTTTTGACTAATTAAAACAGGTATTTGTATACAATACGTTTGCCTAGTGGTTTGGTTAGGAACACTAAATACAAATGAATTGTATTTTGACAGTAAGACTCACTTCGGCCAATAAATAATTTCAAACTTTCTCACTGCAAAAAAAGATGAAAAGCAACACACACAAAAATACAGAATCAATTTGAAAAGTAGTATTTGAAAACTGATAGAACATATCATTAAATTCATATACTGGGCATATTAACCCTCTGCCACCCAAATAATACAGATTCAATTTTATCGTCTTCATCACCTCTTTGGCTCTGTTCATCGATGGCTGGTTTATCGTTCTTCGTTTTCTCTGATAGTGGTGATGGCGATTGCTGCACCTTTTGCGTCCTGCTAAAGAACCCCAGGATACCAGGTTGTCCTGGACCCACCAACCCAGGGGTACGACCTGCAGGAACGGGAGGGGCGGCCGCCATCTTTGCTTTGTTTTGCTCCACCAGCTTAGCCGCCATCTCAGCGATTTCCGCGTCATCATCGCGCTCTTGTTTTACTGGAACTGGATTAATACCTATAAAAGAATACACCAGTGAAGAATATGAGAAACATTTATTCACAAAAAAAATTTTAGCATAAACCCTCGTGGTAAAATGACGAAATATTTTCTTTTTAATAAATATTGGTTTATAAATGACAACAAAATTTTAATACCGAATCTATCCGATTACTTTTTTCTTATTACGCCAGTAAATAATGTTTTACACTCATAAATAAAACATTGCTATTCTTTAGAAAAAAAGAAAATCAACAATTTACTACATATTTATCTCAAAACAAAAGTGTATAGGCCTAAAAACAGTTTCAACGAACAAACCCTGCAAATGATGGATTCCATTTCTTCCTTTTGAAATACTTAAGATGGCAGTTAGAAGATTAAATCAATCGCAAACAGATCACTAAAAAAAGAAATAGTATAAAATATCTTTGCAATTGGACAAGAGGAGAAAATGTTTGTACCAATAAAGTTCGACAAAAAACAAATTTGTTGAATACAGGTGAAGAGTTGTACACTTTTCAATCTAAGTAGTAGATAACAAGAACAAAATATACCCATAATGTAGTTCAGTAATACTGCATACACTTTATTAAAGTAAATATGGACTGGAGCAAAGTAGGAACTTGCAATGCTTTCTGAACAAGCTATCATACAAGGTCAGTATAGTGATAATTTTTTTCAGGTAAAACTATCCACTTAACGTAATAATGAGTTAACCTAATTAACCTGATTGATGTGGTGGTTCATACTTTTGCTCTACCCTGTATACTTGGATAATACATTTAATTTTATATCTTTTAGGCCCACACCATTGATAATATATCACATTCAAAACTGGACAACAGCATCAAAATATACCACATCCATATACTTCGTCATTTACAACTGGTTGAAAAAATTCATCAAGAATGATCTGGAACCAGATATTTTTTGGAAGTTGTTTAATTATACCTCCATGACTTTTAGTTTGGGACTTGCACACAAAACAGTTTGCTAGTTATAATTTCGTACTGTTATTTAAAGTAGCTACTTTACGTGCAAACATCATTAATTTGTACAACACAAACTGTATTAATTTTGTATAGCAATAAGTTTTCAAAATAACCACATTCCAAAAACATAAAAGATATGTAAACACATCTAAAGCTATTTGCCAAATTATAAATGAGAGAAAGGATTGGTAACTTTATTCCTAAAACACAACACAATCAAGCAAAAATAATTTTAAAAAAACAAAAATGTTTGCCCTCATTAATTGTTTAATTTTTTTAATATAACATAATTTATAATGCTGTGTTATCTATGTTTGGGTTAAGCATTTCATAGACTGCAAGTTTTACATTACAAAACATTTCAGAGTGCTGTAACCAATTGATCAACCCTTGACAACAAAGGAAATCTCCTACTTAGTTATTAGAGGGACCACATGTCAAGAGAGTTCTAGTGACCACAAACTAGTAACTTCAAAGTTTTATTTTAGAACCACAGTCCAATATCAACCAAGATTTTCCATTTTCCAGTAATGTACATTAAAAAAAAATAATTCAATTCCAAGAAAAATTAACCAACCAACCACCCATCCATTTCTGTACTATAAATAAATTCAATTCATACCATTTCATAACATTTCATAACCAATTCAATTCAATTCATAACATTAAGGTGTGGAGGATTAAAAGGAACAAGACATGAGTGCTTTGCGTGATCCAACAGGGTCTATACGCAAATAATAATTATATATATATGACTTGTTTGAACAAATAAATTTTTATTTACCATTTGTTTATAATGTACTGATATGAGAATTAATTAAATGAGAAACAAAATAACAAAGAAACAAATAAACAAATATGTATAAGAATATAAGCCAGCAGCAGACATTTAAGGCTGTGTTGGTATGGACAAAGAATGATTAAATAAAATATTTAAGAAGAAAACACAACTAGGGCCTATCTTAAAGTGTTTAATTTAGGCCTACAGGATTATTTTTTTAACAAATACACTGAAATTACTTACCTAGCAAATAGTGTGGTTACCTAAGTGTGTGGTAACATCAAAAAATTTGAACTTCTGTTTTTATCTTCAAAACAATGGAATCCAGGAAAGTTATTTTCAGTGTTCTAAATTCATTGTATAAGCTTGAATAGTATCAGTTGTTTTTTCGTGTAATTAAATAAACAGTAAATTTTTATATTGTGTAGTAGATAAATTTTTAACAGATTGGGCGAACAACTAAAATAAATTACAGTTTAAACATCAGTTTATTCTACAGCCTATTCTTTTTAACAACAGGTACCACACTTAAAATTAATTTGTTCAAATTTTAATCATACAGTTTGCATGTCCATATTTGGAAAAATCAAATCAAATTGTAGTCCGGTTTTGAGATGATTACACTAACAAAAATCCATAACATCAATAGTACATTTTGGTTTTTAAAACTGGTATCATAGCCCATACAAATGTTAAGACATTTGTAAATTGTTTTAAAACATTATTGGATCAGTTGATATTTGTTTCATTTCTTATGGCCATAATTAAAGTTTATTATAACCACAATATTATTAAAAAAATTATTTTTTATATAGGTCTAAGAGCCTAACTCAGAAAAAAATTAAATTAAGTTATTTCATAAAAAACTTGATGATAACCTGCTTTCTAAGTTATTGCAATACCATTCTTTTCTGTATCCCCTCTGAAATTAAAAACCATTTTTTTTTTATATATATCTGACCAGATAAGCCTACTCATTTTTATAAATATAAGCCCAGTTTAAAGATATATATGATAAATGATTAAATATATGTAGACTTTTTATTATATAAAAAAATATACTTATGTGAAGAAAAAAATCTACATTTAACTAGCTAGTGGTTAAAATTTGTTCTGAAACTGTGGAACAGATCTAGAACTTTGTGGAAGTGGGGGAGGAGAAGGGAAGAGAGAAGGGGGTAGAGAAAATCAATATATGCTTTTACTCAGAGCATAGATAAACTTAAAAAAAAAGTAGAAAAAAGTATATTCATAATAGACTTTCTAGTCTATATATGAAATGAAAACTATAATTTTTACAAATTATACCATTGTTAAGACAAAAAATATATCAAGGCAATCATTTAAAAAAATTAGTTTAATAGAAAAAATGTATTATTTATTTACTAAAAACAATAATAAGTTAATGTTACTAATTGAAAAGGCTGTAAAATTTCATAGTGAAACTTTCTCCTGAAAATAAAGTGACTGGGTTGGTCAGGTGATGACATCAAAAATTTAGATTTTGGGGGTAAATTAAATAAAATATTCTCAAATTAATAGTTCACACAAAATGATTAAATTAACAAAAATATGTTACTGTCATCATTTCTACCAGCACTTTCCAATGCTATAGCTTTTTTAGGAGTTGTTATTATATAGTAGTTGCAAGTTATAGTTACTGTTGTATATCCTAGGACCTATACATAAAATAGAAAGGATCTATCATAAAGGATTTGTATATAAATGGTGCAGCAGAGCTATAATGCAAAACACTTATGACAACCAAATACCTAACAGTTCTCTGCTGTTTTGTAAATAAAATAACAGCACACTAATACTGTATTTCCAAACAAGTATTTAAAACTCAATTTTTTTAATTGTATTTCAGTAAATACATTTTTGTATATGAATGCTAATAAAATATTCACACAAAATAAAAATATACATGAGCAAATAAGTCTCCCTCCTCTTTTCAATCAGTTTTTTGTTCAAAAAAAAGACCACTTTACTTACATAAATGATAGGAGTGGAAATCAAGAACAGTTTTTATGGCATTGGTGTTGTTAATAAGGTCCTATCAAAATGGATAACTTTAAGCAATTGTATAACAAACAATATGTTTACAAATATTTTTCATATCAAACTATAAACACAAGAGCATTTGACAAAACAAGTCTCTTGGATGTAATTCATAGAACTCATCACTCAGATATTCCACACAAAACCTATTTTGTCTGGTTACTGGTTAGATATATCGAAAAAAACATTATTATTGTTACTTGTCTACAAATGTAGTAGGCTATTTTAAATCAAAGTGAAACAAGATTCTAACATTATCAGTATAATAAGTACATATAGATCATAAAAGAATAAAAGCACATATCAAAAATAAGATTATAAATGTTGGATTAAAGAAAATTTGTATTTTTTGTTAGAACATAATAATCAAAATGTTCTAAAGTAAATGTACTAAAAATTTTAAAGTAAACCTGGTATATAAAAAATTTTATTTGAATTTTTATTTATTTTTTTTTTTAATGAAAACTACCATAAAGAACAACAGAGTTTATATGCCTATTTCATAACATAGGAAAATAGATTAAGAAAATAAGTATCAGTTTTTGAAAAGACCAAAAATTTTTGTCAGTATACATCTTCAGAACAAATATTTACACTATCATGTAATGGTGGTCACACTATTTTGTGCTGTTACAGTCTACTATATTTTTTTGACTTATAGATTAAAGAATGCAATACATATTTCTGAAGTTATTAACCTACATTGTTAACAACAGCATTATGAACTAAAAGCCAAGTTAAGTAACCAACTTGTTAAGTTCAATATATACTTTTCAAATCTAAAAAAGGTATACAGGCCTATTAGGGCCTATACCCTTTGTGTTTTAATATGAGGTAAATTTGTAATTAATGTGCATCACTGATTTCTTTAGGTTTTTCCTGCCAAAACACTATTTAATGGCTGAAGTAATAATCTAAATTATAAAAACAGAAAATTATCGGAAAACCAACAATAAAAAAGGGGAAAATGCTTATTCTAACAGATTTTTTTTTTTTTTTTTTTTTTTTGGTGTTTAACGTCTGACTATTGTGCACACTTGGGCTAATGCAGACGGTGGGATGATTTATAGCGTATGAAAATGCCAAGCCCTCGCCGGGATTCGAACCCGGATCCTCGGGGTGAAAGCCTAGTACGCTATCCACTAGACCAACGAGGCGACCTATTCTAACAGAACTACTACTGCATGAAAATTCCTAACGTAAATTAGGAAATTACCTAAAAAAGTTGTATAAAATAATAAATTATTATAAGAAATTAAATGTTCTGCAGACTAATATTTCTTATAAATAAAATAGGTAATGGAAGAAAAAAATAATTTAATATCATGAAAATTAAATAGTGCCCATTAATTACAAAAACACCTAATACGATTTAGTTGTCCATCAATAAGAATATTATTTCATAACACAAGTTAACGCAAAGGTTTAGGGGACATTTAGAATGGTACCTTATAGATATAAAAATCTAATAATTTTTGTACCAAAATGCTTTATTATATACCAAATATTAATAATCCGAAATATGAAAGTGTGGAAACAATACAAAATTACAAAAAATATACAATAAAGTGACAAAAATAACCTCAAAATGACTAGCACGTAAAAGTAGGCGACATGTTTTTCATTGCAAAAACAGTAAATATGTGTAATTAATAATAAAAAGAATATTATTTACATAAAAACTTACAAATTTTACTCGACTTAGTTGTTGGATGTAATATACTTAAAAAAAACTAAACTAACTAGACTTGGATGTTGCGTATTTACTTAATCAACTCGACTCAGTTATATGATAATGTGCATGAGCAGTACCCAGTAGTGACATTAACGTAATAATTTAGTGTAGTAAATAGAGCATGCTCCACACAAAAGTGAAAAGGAATAACGTCGCAATACAGTTCCATAAAAAATAGTTTAAAATCGTAACATAGAGTAATAAAATTAACCTTCCGCAGGTAAATCTCTTAATTCAATAATACGAGGTGTGTTCAGAGAGTAACGAAGATTTTTAAATTTCAAGGTTTGGAGAGTCCGATTGTCAAAAAAAATTTTTATTATGTTGGTATACATGCCTCTAAAGTATGATAAAACTTTCAACTGTTTTCATTGTTGATTTTGTGATATCTAACACTAAGGTTAGATGTGTTTTTATGACCTTGGCGACTTTGGTTTGTTAAAAGAAATGGATCAAAGAATTTGTATTACATTTTGCGTAAAAAATGGAATAAAGTGTAACAAAGTGTGTGAAGTGTTAACAAAGGCCTATGGTGAGTCTGCTATGAGTTAAGCAAGAGTTTATGAGTGGTATAAGCGTTTCCAAGAAGGCCGTGAAGAAATTGAAGATGACGAACGCCCCGGATGCCCCAGCACATCAACAACCGATGAAAACGTGGAAAAAGTGAAAGAAATGGTTATGAACTATCGCCAAATCACAATTAGAGAGGTTGCTGACGATGTTGGCATATCGACTGGATCATGTCATGACATTGTTTTCAATGTTTTGTGTATGAAACGAGTGGCAGCAAAATTTGTTCCAAAATTGTTGAATTTTGAACAAAAACAGCGGCGAATGGAAGTTGCTCAGGAGTCACTAAATGAAGTCAACGACGATGCAGAATTACTGAAACGTATTATAACAGGTGTCGAAACATGGGTTTACGGATATGACGTCGAAACTAAGGCTCAATCATCCCAGTGGAGACATTCTGGCTCGCCAAGACCGAAAAAGGCTCGACAAGTGCGGTTGGTTTGTTCACTGTGTTCTTCGATATTAATGGCATAGTGCATCATGAATTCCTGCCACCAGGTGAAACGGTCAATAAGGAGTATTACCTACAAGTTCAATGCCGTTTGCTTGAAGCAATCCGAAAAAAACACCCGGATCTGTGGAAAAACAATTCATGGCTTTTGCACCACGATAATGCACTAGCTCACACTTCATTGCTTGTTCGTGAATATTTGGCCAAAAACAGTACTGTAACGATGCTCCAGCCTCCATATTCGTCAGACATGGCTCCGTATGACTTTTTCCTATTTCCAAAAATAAAGAGAACCTTAAAGGGCTGTCGTTTTACAGCCGTAGATGACATTAAAAGCGCATCGCTGAAAGAACTAAAGGCTATCTCAAAGATCGAGTTTGAGAAGTGTTTCAAGGATTGGACGCTGACACAAGTGCATAATCTCCAATGGGGACCATTTTGAAGGCGACAACATCAATGTAGAAGAATAAATATTTTGTTCAAAAAATTAAAATTTTCGTTACTTTCTGAACACACCTTGTACAAGGGATAATAAAACAGAAAATTCTTGGTATTTCTGAATTAAGGCTTTCTCACAAGTCATGATTTAAACAATTTTTTTTTTTGGCTTGTATTATGTAGACTATTATTCCCCTGAGAGATATTAAGGGAGTGGATGATTAAATTTATTATAATAAATATACAATAAATTATGACATTTAGCCATTTATTACTAACCTGTATTCTGACATCATTGATATTTACTTTGTTTGAATTTACTTTCATGTTTATTTTACATGGATTTACTTGTTTACTTTATACAATAAATTTACTTCACTAGTTCAATACACAGTTTATAATAAATAATTTATCATGATAGTTTTTGATCGTTGAAAAAAATGGCTACCGTTATTTGTGAACTTTGTGATTTGCCTCTTTTTGTCAGTTTAGGTTAGAATTATGGTAGCGATGTATTCCTTATAAATCATTGCATCTTATAAACCATATTACTCATGTTCTGAGTCGAATACCCAAGAGCCAAGTTTTTAGGTTATGAAGTTCTTTAAAAAAAAAATTATATATATATATATATATCTTTCATTTCAATAAACACGAAAAATAGCCAAGGCAAGTTATGGAGAGTTGAATAATCTCCATAAACACGAAAAATTGCCAAGGCAAGTTATGGAGAGTTGAATAATCCCCATTATTAATAACACACATTAATTACTAAATAACATGCATTAATTACTAATGACATGTATTAATAACACACATTAAATGTACTGCTTTCGCCATTAAAAACATGTTTCTCACTTTAGCGTGGTAGTCATTTTGGGGTTCTCTTTGCCACTTTTATTTTCAATTTTTTGTAACATCCGCTATTTCCGCACTTTTATATTTTGGATTATAATACTGGGTATATAATGAAGCACTTTAGTGCCAAATGGTAAAATTGCACTTTATGAAATTTTGTCAATTTTTGATACACTTCATATTACGCCAAAAACGTTAATCAAAAATCTAAAAGTGCAGAAACAAACGGGAAGGTAGGAAAAGTGAACATAGAAGTGTCAAAAACCTTAAAATGATTACCATGTCAAAGTAAGAAATGTTTTTAATAGCAAAATGATAAATTTCATGTATTATTATAAAATAAATGTGCTACAAACAATGAAAGGTTTAAAAAAAAAAAAAGAACTTCATAAAGTAATTTAACTCAGCTGTTGTGTGTAACTTAACTCGGCTGTTTCGTGTGCAATGAAGTGTGTTATTAATAATAAAAAGAGTACATATTTTTTCCCTTTTTAAAGAAGAACTTAATAACCTAATAACTCGGCTATTCGGCATTTAATTCAGTTGTTATGTATAACCTAACAACTCGGTTGTTCGGCATTTAATTCAGTTGTTACGTATATAAGTAGTATTCCTACATAAGTACAAACATTTGTTAAGTAGTGTCTATTAGACGGATATAAAGCTGCCAAAGCTTTGTAAAAATAATGAATCCTTTGCTTATAATTTGTAGTCAAATTGAAATTCGGCTAAATATGCCACAAAGTATTTTTAATGCCAAATCGTGGGATCATGTGTCGAACTTTCACGCCAGCATCTTTCAATCGTACTTGCATGTGCATTAGTTATAAAATCAACCAAGGTAACTAAATGGTTAACCGTAAGATAGGTGAAGCCACTATCAGAAAACAAAATGAATTCGAGAAAGAATATGATTCTTTAAATTGCCGTTATTTATAAGAAAACAACAAAACTGCCGTAATTCCAACTTGAACTGAAAAAAAAAAAAGCAAAACGCAAAGTTAACACTAGCCTTTTTTTTTTGAATGATGTTTTCCGAACAAAAACTGATGTTTTCAGAACAAAAACTATCATGATAATAAATAATTTATTATAAAATGCATATTAATCCACTGGAGCAAATTTATCGTACAAAATAAACAAGCAAATCGTACAAGCAAATCCATGTAAAGTAAGCATGCAAGTAAATTCATGCAAAGTATATGAATTCCTGCATAGGAATACCGATTAGTAATAATAGCTAAAAATGTAATTTATTTACATTTACCATGATATAAGTCATCTTCCATGCCTTAATATCTCTTAAAGAAATTATACAAAAAACCTATGAAATAATGATTTTCACAAAAGTCCCTAAGGTGCAAAAATACCACAAAACTACTAACATTAACTGAAGTCCCTAAAACTCAGTTTTACGAAATTGTTAAAATCATTAGTACAAGTCCCAAAAACTCACAAATACCTAAATACCTTAAACAGACTTGCCAATATGTCCCAATTTGCCCAAGACAGTTCCACCTGATTGTATTTGTTTATGCCTCACTCAGGAGTCAAGAATGATAGTAAAATAAAAATAGTAACAAAAGTATTAAAACCCGAACAGCTGTGCAAGAACTTTAATGTTTTACACAATCCTTTCTTGCTCAAATTGCTACAAAAAAAATAAGGCAATTCAAAAAAAATCATTCTTTAGTTTTAAAGTTGGAAAGTTTTAAAGTAAAGTTAGATTACTAGATTTCCTAAAGAAAAAATAATTCGAGATTTTTTTGTACATGTAAGAGAATTCTCCTCCAGTTCCCTCTAACAGTCCAGTGACCACTGTCTGCTAATCTCTACAAACTGTTACTACTCAGCGATAGTGAAGAAAAAAAGGAGGGGTTGACCTATAATAACATATTATTATTAAATATAAATAATTATTATTACTTATAATTATAAATTTATTTTAATTATTTAATTTATTTATTGTTAATTAATTGGTAATAATTATAACAAATAAGTCTATTATAATTATTATAAGGTTATATAATAGACTTACAAGGAAATTATTGGACTACCAACTGAAGTGTAAAGTTAAGAACAACTGGTTGAAGGAGGTGGAACAGGACTTGGAGGAACTAGGAATAACCAAGGAGCAATTGGCAGGAAGAAGGGAAAAAGCGATCTTAAAAAGTCAGAAACCCAATTACAGTTTAGGGAAAAACGTCCACGAAACGTAGTATATTCGACAGAAATCGGACATAAGAGAGCAATAAGATTAAAAAAATACTGGGAAGAACGCAGAAAAACCAAAAGACTTAAATAAATTGACTGTGTGTGCTCCAATGTGGGCTTAAATTAAAAAAAAAATAAATTTATGATAGCATATTATTAAATATGCATTAGCAGGATAATGGCTATTTTTATACTTTTTCTGCCAAAATGTTTTCATGCTTATTTGTAATAAAATAAAATATAAATACTAAAGGATTGAATAAAAGTAAAGAAATACTGGAAAATAAACAAAATCGCCTTAACCTAACCACTACTACAACATGAAAGTTACTAAAGTTTTTGTCTGACACAAACACTGTATTTAATGTGTATAAGTAATTCAAACAGTATTGTTAATAAAATATTTTTTTAATTACCTTAATAACCCAATAAATACTATGTGTGAAAGTTACTAATTTTGTAAATACTGTTACTATGAATATAAAGCAGCTGTTGTTGTCATATGAAATCATGTATACTCCATGACTTCGTGCTGTACTACGTAGTCACAAAGCATTTCCATTAAAAATTGTATAAAATAACATCATAAAAAATGTAATCTCCTATATATGATTTTCTTAACTGAATGAATAATAAAGTATGCAATAAAAAAAAATATTTAAAAATCATTAAATATCCTATGGGTCTAAGTCGCATTAGAGCATAAATACCGAATAAATAGTGTCAAGTGTCATAGTCTCACTGTTGCAACCTACAGGTATGATTCTTAGGATACAATAACTTTTGAAACAAACTAAAAAAAATCTTTTTCCACATTCTAGAAAATGGGCCATATTAGTAATCAATTTTAAAAAGATACCTGTTCTAATCTATGCCTACCATGTTAAAACATTAAGCTTTAAAACAATACATTAGGTTAAGTTTTTAACAAATTTCGTGATCTAGCCTTGAAAAAAAAACTTTGGTCACATTTTTACTTTTAAATTTATTCAGGCTAGCTATTTAAGTTAATTTTAATTAACATTGTAGGCTACAGAAAATAATATATTTTGAAATTCGAACAATAACTTCAGGTAAATTAAGATCTACTTTTTAAAGACTAACCAATTTTTAATTAAACTTACATTAACAATTTAAATAGTTTCCTGTAGTAACCAAGCTATGGGTACAGCATATAACTTAACCTATAGAAGCCAACTTGGCTTAACATTAATTAAATGATAAGAAGGTTAAAATGGTTAAAAAATATTTTTAGTCTGTAAAATTAGGCTTAAGTTTGTATTATAAGATTTAAAATTATAAAAACTAAATCAAAATGTTTAAATCTACATTAATTCTGTGAGGCTAGTAACAGTAATAACCAATTAGGTTAGTAAAATATAAACATGTGCTAAATCATGAGTAAATAAATAAGTGGAATTATAAAATTTGAGACGAACAATTTAATATAATTATTTACAAAAATACCTACTGTTAACTAAATTTTATTTTAAAAAGTATCCATTTCGTTAAAATTATGTTGGGAATGTTGGTAAACCTAACTGCTTGAAGAAAAATAATTATGAATGAAATAATTAATTAAATAAAGTCCAGCTGCGCTTGAAAATAATAATATTTACATTAACATAATTAATTTCTTTCACCAAATTAACTAAAAAGAAATACTCTTACCTTCAGTAGATGTAGCAGCTATAGCACTGCTTGACAAGGCGGCAACTGGGGGCAACGCCATTATTTTTATGTTGTTTCAGCCATGAGTTCGACGAAATGTTGACATTGGTTTTAGATCCAAATAACATAAATACACTAAACACTTAACTTAAACATCATTATACGTTATTCCACACATCGATCTGCTTAGGTAACTATTGTAACTTCACTTTAATGTTTCGCTCACTCCCATGTTTGCTCGATTCGACACACACATTTTCTTCCCTTGCTTCGATTTGAAAGCCAAGGGAAATGCTGCTCACTCTAGCCTCGAACACAGGGTCCCCATTTTCTCCGGCCCCCATTCCACTGTCCGTGACTCATTTAAAGCAAATGGCGGTCAAATCCTGTTTTCAACCAATCCTGTTCTGCCATTTGTCGGAAACAAAAAAGGACGCCATCATTTTTTGTGACGTCACAGCAATTTCCAGGACCCCACGTAGAGGCTACAGCTCGGATTTCCAAGGTCTTTCTGTACAGTCTACACCAATTTTATATGTACAGAATGCGCGCGCACTCAACAGAATTTAGCCCTGGGGATGATATAATACTAAAAGGAAGGGATAAATTTAAAATTTTAACCAATATACAAAACATAACCTCAAATTCCAATAAAGACAAAGTGTATCAATGAATTCACGTACTGTTACAATTTGTTAGTAAAAACTAACCTCAAAAAATTTAATTAACTTCGGTAACACAAATACGACACGTGGAATCAGTTCAAGGTCATAATAATTTTATTTGTAATAAAAACTTATATCAATTTCCTTTATTTTTTTTTTAAATTTATTAAAAATATATATGTATTGTTGCTGATAATTCATAAACAGTTATGTACCTTGATTTATATTTTTTTAATATGGTAATACAAATACAACCTAACCTAAACCAGAACTTCTACCCCCATGGCCTTGAAAATTTAACTGTCATAAATCAAAACTTGCTATACGTTGGTTTTACACACGCGCACACACACACACACACACACACACACACACACACACACACACACACACACACACACACACACACACACACACACACACACACACACACACACACACACACACACACACACACACACACATATATATATATATATATATATATATATATATATATATATATAATAAAGGATAAATTTTAAAGGGTTCAAGATGCAATTATTCTTGTATTTTAGATGTAATATCTTTATTCTAATTGAAAGAACACATAGTTTTACAACTCTTAACTGTTATGTCTTTTGTATAACTACGTAATCTAGAAACCACATTACGCCGTAACACTGTAACAGTGCCTTTTCGGCAGCACAGTATGTCATCATTATAGCAACACTGTTCACAGTCATTGCTGTTCCCTTGGAAATGTGGCAGCACTGCATTAACTGTCGAGACTTGCGCACAACGACAAAAGAAAAGCATTGCCCTCGGAAATCAGTAGTCCAGTGCTGCCAATCTATGGGAAAAATCCCAGTAGTGAAATTATCGTACTTCTGACCAAATACGGGGCGATAGTATTGTATTTTTCCTTTCATTTCAATAATTATAAACAACAAACTATGAATTTTAACAACCTAACGTAAATTCACATTTTTTTCTAAGTTCATTTATTCATAATGAAATTATTTTATTTAATATATTTTTTTGCATTTTTTTAAAGTAAAGCTAACAAGGTACAGACCAGTAAATTTATTAAACAGCTATTTACAAAACAGTAACTTTCTTAACAAATTGCGTTTCGGAGTGACTAGATCTTCAGAAACTATCTGTACATTCTTTATTTTCATACTCATATAACGAACGTTTATAATAAAATTATATTTATGACAAAAAATGAGCAGTTATTGACAATATGAAAACTACTATATTTCTCTTCAATAATTAGAAAAGTTTGAAAATTTTATGGTGTAAAATAATTTAATATGCCGCATTTAAAGAAATTTCAATTTTTAGAATTATTATAATAGGCATTTTTTTATTAATGCTTACTAGCAGAACATTGATATTTGCCAAATAAGTTTACCCTGATGAAGACAATATTGATAGCCGAAACTATTTATTTATACATTTTAGAATCTTAGTTTTATGAAGTAAAATGAACTACGGTATAATGTTACAATTCAACAATCATGCGATTAAATTGAAATCCGTTAGTTTTGAAAATAAAAATTTACCTATGAATCATTACAACAACTATAACCGAATAAGTCAAATACAAAATAGCAGTCAATATGTATTAAAATACTATTTTAAAAAACACCTAATGATGACTTCGAAATTATCCGAAACTACAACGTCATTATTCAGTAAGTAATAAATAAGGAATATAATTGTTTTAATTGAATAAATTATTAAAAGCAGATATAATTAATTTTACAGTAACACTGCATTACGTAACTGTTTATCTCAACAATAAATTTGAAACTAAAAATTTGAAATTTATTTAAAACCAGTTTTATTACAAGTGTTTAATGTATTAATTAGTGCCTGAATTCAAAATAGTACTACAACACAATTATGAATTTAAATTCGTTTATAAACAGTTAATTATAATTAAAGCGACCACTCCTATGTAAATACATTATCAGATGCAGTAGGCCCCGCGGAATTCTAACAGCATATCCGCTTTAAATTGGGAGGGAGAGGGGAGACTGTTTTCCCCTCTGCATTCCCCAAATACCCCTACGCTGCCCCTTTCCCCATTCCCCACCACTTAGTAAGTCCTCCCCCCTCCTTACTTCTCCTCATTTCACAATGTAATCTAATGGGAAATTGGAACGTGGCATTCTGGGTAGTACAGTCTAGGCTAAAAGTGCATCAGACATTCAGCTTAAAGATAGGCTCGTATTTACGTATAAAACAATATTCTGAACTTAGTAAAAATGTAGCCTAGTATTGTTTTTTACTGCAATTTTTAAAAATTAATTACTTATACAATTTAGTAGCAAATTACTCACGATAATAAAATAAAATGTAATGGATTCTTTGCCTCTGTATTTTCGTTTGTGTTTTTGATCTGACATAGTGCACCAACAGCGCATAAACTTTCAACCGGCGTCTTATCTGGGCTAATTACATCACAAACGCCAGAGTAGCACAGCGGTTGTACATTTTCTTTACAAAAAAACACAAAATTTAAAACTGACAAAAATGAATACCATTTAGTTCAGTATTTAATTAATATAAAAGACCGGTTATAAAAAGGTACTGTATTTCGATTCGCAGAAGAAAATTTTAATTACTGTCCCAGTAGCGTGGGAAAATTTACAGTATGCCTCCAAACTCTAATTTCAAGCCTCTAAATATTAATTAGGAATAAATCTTTAAAACATGTATCCTTAAGCAGCTGCCTTTTTTAATAACTTTAAAAATATATTTGTTTAAACATTCCTCTAACGAGCTTAAGCGGACATCCTTGATAAACATTTGGTGTGGTTATTTATGAACTACATTTGAGGAGAATTTCATCAAAATCATTAGAATCGATTTTGATAAAATCAGATTTCAAATTTTTGTTTACTAAAAAGGACTTCAAAACGTATTGTAAAAATTTCAAATGAAGCTTCATATATAGCTTTTAATAGCTCCTGTCCCGGAATTTTCGGGGTCATATCAATTTTTTATCAAAATCTTAATTTTTACACAGATTTTGAAAAAAGTATATTTTTATTATTTTTTTTTACAAAAAGTCAAAAAACTTTAAAAAATTAAAAATGGCTCTAAGAAATGGGCAAACCAGACCCAACATACCAAAATTTAATAAAGTCGGTCAATTAGTTTAGTCTCGGGCGACGTGTAGGCTTATACAAAAACGCATACATGCGGACAGATAAGGAACAATCACGTTTTATGATTCAGAAGCTGTGATAACGTAAAAATCTGAGAAACCGAAGTTCTCCCCCAAACTCGGATGTGCTCGCAGGTTCGAGTCTTGTTACTACTTATATACTACCCGTCGCGTAACAGGACAGGCCTCGAGCACAATACAATATAATACACTAGCCACAGCAGCTACCTGCCACTGCCAGTGCCAGCGTAGACCTTGGCCTAGATAGGTGGTTAATTAAATAAACAACTGAACTTAACCTAATTTACCCCGGCGTAAGCCTTCGGCCTCGGTTATCACAACTGTTCAGAGGGGTTAAAGTTAACGCCATGATTTCTATTACTGTGCATACAGTGTTTATTTTGAAAACATATCAGGGTTTTTTTATTAATAAATATTTTTTACCAGCTCAGAATTTAAAAAAATAAACAAAAATCTCAGCGTAAAATAGGTAACAAATTATTTGTCAAATTTCCAGCGCTGTTTCAGCCATACTGATTTTTTTTATAGAAACATTAATTTTTATTCAAAAATGTGGCCCTATAATACCAAACAGGGACATGATATAAGTAAATTTCTAAACACTAGAACACCTTTCGGTACGCAAAAATCAAATTCAGCGCAAAAATCGATTTGAAAATATGTTGTACATAATGTTCGGCAACAATTAGTTCATCCGTTTTAAAATGGCGGCCATTCAAGATCTTAAAACACTTTTTTTGTTACTTTATACTTTTTTGACTTTACCATTAATCCATCCTGGCGTTAACAGAACAGGAAGAATTTAACGTCCTGAATAGTTATTTCATTGGAAACGTTTTCTTTACTGGGTTATTATCTAGGTTTGTCATATTTACAGAGTGAAACCGGGACAAGAGACTTACTGATATCTTACTTGGGTGGACAGAACACCCCACTAAACCCCAAAATGGTGGTTTCCCCGGAAAATTTTGAAAATTTGTTCAAGCAAAAGCTTATTTTAGACAGCTTTAAAAGTGTTTTTTTTTTAATCAAATAGCTGTCAAACGTAGCTAAATTATTGTTTTTTTCAGGAAAACTCTTGCTAATAAACCATTCATACTTTCCCCAAGATAGAACTCTTGTGTATATGTTGATCGCTGCAACCTAATTAATATTCTGTTCTGAATCACCAGTGTGTATTATTATTATTAATCCGCCTTTTTTATCTTAAGTATCCGCACAACTGTTTGAATGTTAGGCTATAAATACTTTTGTTACAGGTTTTAATTTTACTGCCACTTTTGACTCCTGAGCTCCTGAGCGGGACAAGAGCCCTACTTACATCGCTACGTCATGTCCACGAGAGATAAGATGAGCCCTGTGCCTGGCCCGAGCTACGTACGGTTGGTTCACTTTTTATTTATTACGTA
This sequence comes from Callitettix versicolor, assembly GCA_022606455.1. NCBI lineage: Eukaryota > Metazoa > Arthropoda > Insecta > Hemiptera > Cercopidae > Callitettix > Callitettix versicolor. Next base: position 38,650,971 of record CM040190.1, on the reverse strand, counting down.
GGCCTACATTACCTTAGTGTTACATTATTAATACGTGTTATGTACGTAGGCCTACTTCATGCATACAAGTCTGCAGTTGTATTAGGGCAACATTCCCAGTACGCTGATTAAGTCGTGTTTGAAGCACAAAATTTTCAAAGGCGCAAAACAAACAAACAAAAAAATAACAAAAAACCAATAATGAACAAAGAAAAATAATTATTAAAAATTGGAGGAGAAAATTACGGAATAAGTAATATGTAAAATTTTCCACTAAAGTACTGGTGACTAATGCCCCATGAAGGGCGAATTATTTAACGGTAGGGGAGGCGCCACAGCAAAGTACGTAAGGACGAAACTGATACCCCGATACCAGTAAAGTATCGATACTTTTCTTTCGATACCTAGTATTTTATTATACTTACTAATATCGGTAAATTCTTTTCGATTTCCTGCATTATCTGTGCTTTTATTCGATACTTAACTAATATCGGTAATTTCTTCGCAATTTTCTTGAAGGATAGATACTTCCATTATACTTTCGATATACTGGTATCGATACTTGCTTCTGATACTGATATTTCATCCCTAAACGTGCCTACAAGCGCCAAGCATTTAAATGCGGCCCGGAGTTTTATTCTGATCTTGATAAAATTTTGCAAAAATCACTTTCAAAGGGGAGGAAAATTACTGCCTACATCTACAAATATGTGTCTGAATGCTTATTATAGCCTACTGCAACTTTTACAGGCCGCTTCGTGGTCGCTACTGTACCGCTGTCAGTAAAGCAAGCTAATACAAGTTGTTCTGCTTGTTCAAGTTACAAATAATTATTATTAACTATTATTACTATTATTACAACTAAGTTACAAATTATTCAAAGTTCAATAATTTTGTTAATTATACCAATCGATAGGAAATGAAACAATACACCTCGCCAGGGATGAAAGTAATGATAGCCTGCAGATTACTAGAGACACTGGTATCCGATAAAATATCTACAATATAACAGATAATTTATATAGTACTCTATCCGTTTAAAGGCAAAACATTAAATTAAAAATATATATTAGGTATAAAAATATTATGTACAGCGAAAACAATAAATGAAAATACATAAAACCAGTTCTTACACACACAAGGTAATAAATATTTGTACGTAACAGTGAGTGAGTATATGTACATACAACTAATATTTTTATAAATAATATACGGACATACAGAAATCAATAAATGAAAATACATAAAACCAGTTCTTACACACACAAGGTAACAAATATTTGTACTTAACAGTGAGTGAGTATATGTACATACAACTAATATTTTAATAAATAATATATGGACATACAGAAATCAATAAATGAAAATACATAAAACCAGTTCTTACTCACACAAGGTAACAAATATTTGTATGTAACAGTGAGTGAGTATATGTACATACAATTAATATTTTAATAAATAATATACGGACATACAGAAATCAATAAATGAAAATACATAAAACCAGTTCTTACACACAAGGTAACAAATATTTGTACGTAACAGTGAGTGAGTAAATGTACATACAACTAATATTTTAATAAATAATATACGGACATACAGAAATTTATAAATGAAAATACATAAAACCAGTTCTTACACACACAAGGTAACAAATATTTGTATGTACGTAACAGTGAGTGAGTATATGTACATACAATTAATATTTTAATAAATAATATACGGACATACAGAAATCAATAAATAAAAATAAATCCAAGTAATTGTAATATAATATGGACATAACTTAATTTGTTAGTCATTAGACTGTGTGAGATATAGGCTAAATATGTAGTTGCCGTGGGTGAGTGGACGAAGTTAGGAACTTGTTTACAGCGTACATTATTACACTTTGGTCATCTCGGGATGGTTTACTGGTACTTTCTGAGTAAGAGATCTCGGGTCCAAAATCCTCCGAGGCCAGCGATAAGGGCACCTTTAAGCGTAACAAAATAATTTACCGATACCTTATTACTAATACTAGTAGTATTAGTAAAAGTATCGAGTAAAAAAATAGTAGGTATCGTACGACAAGTATACATACTTTACTGGTATCTGTGATAGGTTTCGTCCCTAGACCTCGCAGTATATTCTTAATTAAAACAAAGCGCTACACGACAGAGGTCGTAACTTTTTCCGTAAATTTAACTTGTAACCATAATATTTACAAAAATTTTACTCGCCCAACTTCATTGAAATATTTTCTCCAAGAAACTGTCAGTATTGTGATTGGTTTTGCCATTCAGCCAGTATTATAGGAAATAGCCGACACACCAGCCAGGAAACACTCGTCATCGTTAAATCAAAGTCCGCCATCTTGAATCGAAGTGAATGAAAAAATCTTACACATACGTCTTTTGGCCATTATACAAGGCATCTTCGTATCAAATTTTTAAACAATCGGTCAAGGTGTTTGGCTAAAACTGCGTACAATCGTCATCGTTGAATGAGAGAACGTCACTCGAAACGAAGTAAATGGGAAGAAATCTTACACATTTAGGCTAATATGTTTCGGCCATTATACAAGGCATCTTCGTATCAAATTTTTAAACAATCGGTCAAGGTGTTTGGCTAAAACTGCGTACAATCGTCATCGTTAAATGAGAGAACGTCACTCGAAACGAAGTAAATGGGAAGAAATCTTACACATATAGGCTAATATGTTTCGGCCATTATACAAGGCATCTTCGTATCAAATTTTTAAACAATCGGTCAAGGTGTTTGGCTAAAACTGCGTACAATCGTCATCGTTAAATGAGAGAACGTCACTCGAAACGAAGTAAATGGGAAGAAATCTTAATATGTTTCGGCCATTATACAGTACAAGGTACTTTCATATTAAACTTTTAACAGTCTGTCAATGCGAAACAAACTAAATGCCGAACGGTCAAGTTGAGACACAGACCTCGCTTCTCTTGGTCAACGAACTAGGAAAATTTAATTTTGTTGTTTTATGTAAAAACGACCGATTTTAAGTGATTATCATTTAAAGTTTAAAATGCGACTATTTCGAAAAGAATTATTACAAGTTGATTATTATTATAACTTTATTTATTATTTTTTTTAAGTAGGTCTTTACTTTGATAAGAGTGGTCATTGAATATAAACGGCCCCGCAGAGGGTACAGACTAGCTGCACCCATTGAGAGGATTTAGACATCCTTCGCGATACCCGAGTCTAACACACACTTACAACTTTAACACTTTACACTCACACTTACATTTAGGGAGGCGATAATAGCCTCAATGTGCTTTTCGCCCTGAAATAAAAAAAAGAACATAAACGGACTAGAAGTACAGCCACAATTATAAAGTGTGCTCGATACCACAGGCTTAAGTCCAAGTAGATAACTACTTCCCTCTACGAACGTTGCAAGCAGCAAGAACAGGGGGAGATGTTTGAAAAAACAGATTATCTATTTAACTAAGATGCCACCAGCTGCGAGCACTTACATATCTCTTATAAGGGTTATCATTCCAATAAATTAACATAGAGCCAGATAGCTGGTGAAAGATATCCGCTAGAATAAAAATGATAAGCCCTTTTATTTTACAGTTTCTCTTTTCCCTTTTTTAAAATCTGATTTCAACTTCATTAAAGTTGAAATGAGCTTAAATTAGCTTTCTAGATTTTTAAATTAAATTGAAAATAAGAAATTGAATCCAAAGGAGGACAGGTTCACTTTCGTATTTTTTAAGTAATTTAAAAAGTTTAAAACACTAATATATAGGCCTACAGATCTTAGCGCTGAACAAAATGGTTAAATCATAATTTCAAGAGTTTCAAAAATAATAATACTGGAAATTCGTCAGCAAAAAAGCCGAAAACAGACGTTATTATCGATTTAGCAGACCCAGAACGTTGAAATGGCACCGATACTCACTTCTAGATCCACCTTTTTTAGGGTCGTTAAAGTGTGCGTGCGCGCGTGTATGTGCGCGCACGTGTGTGTATGTTTTTCCTGCGGGTATACTGCGGGTAATTTCCTTGACGCTAAAGCCTCGGTGGCCTAGTTGATAGCGTACTGGGCTTTCACCCCGAGGACCCGGGTTCGATTCCCGGCCAGGGCTTGGCATTTTCATACGCTATAAATCATCCCATCGTCTGCATTAGCCCAAGTGTGCACAATAGTCGGACGTTAGAAAAAAAAAAAAAAAAGTGGGAAGGTGGACTGGCTGACCGCCTACTCTTCTACAGCGTTGGCTCTCCTTTCTCGATCCTCAGCCCCTCAACCTCTTCATGACCACTGCAGCGAATCCCGCAATGGCCCTGTAGTTGGCCTCTGAAGCCATCATTGTCGCAACCAGACTTAGTGCAATGCTGCCTCGCAGTTATGTTTGCAGCCTCATCCTTTCCTCGTCGAATCTCCGAGTGTATGCGCATGCGCGCGCGCGCGCCTATATATCCAACTTACATATAAAACCCAGAATCAATCACTTAAAAATCTTAAGAACTCCTAGGGGCCCACGGAACTGAAATTTTGCATGTTGGCTTCCCGTGGTGGTGTTTTTATGCAAGAAGGCTGGGTGGTTTAAAATGGCTTCTTTGTAGAACGTAAAAATTTCGGTACACTGCTCTATTCGTCAGCTTTTCTCGGGAGTTAACTTGTTTCAACTAAACTTTTTCCCGTTGTTCTGTGCAGCTGTGACAAAGTTTTAAGCAATGTCAAATTGTAATATGCATATTCAAAACAAAATGGCGGGCACACAAATTGCCTGATTTATGTGTAACATTTAAAGGCATATTGTCCGCTTTTCACTGAGATAGATTTGTTGTATTTATTACAAAGTGTTAGCCTTGAGATACATAGGTCTACACCATAGAATATAAACTTACTGAAGTACAGCTATTATTATAAAAAGCGTGCTCGACATTAGCGGCTAACACCATGTTATTGAACTATTTGCCGCTATGAATGTTGCAAGTTGCAAGGACGTTTGAGAAAATATACGTACTATTATCATTTGACTGTAGTTGAACACTACCGCAAGATGCCACCAGCAGCGAGCGCGCACATATCTCTCATAAGGGTTATCATTCTAGTACGGTTATATCCAATTATTACACTGTCATACACTTATTAGAAATAAAATGGTAGTCGTGCATGATGCTTGATTTATTTTAAAACGGGTATTGAAGTGAAACGAGTTGTGTGTATACTTCATTTCATGCACTGGGACAACCATATAGGCCTATGACGTCAAACAAATTTTTATCGTTTGTTACGTTAAAATGCCAATTTTGTAAAAACCAAGTAAGCTACTGGTTAGGTTACTAACAATCGTTGGCGGTTCAAAAGCGAAATATGAAGGTCTACAAAAAGGTGGTGCATCTAAAATGTTCTTGTTTAACCTTCTTGGGTTAACTAGAATAAGTAATTGACAAGTTAATTCCCCGTCGTTTCATTTCAAATTTGGGTTTTGCTTAACGGTTTTTTTGAAATTTTTGTTTCTTAAAGATATAGGTACGGTAAATTTTTATTTTTCCCGCATCTGTATATTGAGGTTAAGTGAAAGAGGGAATCTAACTTCGCAATCTGTTAGGCAGTGATGCGTAATGCTACTGCAACTACAGACTGCTGCCAAACGATTACCAAAAATTAAAAATTTCCATTTAAATTTTAAAATCACTAAACTGTGATTATTATTAAATTTGAAGAGAATTAAATTTTGCGAGAATTTCGTTATTAATAATTAATCTGATTGATGAAACTTAGTCCTCACACATTATTAAATTCAATTCAATTACACCTTTACAAATAAATTCAGATCCCCATAACATGTCAATTAAACTCCAAGCGAGGCATGCAACTCCCCTGAATAGCACAGTTAAAATTAAAATTTTATCATATTTCTAATCTCAAGCGCAAGCGCAAGCACAAGCACAAAGGGGCAAGAACATTATATTTCTTTCCCCTCAGTTTCCCCTTCCGGTCCCACTACGGCGCGTCGCTATGACGACGCCAGTTCGATACAACATTGGAGCGAAGAGTTTCGGTTCGGAAATAATATGTGACCTTGACGAAACGGTCCATATTGTCAGAACAATAACATAAAATACCATTTGGCATTTATTTTTAATAAAATTTTGAAACAAATTCGTTTACATAATTTTCAAAAATTCATATCATAATTTATTTAAAAGTTCAAACTTCTCATATTACAAAAAGAAGTTTTACCATCATAATTTCCATTGCACTTAATGAGGAAGTATTATACCTATTTTTTGCTGAAACATTTTCATTTATCTTCAAAAAAAGCATAATATTACTTTTAAAATAAATGTTAACCTACAAAAAATATATAAATGCGTTGATTACCGTAATGCAATCACGTTGACACAGTCTGTACAGAAATAAGCAATGAAGGAGAGTAATATCATTTTAGTGTCAAATTGATTTCGTAAATTTAGTTCCCTTCAATAGTTCTTAAATCACTGTCTTAAATTAGGTACTATATATAGGCTAGGAAATTAAATTGTCATTTTAAAATATCAAATAGGAAGCGTAATTTCATTTTTACTAACTCAAAATAATATGAAAATAATTTCCAATATACTGTAGGCCTACTCTGTAACTGCTTTTAAAAGAATTATACGGCTTGCACTTCTGAAATTGAGAGAGGTAACGTTATTTATTTTGCGAATCCTTGAAGAAGAATTATATCAACTTCCTGATCAATGCAAACAAACGTTCTAACTCCAATACAACTCCCAAAACAAAGAGGAGTACTACATCTTTAAAAACAGTTTAAGTGATGAAAAGTTAATAAATTCAACTTCCGTTCCAAGGTTAATAAATTTAAACCTTAAAAAACCAAACTAGCATACTTATAGTGTCATTAATAATTTTAACTTTCAAGTGATGAAGAAGCAATGATCAATGTTATTTATCAAAATTGTAACAATCTGAGAGTAAGTTTTGTGTATCATGTACTGAGATCACGTGACCTACGTTTTCAAAGACACCTGAAGATGGCATAACGAGAGCCGAAACCGCCACTTTCAATTTAATATTATAAGTAGATTTAGTGGGCAGTGCATGTACAGAACTATACCATCTTCTACCCGGTCTGTATTTTTAATCTAATAACGTTTTGTTTGATCACAGATAGTGTAGACAACCGGAAAAATTTACATGATCCAACTTGCTGCTTACTTGTCCCAGTTGCTATACAGGGAATGGAATTTTTTAGTTGCTGAATTCGACGTACTTAAAAACAAACACGTTATCAAAATAAAATAGGACATTGCGTTATTGGTATTTGCTGTACTATACCTTCAGTGTTGGAATCCATTGTTGACAACTCAAAAACTGTTCGTGCACCGAACGCGCCGAAACACACCACTTTAACCAAAGCACATCGAACGCCCAACTAACAAAACAAGAAGCAACTAAACGGAGTGGGGGTACATACAGGTCTATTTATACTCCATTGACTGGGTGGGGGGAAAGAGGAAGGCTCACTGGGGAATGGGGAAAGCTGTTATCAACTATCATGGCGGTGTTGCCGTGTCAGGGGAAGGCTCATTAATGAACGTGGCTGTGTTGCCAAGTTGTCAATGGGGAAGGGGAAGATACAGAACTTTTTAATGTAATCAACGTCAACGAGAAAGTTATTTACAACATGTATAATGAGTTTTTAATTGATTTCCTTGTTGATAACGGTTTATCACAACTTTCATTATCGTTCAATAACATATTTAATTTTCTTTTTTTCGTAGATACGTATTTTGGGTAACAGATTTAGGAAAGCTATAAAATAATATCAACTTTGACGGTTCTGTTCTGTTATTGTCCGGAAAATGTAACTAATTAAAAATTATTAATTATTTTACATAATTAAAAATTATTAACTAATTACATTTATTTTAACTCATTAACTAGTTAAGATTACTAGTTACATTTTAATAAATATTCAACGAAAAGAATTCACAAGAGTCTTGAAAAAATTTACCCTGAAATATAGTTTTAATTAATTACCTCCATAGTTTTAACAGTTTTGATATTTTTAGTGAATAAAAGACGGTGGGCCCGTTTTAAATATTCTCCAATAATTTTCTGACATTTCTTTAAAGACTGTTTCCGAAGCAATATAGACCATTGTCAGGCAATCGACAAAGTTTAATGTTTCGGCCGCCATCTTCAGATTATCTTCTATTAAATATGAATACAGTAAAAACCTCAAGTCGTGTGGCACAATACCAAATTCAAACAAATTGTGCGAAAACATCGCATAAGCTTCTTCACGTTCAATTGTTCACAAAAATCAGTTTAGGTTACGATCAGAAAACAGGAAAATCTGTGTAATTTCTCGAAATCGGTTAATCACAATTCGCTAGAATTTTGATCATATTTAAAGCTTTATAACGTAAGCCGGTGGGGAAAAGGCACTTATTTGTATTTTGGAAATAAATAGAATACAAAATAAACCTAGCCCTTTGTCGGCATTTGTTTTATTTTTCTATTTATTCTAGAACCGAAAATTTGCTATTATTTAAATTTTTGTGTACTGACGAGTTAAAGCATTGAATACAAAAGTGTTAGAAATACAGCCACCATTATAAAAAGTTTGCTCGATATCAGCGGTTAAAGTCCAAGTAATTGAATTACCTGCCGCTACGAACGCTGCAAGCTGCAAGGACATGTGATAGAGACGTTTGAGAAAATGGACAGTACTATTATGTATTTAACTATAGTTGAACAATTCGTCGCAAGATGCCACCAGCAGCTAGCGCTCACATATCTCTCACAAGGGTTATCATTCTAATACGTTTATATTCAATGGTTAAAGTTATATACCTTTATATATATATATATATATATATATATATATATATATATATATATATATGACCAAAATTAGAGCAAAATCTGATGAGATGAATTTGAATAATTACTCTGATTTGTCTACCTTACACGTGCGCCCTGAAGTCGCGCTCCGCTGCTCTTAACTTTCCGTACAATTACGCGGTATCTCTTTTAATGTATGTGATTTTGCCGTTCAGAACTTTCATTTAGCATTACATTACACGTAGGGATGGTCGCTCGTGAAAGAACGGATCTTCGAAGGGACCGGTGTGCAGGAGACCGATTGTTGATGACTCCATATTTCACATAGATCAATCAACAACAGCATGGTAGTTAGCAATGAATGTTGAACAGTGAACAGTAGCAGTGATTTAATTAGTGCTGCCGTGCGCTAACTGCTCACTGCTCAGTGCTGTTAATTACGCTTATAAATTTCTAATAAAAAATGATGATTATTAAAAAAATTTTAAGTGAAAATAGATGTGGTATATTATCAAATTAGTAAAATAAGTGCAGGAAATTTTATTGTACAAATGTGTGTGTGTGTGTGTGTGTGTGTGTGTGTGTGTGTGTGTGTGTGTGTGTGTGTGTGTGTGTGTGTGTGTGTGTGTGTGTGTGTGTGTGTGTGTGTGTGTGTGTGTGTGTGTGTGTGTGTGTGTGTGTGTGTGTGTGTGTGTGTGTGTGTGTGTGTGTGTGTGTGTGTGTGTGTGTGTGTGTGTGTGTGTGTGTGTGTGTGTGTGTGTGTGTGTGTGTGTGTGTGTGTGTGTGTGTGTGTGTGTGTGTGTGTGTGTGTGTGTGTGTGTGTGTGTGTGTACTGCTACGAAGAATCACATCATCAAAGGTCCAAACTACTTTGTATACCTCCATATATCTAACAATGTTATCTATGTAATGTTATCCATGTATCTAACATAATAATTATGTATCGGTAAAAAAATTAATAAAATACATTAGCTGGAAATGCCTTTCTTTAAAATAAATATTATTGCAATTAGAAAAAGTTAATAAATGGGAAAAAACTTTTAGATGTTTTCACAGTAGGCTAAGTGAAGCTAAAATAAATTTAAAAAATTAAACAAATATAAACCTTGGAATCCGTAAAATCTATACAAATAAAATTATAATGTAGATTTTGTTAATTTGTTCAAAATCTTATATCTCCGAAAATTCTTCACCGATTGTTTTGAAATTTTGACACAACGTTGCATTCGAATAGGTGCATGTTTTTTTAAGCCCACCTATTACGTTTTTATATTCCTACTATTATAAAGATGTCACATCTGTAACAGGTAAAATATGTTTTTTTTTAAAAAACAGCGCCATCTGATGGACGTAAAAGCAACACACGACAGGGACTATACTAAATATTTTACGATTCCATTTCAATGTTTCTGATTTACGATCAATTTACGATTTCCAAATTTCCAATTTTACGATTTTATTTCAGTGTTTCCAAATGTATTAATAAATTGAACCAGACTGAACCACAGCATCGCGTAGTCGGGTATAGCAATTAAAGAATATAAATAATAATTTCTACGATATTTTTTTATCATTAGTTAGGCACCTGAAACTGTGATCAATTAATAAAAGTATAAATACGCCTTTCGTGTATTTAATTAAAAGAAAAGAGACAACTAGTCCTTAATTATTAGTAATAGTAAAATAAACAATAGGCCATGTTATTAATTATTAAACATTAATAATTGGCTAACTTTTATTTCACGTATTTTCACTATTATTTTATTATCGCTTTGCGCGCGTAAAATAAAAAACAGACACTGAGTAAAGAGCTGGGAGGAGGGCAGTTCAAGGGCAATGAGAACTGCTCACTGTTCAGTGCTAAGAACTGTGACACCATTCACAGTCTCACGTCTATTGCAGAGCAATCATAATTGCTCACTGTTCAGTGCTCAGTAGCAGTGATAGCATTCACAGTCTCACGTCTAGCTCACTATTATTGCAGTGAGTTTCACCTACTCAACATCACGCAGCACGCAGCATGTAAGACAGAGACAGAGACTGAGACCCGGATACATTGAGCCGTTCAAACTTTGCTTTGTTCCTCGTTTACGTAAAAATTGTAAGGAATTACATTTTTAAATAGTTATTATTAAGTTGTGTAGTTTCTTTTTGTATTTGAATATGTTTCCTTCAAAAATTTAATTTAATTTTTGATTTACATTTTTTCAAAAGTTTGTAAAATTTCTTTGTTAAATTTTGCATATAAAAATATAATCAAAAACATTTTTAATTGTGAACCTAAATTTTTCAACAAGTAAGCCAGCTTAGTTTCAAAGGAATAAATATAAAACAATTTGTTTAGTAATTTAATATTTTCTAACCCCAAAAATCATAACAATATAGTTTTCAGACATTATAGGCCTTAATATGTAAGAAAACAAGTATTTCGTATCTATGCGAGAAAATAACGGTGACGGGTCTTCGAAGTGTAACACACAACTAGGAAGTGTGCTGAGCTGGCCAGAATACCATCGCACACCGTGACGCAAGCTGCACGCACACTTTCTTACACTTGATATAAAAGTTTACGGTCAGCAAGTTCTCAACGAAACATCATGGATGCCTATGTTCAGCCAATCTCCATGAAAACTATAGTAGCATCAGCCATCATTGTAAAACCCAGATCCAGAACTTCAATATTTTTTGAAGAATTGTTATTTTTTATACTGTGTGTGTGTGTGTGTGTGTGTGTGTGTGTGTGTGTGTGTGTGTGTGTGTGTGTGTGTAGAGAGAGAGAGAGAGAGAGAGAGAGAGTGTGTAGAGTTCGCAATTTTGGTAAGATTTGATTCAAACTAGGCACAAACATGTCTCCTAGTAGGGCGTACAAACGGACTTTCACGTGAACAAATCATTTTCCCTTTCAAGTGAATTTTTGACATGTTTGCAATCGCTCTCACACGCACGCGCGCACGCGTACAAATAGGTATATGCATCATTACCTGAATATATTCTAGATATCGTAACACTCCCCAAATACACCGGAAGTAAATATCTAATAGTAGCCGTAACGGCATTCGTTATTGGATTATTACGTACATGTATTTATATATCGACTAATTATTTATTTACTGTATTATAGTTACGTTTTTAGCTCTACTTTCTGACAGTCAGTCGTTTACCATTTTTGTGCGAGATACTTATCTCTTGTTCCTGACAATCATTCGTTTACTATTTATGTGCGAGATACTTATCTCTGGTTCCTATTGTTTTACTATTTATGCCAATTGTTTTACTATTTATGTGCGAGATACTTATCTCTTGTTTCTGACAGTCAGTCGTTGACTATTTATGTGCGAGATACTTATCTCTGGTTCCTATTGTTTTACTATTTATGCCAATTGTTTTACTATTTATGTGCGAGATACTTATCTCTGGTTCCTATTGTTTTACTATTTATGTGCGAGTACTTATCTCTGGTTCCTATCATTTTATTATTTATGACAATTGTTTTACTATTTATATGCGAAGTTTATTCTTGTTCCTGATTGTCGTTTACTATATACTTTATGTTTATTTCTTCATAAGAATAAATAATGAAGTGCGTATAGTACAATCGGTATAAATGTCATCAGGAATTAAACAGTATGAATAATGATTATTTATTCATTTTATATACAATTTGTAGTTATTTGTCATGCAATACAGGACGTGCGATATACCAAGCTGTCAGTATAAAATTTTATGGTTATTTTAGGAAGATCGCGGATAGGCAATTCCGGGTTGTTTGTAGATAGAATGTCTACAATAGGTTGTTTACAATTCTATCGGTTAAAAAAAAAAATTTTATTAGTTAAAACACTATCGATATCTTAAAAAAATGTTGTTCAAAATAAATTTTGTATTAAAATAATGTATTCAAAACTTACATCGAAAATTATATAACAATTAAATAATGTTAGTAGCTTAATTATTTTCAATATTAATATTATTTAAAATTTACAAATAGTTTTCAATGACTAAGGTGTCTTTTTTTACGAGAAGTGTAACGCTAAACCAGTAAAGTCCCATTACCGTTGGCTTGTTTACCACAGAGAATAAAACAATGAAAATAAAAAACTCAGCTGTTACTAGGTGACTGACCGCTGTGCGACTTCTGCGCATGTTAGATATGCCTCTGCCCCAGCTTGTGTTGTTTTCATTGTTTCCACATTACGATCAAAGAGCGCACCAGCAGCTAAACTAGCAACAGCTGTTGCTGTTCAGTATTTATTTACATTAATTTTTCATCGTATGGTTTTTGCTTACATTTACAATTAATTTTCTTTTTATATAACATTTATTCTATTTGTTGAACATGAGTTTTTCTTAAAATTAAATTTAACCTGCAAAAAAGTGACAAAGTAATAAATTCATTACGGTGTTACTTAATTTAATGGAATATTCAAGTTATTATTATTGTTTATTCAGACATTTGTGTATATATAAAAACCATAGGATACGCTGCATTGGCGCTTAGAAACGTCGTGTATTGCTTCCATATACACAAATATTGACAAATACTGAATAAAAACAATAACATCAATAAGTCATTTTATATTGGTTAATCAGTTCTGACCCTTAAAGTGGTCGTCTATCCTCTAATCAATACAAATTTATAGAATTCGTGTGCACAATTTTGCTGCTTAAAATTTTACAACAAAAAACTGTTAGGTACTTTAATGTATTTACTTCGGCGGTTTGTTTAATCAGTTAGGCCTAGTAGCCAAAATAAAAAAGGGCAGGACATCGTTTTGCTACGCGTAACATCGATTTGAGCAGGGCTCGGGCATTTCCAATCTAGTCTACTGTTTAAACGCTATCGTTGCATAACCGAAATACGGACTTATTAGATCAGCTCTTACAACTAATAATAATTAAAATTTTCACGGTTTTTTTACTACCAAAACTTTGAACAAAGTCACATTGCTGGTTTAACGTCAGCCATTAGGAATGCGGGGTATCTGACTTATTTTTTTATTTCCATGAAAGCTGTAATTGCGTCACGCAGCTGACTCGCTGACGCGATGGAAATCAATTCATCATTTTTGTTTTTTTGGCAACTATAGAACAAACAACGCAAATATTTTACGTTTAAGAAGCCTGTGTTTAGACTTACACACAAACACTGAAAATTTTCTACCACCAGAGTTTAGACACTATAGAGTTGCATCAGATGTACAAGTTCAGCTTGCCCCGCTGTTGTAGTTCGTGCAGTACGAAAGTAACCTATTCAGACAGGCTACTAAAGCTATTACAACTAACGCGTTAAAAATAGTATCATCAAAAGTTACATTTTAAAAAACACTTAAAAGCAACTTTCAATAATTATCAGCTCTTATCAAATATCTTATCTACAGTTTCAAGGTCTTGACCCCAGATGAAACAAACCCTTTCTTATCTTAGCACATTATATGACCTTTCTTATCAAGGTAAACACAAGCATAGATAAGATAACTGTTGAAGTTATTGTCGCTTTGTGTTTCAGATAACAGTTAATAAACAAATCCATTCTTTTGTTCTTTTTTTATAAAATATACAGTAGCCTATTATATTTTAAAACTACAGGGAGAGGTTAGGTTTAATCGCCATAGCTAATAAATGTGTTCTTATAACCTAACCTTTAGTCAGTATGCATTTCAAAATAGTCTATTACAGGCTAAATTTTCAACATTAATTTTTTCACTAAAACTAGGCTAAATTAAAAACAATGGGTATTTCATAGGCCATTATTATCAATGAAATACTATTGTTTTCATTGATAGAATATAGGCTATATACGTATAATAGGATTACAGGAGTAGATCTAGCATAATATAAAATTAAAGATAATATAATGACAAAAATAAATTAATGAAAAAAAATTATGTATACTAAAACTACTAAATTTTTAACTCTTACCGAAAAAACACTCCTCTAGTGAACACATTCTCTTCAAAATCCATTGAAATACACAAACGTCTAGCAGTTGTGATAAAAAATTCAATTCAACAATGAATTGTTAATAACAGATTCATTGTCGTAACTTCAGCAAAAAACATATGTTACCACATTGTTTAGTTATAAGAATTACATTCTTCAAACTTTACCTCCAACCGATATTGCAATCAGCTATATTTATACATCTTTATAAATAGTAAATCCATAAGTTATTAACAAATTTTTGTTTAGTGGTTAAAACAACAGTTTAAATTACGTAATTATAAATGATTAAAAAATAGTTAAAATAAAATAAAGCTGACTAGATTCCCTAGGTTTTACCTGCTACCAAATGTAGCAATGAAATTAAAACAGGTTCATTAGGCTATTAAAAAAAAACAAACAAAATAGCTAACGGTACTTATTTAATGTCATTAGTGAGATTCTGACATACATTTTGAAAAATTGTTCAAAGGTTTGTTTTTTATTGTCTATTCCTACTTCTCAAATTATAAAAAACTATGATAAAACAAGCAAAACACATTCGTCTGCTACTACGTTTGTTTTGATATACACATTTACACCAACACAGATTGAATATAGACTAGCACGACATCTGTGTAACCAAACTTAAAAGAAGGTATGAGATTATACCAAGAGCTGCTACCTATTGCATTATTTTAAAACTAATGTTTTTGTCGTAAACCGAATAATTCTTGGGATTTCTATAATTTTCGATTTTTTAACAGTACAAGTAAATATTTTGCATACTGTTAATGATTTACTTAGTATAATATCGGGTTTTCGTTCAAATTTTAAAACAACTTTGTTTCACAGGTACAACTGATACAAACAATAGCTTTATCTTTTCAATTTACTTTAAAAAAATGTGTATAATTTTTTGTAGAACTTAAAAGAAATACTTAAATGGCAGTTACATTCAAAGATGTTGGTGGATCCTTTATTTGTGTTTTCTAGTTACAGTTCCCACTTCTCAAACAAGTGAAACTTTAAGGTCTCTGTATGTATCAAAAATTTTTGCTAATCACACCTCAAAGTACTGGTTTTTACTGTTTTGTACAATCCCAAAGCTGGAGACCTTATTGCCATATCCATTTTATTACTTGTTTATACTAAAGTAATTTAGTATCTATTTTGGAATGATACCCTATCTACCCAGTACAATTAAAGTTAAGCTCTTATAACTCGTTTTAATAAGTGCTTCCATTTAAGCTTGGTGTCGAAAAGTATTTCCAAATACATAGCTTCATTCGCGAATAGTATTATTTTTGAACTATGCAATATAGACACTACATTTAATTTCTTGTTAATGAAATTTATATGGTATCTGAAACTGTTAAAGCCTCTATAAAGCTCCAAAGCTAATGCAATAAAAGTATGACGGAGCTCACAATTTTACTGCGGCACTTGTTCAAAAATGAAGTGAATTGGGTTCTGGTTGAGTTACTGCTGTTAGTAAGTAGTACTCCATTTTCCTTACTATGGGCGAAATTCTTCAGACCTAAATTACATTGGCTTCTTTCTCATGATTAATCTTGTAATATGTATATGCTGGTAGATATTGGGAACACATAGGTTTGTTTTTGCGTTAGTTGCAATGGTGATAGAAGTAAGTGATCCAGTTCATGCTGTGCCGTTAACCAAGTGAACAACAACAGCATTTCATATTCCTTATCACTGTTGCTTGGTGTCTTTTATCACACTGTGATTTCTAAGTACATGTAATTATTGCACAATTGATAAAGTTAAAATTCCTTCACATTGGACCCGATTAGATGGACATTTACAGAAAGTATCCATCACTGATATATTATTGCAAATGTTAATGAAAAAAGAAGTGATAGTAGGTCCACGGATAGACTTGAGTAAAGTATAAGAGCAGATATGAAAGGTGTCTCTGTAGCGTCATTCAGGAGGGTAAAACATTACTCTCAGTCTGAGGATAAATTCATAATTCCAAATAAAAAGAGAACTATTTGAAACCCAAAAACAAATATTGATGATTTTAGTGATGATTGATATGTATTATTAGTGCTTTATTACTAAATGTGTTTCATAAATTAAAACTGCATTTAGAAATGAAACAACATTTCCCATCCATAATGCTATTTCCTACTAAAGCTATCAGCTTTAACCCCCCTAGATGCTACTTTTCACCCCTCTTGCGCTGAACACCGCTTGGGCATACATATTTTTGGTAGTTTGCTAATAAGGTATGTATTTAACCTTTTATTTTTTAATTATTTATTTATACAATCTCATAAATAAAAAGGAAATTAAGTGGTTGTAAAGGAAAGCTAACAAATCACTGGTTCTTTATTTTCCACAATAAAATCTGACATTTAAATTTTGTATTTTCCTAAAATTATTGAAATGAACGTTTTTTGCTTGACAAGATACTCACAATGTATACAAAATGAACACAATCATAGAGGCATCGTTATACCATGATGAACACAGACTATACTGTTTATATTATATAGCAAAAAACGTTCACCAATTTAAAATTCACAATCTTAATTTTATATAACTTAACCTAAAATTTACAAAATAAAATTGATATAAAGTTACGAGTATCCTACGGATGAAAAATTATTAACTAGAAATTTAATTTCAAAAAATTGAACACATCTATTTACCTACAACTATATATATATATAAAGGGATATTTACACATTGACAAATATATATATAATTGTTACTATAAAAATATCTATAATTATTAACTAAATGCCTCAATTTATAAACGAAAATTAAATTTATGTAGATGCTTAAAATATATGATGTTAATTTACCTAAGCTTTATTTTGATGACATAAAATTTGATTTAAAATTTTAATAGTTTTTCTGTAAGAATATTAAAACATAATAAATAAGTATATTAAAATATATACATGACATAAAATAGTTTAAGTTGTTCAATTTAAAAATAAAAATGTATCTTATACCTTTGAAATAGATTCTTCAGTTATTATTATTATTCAACAAAATTTAAGATTAATTATTATTATTTTTGTTTAAACATTTCATACAAATATTTTGTTGTATAAAGTGTTATCAATTATAAAAATGCAACTAAAGCAGATATTCTTGACTGTAAAACATAATAAAATGATTAAAAACTTGGTAAAACCAAAAGGAAAAGAAAACTTATTTTGTTAAAAAAAAATCTATTTTACACTAGGCATATAATTCATAATTCTCTAAATAAAAATTTAGAAAATATTTTGACTTTACTCAGATGTTCTTATCTGCATTCTTTATCTCTTAGTTCAAAAACCAAAGCCTATGTTAATTAATTATAGTTAACAAAAAGGTTTAAAATTAATAATGGTTCTTGATTTTAGAAATCATCGATTTTTATGTTGGCCAAGAAAATTATACGCCCGTATTTACCTCCAAATTAGCACTTCTAATACGCAAAGTAGAAATACATCATATCGAAGTTAATCGTCATTTTTTTGTTTTGTTTTAATTTCTTGACCTAACCTGTTCTTGAGGCATACTAAGATTCATATTTTTCTACGATCACTTTACAAGTCTTTAAATTCACTATGGCGTAACGACTAGTTTGATATGAAGTAAAAGCGGAGCTTCCCAGACATCATTGACAGGGGTCGGTTTCAAACGCTGACCTGTTATTTCTATATCAAACGTTCCAGGATGTTTTAATCTCCTCCTGAAATGTAGTGCCCAAATCCCATGTTTTCGAACCATCTCGAATTGTCCAGATCGGTTTCCGCCAGTTATTGCATACTGAAAGTCGTTCTAAAAAGAACATTTACGGTTAAACTCAGTAAACAAGTTAGAAAAAGATGTTGGAAAATACAAGGATGGGATTTTCAGACGAGTTTTTTTTAGAATCTGAAACATTGCTTGTGTGGAAAGTAATAAATGAAAGAGGTTAGGGTTGAAGTGGGAGCATTAAAATGTAAAAACTACATCAGCTTAGAAGCAAAGTGTTTCATGATATCATACTTTAGATAGTTAAAAAAAAAATACGGCATTTGAAATGCAAAGGTTAATAACATCAGATGTCTATTTTGTGGGCTCATCTGGTAGTAGTTACTTGGATGTTCTTAAACAGAGGTGATTTCTGGTAATGAAGGAGATATGGTGTTCTTCAAAGATTTTAGCATCAACTGAGACTAGTGGAGGCAGTTAAAGTGATAGGTTTAGCAATCCCACCATATCTCTAGCTCATACTACTCTCATTTACCTGCTCGACACACACACACACACACACACACATATATATATATATATATATGCACTCATTACTCTACATAACCTGGTTAACTCTAAAGTGTAAAGAGACCTGTGCTGAATGGTGTATCAAGTGGAGCCCTGGGACATTTGACAACCTCCCAGTGTTCCTTAGCTTTACCCATACATACTTTACCCCTGTGTGGGCGGACCTAATTTCCTTAGTTACTCATGTTCCTACAATTCATGGAAACATATGTTATAATGAGTGGGAAGTCAGTGTACAACAAAATCTGGCCAAATGGAGCACTACTTCCATGACAAGGGTCAAGAATAAAGGGAAGACATTTAAATGCGAAAGCAAGCATCTGTAAGTACTTCAATAATGAATTGGGAAATCACCAATTAAAAGTGGGGAAGATAAACCACTTTGAATCTTCTCAAAATCCTAGACTTTACGAAGCCCTACTAGGCTGAGAGAAAGTGCTGTTACTGAGCATCTCAGGAAAGTAGAAAGGGGTCATAAATAGATCTACAAGGTCACAGTATAATAGTAACCATAGAAAGTAATTCATTCATTCATCTTCAACTGAGGGTTCTAAAGCACAGTAGGAGTGAACTAGCCAGATAAAATAAATGTGTCATATTAAATTTTGAGGCTAAGTGCTCTAGATATGAAGCCTGAATTGGGAAATGCCTTCTCATACTCGACTTAATGTAATGGCAGTACGGACTATTTACAAAAATCCGGATATCAGCACGAAATATCATTAAAAAAAAAACCTGTATTAACAGCAGCTTCAAAAGTCATTAAGGATAAATTATTGTATTAAGTTTGTGACAGACCACTCTGCATGTACAAAATTACTTTTTAGACAAAGACAAGGCTAGGAAGGAAGTTACTTATTGCAATATCCATCCTCAAAGTTATACATGTTTTTTATCACAAAGCTAAACAATGATAATGTATAAGAATTTGTAGGTTTTTTTAAAAACTATTTCATGGTTAAATGATTTAATATGGTTTCACAACTGACTCAGCAGTAGTAGGAGTGAGAAACAACATGCAAGGAGAAAAAGGTAAACATAACCTAGATTTTAGAAGAAACAACACAAACAAATATTGTATACAAATAAATAGTAGCATCACTTTGTGCTGTCTCATTTTTTACATAACATTAAAAATATTTTCTTCAACATTTTTCAAACTGTTTCAAAATTGTTCATAAATTAATTCAAAACTATTTACAGCCTATAAATTTAAAGAATATTGTTGATCACTGTGGGAATATGATTACAGTAAATTTATAGGTAGTTTTGTTTAATTGAATAATCATCAATTAAACACTTTTTATGGAGATTATCTATTTTTACTGTCAGTAAAAGGTTAAAGAACAAACAAATATTTGCTGCTTACCTTCTATACTTCACTAGATTTTTCTTACCTTGACTGCAGGCTGCAATTTGATGATTCTCATACGATGTTTTGTCTGTGCCAGACTGATCTTCAACACTCTCACCTGCTGTGGCTTCTCCCCGTGATAGTGTCGTCTGTGTCTGTTTGACATCTGCAATAAGAAGTCAACAATTCTCTCAATTAAACAAAATATTTCACAAAGACACTGTACTGACTCTAATCTACACAACAACAACATTAATCCAATTAAAACAGTTGACCTGCACGGATGTTGCTTATTAATTTACTGTGTTATAAATTAATTATCAATGTGTGTTAAGTTAAACCCACTTTGTTACTCCAGAAAATTCTGTGTTTTTTAAAATCATGGCTGGATCTTGTTTTGTTGCGATGAGTTTTCTTGATCCGTGCTTTGATTTCTGAGATCATTCGACGATGACGTCCGTTTACCTACACAGAAAACTTAGTATTAACATAAAAAATATTATTACTGTTAAATATATTGACAATGGCCATACTTATTTATTTCTACCATTTATCATAAAAGTGAAAGCCTCATAAAAGTGAAAGACGCACAAATTACTATTTTGTAGTGTTAAGTCAACTCACCTTACAAGAAAAGCAGCCTTCGGTAGATATCAGTCTGTCTTGGGGTACAGAATATGGATCCTGATCCAAAGGATATGTCGGAATATTACTTCCCAAATCAGGTGCACCAACGTTGTAGTTCATACCCACTGGATTTATTGTGGATAAACAGTGACCCTGAAATTGTTAACACCAAGTTAAAAACAGGTGGTCTTAACCCAAGATCTTGAGTTTGTGGTGAAACAAGCTTATTTCATTATTTACTAAATCTCCTTGCTATTGGAAACATAGCTCAACATCTGAATATGTAATAACAACCACTACACTGTCACAAAGTTTCATGTGAAGTACTGTATTCCTCTCTCATCTGTGAAAGCAAACATTATTACAATAAAGAATAAGTGGTGCAAAGACGGGTGTCTTCATTTAATTATTTAAAATGGTGTTTATAAAATGAAGTCCTTAACAGATTAAAAGATAGTTTTCTGTAGAAAAAAATCTAGTTTGAGAAAATTAGCATAATTCCTCATAATAAAATCAATAAATTCTATTTTTCTCATAGAAGAATTTGTAACACAAGTGAGTAAAAAAAATTATTATTATTTTAAAGTAAAATTCAACACTATAAGAAAAAAAATATATTGTGGGTCCATAAATATAAATTTTGCAAAATGGACAACAAATGGAACATCAAGTTTGTGTCAAATTTTGTTTTACACAAGGAAGATCAACTCAGAAAACTTATGAACTTCAAATGTTATCTGGTTCAACATTCATAGTTGGCCATAAAACAGCTGACAATCCTCTATTTTGCCAGCCTATTATTTAAAAAATTAACAAAAATAATGTGAAAGTTCATGATTTACTTATAACTAGGGAGACGTCAGATAGACCAATTAGTTTCTATGCAGATTAATAAATTTTAACAAAAGATTTAAACATGTGTTTTGTCCAAGATGTTAATCCAAATTTGTTGAATAGATAAATTACAGGTGCTGCATCATGGGCCTGAGTCAGAAACAAAATAATTCCTAAAATTCATTTAAAGATCAGATATCATTATCATTATCATATCATGATATCAAACATCAGACATCATAGTATATATTTAAAGATCATTCAGCAGATATCATCATATGTCAATTAGATGTTATGTCACAAATAGACAACTGTATGTAAAAGACAAAAATACAGTAATTCAATAAACTTATTGAAGGTAAATAACTTGGTAATGAGTTCTGAAGCAAAGTTTGAAGTCTTCTTGAATGACAATGTCACACTTAAAAAAAAATCACCGGTTTAAATACCTTCTGGTGTATGTTAATAACAATGGTTTTAGGAACACATAAAATAACAAATTGCTGTAAAGTATTTGGATGTACGAATTACTGTATTTATGATAGGATAGATATACATATCTTGACAAGTAGAAACAGATAAATTGAATTATAGTAGTACATCTATTTTGTTTTTGTTCAGAGGTTACAATAAGGTGAAAACACTCTTATTTTTTTTATCCTACAAAATACTACAAACGTTTGAGCCTTTTGAAAAAACCCAAGGTAAGAGAGTTATTTTAACTCGAGAAAAGAATCTAAGACACACTAAAAATGAATATTGTGGAAACAGTTGGGGAAAGGATAGAAAATAAGAGTAAAATGGTCTTGCCATTTGTCGAACAAATCTAACGAACAATGGCCTAAAATTGTTTATCAGTGTAGCCTACCAAGATGAAAGTAGATAATTATCGATGGAGACAAAACACTGTCGAGTTTCATAGGACAGTAGTGATACATCTCCTTTAATACAATATTCAGTAAATATGACATAATTTTTATAAAAAAATTTGATCCTTTTGCTTATTACATCCAACCATTTTGAAAACATAAATGTGTTTTGTAACTGCTACTTACCCTGGGTTAGTTAGATGCCAAGTTTAAAAATTTTGTAATTTATTATTTAGGCATCAACTAGCTTTGTGTGTGAAATAACTAGGAAAATACTCAGGCAAAAAAACTTTTATAACAATTATTTCACAGTCACTGATAAAAACTTTAAACGTTCTTTTTTCCTTCCCAATTATTTGGCAGTTACCTGGCCTATCCTCTGGTATCCTGAAGGACATCCACATGTAAAGCCATTGTTTCCCATTGGTGTACAACCAAATGCACAAGGACTGCCCATGCAACTTGCAGCTATCTAAACATATACAACATTCAAATGTAATTGAAATAACATTATGTCATTATGTATGTTAGAAATAATTTGTTACAATGTGTTATGCTTTGTTATATATTTTCATATGTTCTGTCAGTATGAATGAACAGTGTGACTTACTGAGGTTAACTCTTGAGATAATCTTCATTCCCTTACTCCTTAAATACTGTGTTAACTTTTCTTTCTTGCAAAGGTCAGAATTCATAAGAAAACAAACTTAAAATTGTTGTAGCGAATTTCATTAATATTATCTTAAATTTATTCATTAAAATCCAAACAAAACATTTTGAGTAGCAAAATCTTATGTGTCCAATTTTTAAAATTGATTTTACATATTTTGGTCATAGCTTATAAAAATGTATAAAGCAAAAGCACATGATGTGATACAGTAAATTATTGTAAGAACAAGAACTCGGCTAACCTGAATACAAACTGCAAGACTATCATCAAATTGGAATCCGTCAGGACAGCCGCAACGGTAGCTTCCTACAGTGTTCGTACATTTCTGATCTCCACAAGGATTCTGAGAGCACTCGTTCTCGTCTACGCACTGGTTGTAGTACAAGTGTTGCAGGAAACCTTCAGGACAGCCACAGCGGTATGACCCCATGAAATTCTGTATAAAAAGAACTTCTTCTTGTCACACAATACTTTGTTGACTTTGGTTACTACTTATTTTATAAAAACAGGTGAGCTTACTTACAGGTACAACTTTTAACCAATTTCAATTGGAAAATGATTTATTAACAGTGCACTGATTCTGATTTCTAAAACATGTTTTTACAGGCTATTAAAATTTCTGTGTGTGGTGTGTTTGCTTTGTAATGTTAATTTCTTATTAGCACCAATGTGTTCATTCATGTGTCTGGTGTGTTTGCTTTATAATGTTAAACTTCTTATTAGCACCAATGTGTTCATTCATGTGTATGGTGTGTTTGCTTTGTAATGTTAAACTTCTTATTAGCACCAATGTGTTCATTCATGTGTCTGGTGTGTTTGCTTTGTAATGTTAAACTTCTTATTAGCACCAATGTGTTCATTCATGTGTCTGGTGTGTTTGCTTTGTAATGTTAAACTTCTTATTAGCACCAATGTGTTCATTCATGTGTGTGGTGTGTTTGCTTTGTAATGTTAAACTTCTTATTAGCACCAATGTATTCATTCATGTGTCTGGTGTGTTTGCTTTGTAATGTTAAACTTCTTATTAGCACCAATGTGTTCCTTCAAACTCTTGGAAATTTGTTTAACACCACACCACACCACACTTTACCAGTGAGATAGCTGCATGCTATGATAATATTTTCACTCGTTCAATGTCAGAAAATTTAAAACAAATACATACTTACATAACCAAGAATTAAGCAACTTACCTGACAGCCATGTTCACATTTCCCATCTTCAGCGCACTCATCTGAATCTGTACAGTAAGTGCCAGATTTGTCCAACTTAAACCCTCGTGGACACAAGCAGCGGAAACTACCCAACGTGTTGAAACATTTTCCTGGTGGTGGACAAATGTTGCCTTCTTCACATTCGTCAATATCTGAAACACAATAATTGTAATATAGTAACAAGAAAGCTGAAGAGGAAAGCAAACAATAAATATATAAGTCTAAAGTTTACTGATTTAAGAATTTCAAATGACAGTAGTCTTGATTATCCGTCGGGGTGAAATATGACAGAATGGACAGATAACAAAAATAGACCACCTGTACTTTCAGTGATCAATAAAAATTACATACTATACTATGTTTATAGCACAGAATATTTTATTACTATTATTTTGGAAAATGTAGACAAAAAAAAACATTGCCTATTTAACTCTAATTACATATTATAGAAATGTTTCATACATTGACCTTTAATATAGTAAATTATCTGTTCTTAACCCTTTGACAAGAATTTATGTAACATATGTGAGAGCACCAACTTAGAATACTCATGCGACTGTTACTGTTACGTGATCAATTTATATGCTGAATAATATTATCATGAGTGTTTATCTTTCAATAGAAACATTCATGTACTCTTTTTGATTTTGTTGACACTATTTGAAGTATTTCTATTCTCAGTGTCAGTGCCAGTGTTCCATTCTCCGATCGTTTACTTTTGGATTAGCAATATTTGCTTAGGATAGTGTTTTGTTTAGTCTAGAAGGTAATGTTTATTATTTATTATAATTATTTACTATGGAAGACTGTTTAAAAATGTCAGATAACTAAATTAACTTGATAGTTAACAGAAACTGATGGTTATTATAGTTTGTTTCTATACTGCTAAAACACCTTCTTTTTGATGGCTTGTTACAAAAATCCATCCAAATATATAATTTGTTGTTTTGCAGTACTTGATCAGAACTGTGTTCAATAAAATGACACTTAGTTCAAAGATGGGATTTCTGAGATGCTAGTGTTCTGCGTTCTTTTCTATGAAGCAGAGTCTCAGACGTTGACTAAACAATAGGTCCTAAGAGTGCCATGGATAGAGCAGATCTCAAACGACAAAATGAAGATGGGAAAAGAAAGAAAAGTACTGGCTACAGTAAAAACAAGAAAGCTAAGATACCTTGGGAATGTAATGAGAAATGGAAACAGGTTCCAACTACTAAAGGGAAAAGGTCAAAGTAAAAGAGGTCCTGGAAGAAGGAAAATATCATGGCTTAAAAACTTCAGAACATGGTTTTCTATGACTACAACACAGTTATTCAAGGCAGCGGTTAACAAAGTAATCATAGCCATGATGGATGCTGGAATGGATAAGGAACTACAGAAATAATACTTCTTTTATTTTTATGAGAATGTGTTTGAACTAGTTTTGTCTACAACATGCCATTATGCTTTGCTGAATAATTCCCAAAACTGGTCTTGAAGTTTTGTTTCTTCTGCTCACTTGTATCCTTACATTAGGTTAGACAGGATTATAAAACTCCAGGCACTGCGATTAACACACAAATTGTGCAACTAAACCTCTCAAGTAATAATTTAGCAGACTGGTACCCTTAGTAATTTCCAACAATCTACTGACTAGCTCATCCTGCTAAAGATCCCTAGGGTCCTGGAAACCAAAAACCATAAGCCTCCTGCTATCATAAGAGCCTCATAATCATGAATTATGTGCTCTGTAGTTTCCTCTTCTTTACTGCATAACAGACACACAGTTTCTCCATGGTACATATCTGTCCTGTTCATGTGCACCCTCAGGCAACAAAGCCCTGTAATGAGCAACATGATTTTCTTAAGTTGTGCTCTGCCCAAGATATCTGCCGCCCCTCTAAGTCTTCTGTGAGGAACATTTTTTAAGAGGTGCTTGTTATAGGAATGCCCATGAAGGTTATCCCACCTTGTATCCTTAAAGGTCATGTTTAATGTCTGACGACTGTATATAAAGCTTCTGGAATTGTCATGGTCTTATAAAAGCAAAGTGCACTTAACCCTTACTGAGTAATAACTTATATGTATCCCAATCTGTGGAATTTAACAACTGTTTATATGAATTACGAGAATTTATAAACAACTGACAGAGAACTGGAGCATTGACTTATTTCAGAGATAAAGTTACCTTACAGACAGTGTAGGGCAGTGTGTAGACAGATGTGTGTTGTATTCAGGTGTGGTGGTGGTTTACTAATATGCCTTGTGTTCTTTCATAAAGAATTAATTTTAATGAAATGGTGAATTTCATGGATGAAAATAGTATTAGATGGCTTGTTAACAGAAATATGTTGAGCTGTGACTTGACAGAGGAATACCATGAAGAAAAATATTTATAACTTATTCAGAGAGTGTTTCTACTTGGAAAGATGTTACAAATAATAATCCAGGAGAGCCATCAAATATTTTATTGCATAATCGAAACCAAGTACCAGGTCTAAAAGAAAAAAATTAACTAAATGGTGCATAGAGACTATGTACCCTGCTTACACAAGTATCTGAAATTGACTTTATATGAGGTTGATGATTTGTACTTGCCTCCTCATTTGTCAACATTTTGTTATGTTTCATTTCGATTTCACTGCTCGACAAAATTTCCTGTATAGGCGTACAGAAGAATTCACTTCTATAAATATAGTATGTACACACACACACACACACACACTCTACACAACTCCCTCTCTCAAGTTCCTTTCCTATTTATGTATTTTTAACTTTTTTGTTATGTTACTCTCAATTTGATTTCACTGAATGACAAACCAGGTGCAAAAGAAGTATTCACTTCAAAAAAATTTAGCACTACTCTAAAAAAAAATCAGGTTTAAATTCAAAGTATTATGGAAGCAACTATATGGATTGCATTTATCCAAAATTCCGGCTTATCTGAAACAATTTTTAATAATTTAAACGAGAAAAAGATTTTTTTTGCCATTTCCGTGGTGTTTGAAGTTTTCCTACTGTACAGAATTTACTGCTTTTACAAGGTGTGTTCAGAAAGTAACGAGAATTTTTAAATTTTTTGAGCTTGGAGAGTCCGATTGTCAAACACTTTTTTTATTATGTTGGTATACATGCCCTAGAATTAGGATAAAACTTTCAGCTGTTTTCATTGTTGACTTTGTCTGTGACAGCCACTAAAGTTAGACATGTTTTTATGAGCTTGGCGATTTTCGTTTATTAAAAGAAATGGATCAAAGAATTTGTATTACATTTTGCGTAAAAAATAGAATAAAGTGTAACAAAGTGTGTGAAATGTTAACAATGGCCTATGGTGAAATTGCGTCTGCTATGAGTAAAGCAAGAGTTTACGAGTGATATAAGCGTTTCCAAGAAGGCCGTGAAGACATTGAAGATGACGAACGCCCTGAACACCCCAGCACAACAACCAATGAAAACGTGGAAAAATTGAAAGAAATGGTTATGAACAATCGCCGAATCAAAATTAGAGAGGTCACTGATGATGTTGGCATATCGATTGGATCATGTCATGACATTGTTTCCAATGTTTTGTGTACGAAACACGTGGCAGCAAAATTCGTTCCAAAATTGTTGAATTTTGAACAAAAACAGCGGCGAATGGAAGTTGCTCAGGATATACTAAATGAAGTCAACGACGATGCAGAATTACTGAAATGTATTATAACAGGTGACGAAACATGGGGTTTACAGATATGACGTTGAAACTCATCATCCCAGTGGAGGCATTCTGGCTCGCCAAGACCGAAAAAGGCTCAACAAGTGTGGTCGAACGTGAAGGTTATGCTCATTGTGTTCTTCGATATTAATGGCATAGTGCATCATGTATTCCTGCAACCAGGTGAAACAGTCAATAAGGAGTACTACCTACAAGTTGAACACCGTTTGCTTGAAGCAATCCAAAAAAAAACGCCCGGATCTGTGGAAAAACAATTCATGGCTTTTGCACCATGATAATACACCAGCTCACACTTCATTGCTTGTTCGTGAATTTTTGGCCAAAAACAGTACTGTAATGATGCCCCAGCCTCCATATTCAACAGATATGGCTCTGTGTGAATTTTTTTTTAATTCCAAAAATAAAGAGAACCTTAAAGGGCCGTCATTTTACAGCCGTAGATGACATTAAAAGCGCATTGCTGAAAGAAGTAAAGGCTATCTCAAAGATCAAGTTTGAGAAGTGTTTCAAGGATTGGACACTGGCACAAGTGCACAATCTCCAATGGGGACTATTTTGAAGGCGACAACATCAATGTAGAAGAATAAATAAACATTTTGTTCAAAAAATTAAAATTTTCGTTACTTTCTGAACACACCTAGTATAACTTAAAAAATTTTAAGTAGTACAGGAATAAATTCTAACAGGTATCACTTATGTCTTAACAACATAGGAAATGTCAAAACAAAGCAGGAGTCAAGTGACAGTTTATTTAATAAGTAAAAAAACTGTGTGACTTTGACAGATGGGTACCAATGAACAGACTTTTGTATTACTTATTTTTTTGAAAGATGGTGCAAAAACAGTATATTGAACTATCATTCTGTGTATTATTTTAAAGTAAAGACACTATATTGTACAGCTAAGTTTATTTTCATTTGTTTTTTGTCTTGTTAAATAAATTTAGTTTTTGTATTTACTGCTTTATTAGGCACCCAAAAAACTACTGTGTGCAGCTCTGGTGTCTCAGGTCCTACCAAAAAATTATGTTTTTATCATGGTTCTGCTTATCGGAAATTTTGTTTATCCAAATGAGCCTGGTCCCATTGTGTTTGGATGATCGATTTCCTGGTATATATTTAATAAATCTTCATTTTATGCTTTACACCTTCCACCATCAAATATTTATATGGTACTGTACACATTCATGATAAACATACCTAAACAATGATCCCCGGCCTGGTTATATCCTTTAGGACAAGAACACGAGTAACTGCCCGGTGTGTTAACGCACGTGTGCTGACATATATGTCTTCCTGTAGCGCACTCGTCCAAATCATTACACGTAACACCGTCAGAGTGCAGCACATAACCGCTGGGACAAGAACAGACAAAGCTGCCGTCAGTGTTCTGGCAGGAGTGTTTACAAGGTGAGGGTGACTGGTGGCACTCGTCAACATCTGAAATAAAGAATTCTTTGAAAAATTGTTCACAAATTTTCTCTCGCATTTGAGTGAATTATATAAAAGTGGTTCAAATGAAGCCCTAGGCTCCCAAATAAAATTTTGCTAATTGAATAAACAATCCAACAAATAAAACTGTAAAACAGAAGCCTTTTTATGTTAAATTAAATCAATGACAGCCAACTTTAAAACTTTTTTATTTTGTTAATATTTTATTATAAAAAGAAAATAATAAATAATACTACAACAGATATTAGCTTAAAGATCCTTAGTTTAAAGTTGGTCTTCTCTGCCTACCAAAACTAAGATCACCTGTAATTTGTCCACTTCTATGCAAAATCTATTGAGGCAATTAAAGAGGCTCATTTTTCATGTTAGGCTAAAAGTTCTGAGTTTAAAGTAAATATTTCTTTATATTTGCAATGCAATTACTATTTTTTGTGTTTTTCAGGCCTGAATGATAAATAGATATACCAAATTTCATAACTTTTGTTGTTTGTATTACAAGGACACTACAAGAAATATTGTATTACTGAACATACCTTTACAATGTGTGCCAGAATGGTCAGCCTTAAAACCCTTGTTGCACAGACATCTGTAAGAGCCCAGCGTGTTAATACAGCGGCCATTTCGGCACAGGTCTGGTATCGTCTGGCACTCGTCAATATCTGCAAAGATAGAAAATAAATCTCTTAAATAAATTTCATATACTGCTGAAATAATAATACCCAGCTTTTTGAGATCTAAATAAGCTGGATACTAAAATTTAAATATACTTAATATTTATCATTTTAAAAATCTAAAAAAAATCACTCTTATTGTAGATAATTGTAGTATTTATTGGTATAGTAATTTTTTTGTTTCAATCAAATTTGAATTTAACAAGATGAAGTTTTTATTTTCAAAGTGAAGAAATAATATTATACCATTAAGTTTGAAATACTACAGTAAACCACTTTATTTTATTGCATATCCTAATTTGACTAGTATAATCATATTCTCCGGTAAATTCTGAATAATTTCAAGTATCAAAACATTTAACTGAATAATGTCATCATCATGATGGACAGCCATTTTGATTTCCTAGTAAACAAAACTCAAAGGTCAATGTTATGTTACAGATCCTATCATTTCATTTCTATTCCTCAGACAAATATAAAAGTGAACTTTTCCTCAGGCAGGAAAGATAACAAAAATGATGAGTTAATTGAAAAATGTAGACTTAGATGCTATCTACTAGATTTATTTTCAACTATTACCAACTAAAATGTAGCAGCTGATTTCGATCATTGTGGTGCATTTCTCGCTAGTACGAGGGTTGATCAAATATAAACGAGACTGATTTTTTAAAAAAATTGTTGCTTACTTACAAATTATTCTTGATACAACTTATTTTTCTACATAGTCTCCCGCACGAGTAACACATTTTTCCCACCAGATTGGAAGTTTTTTAATTCCATCTTCGTAAAAAGTTCTCGGGCGTTCATTGAGCCATTGGAGCACGAAGGTCTCCGCCAGAATCGTCTTCAAACGCTGGCCTCCAAGCGCCTCTTTGAGTGGCCCAAACAGGTGATAGTCGCAGGGTGATAAGTCTGGACTGTATGGGGATGTTCCATTGGTTCCCAGCCAATTTGATCGAGTTTAAGCCTCGTAGCGTTCGCCGAATGTGGTCGGGCATTATCGTGAAGAAGAATGACGTTTCTCGCCGGTTTAGATTTCCTTTTCCTACGAAAAGACTGTTTTGCGGCCTCTAAAACATCGCAATAATATTGTGCATTTATTGTGCATCGTTGATGGAGGAAATCGACGTGAAAAATGCAGTGGCCATTGTCGAAAAATACAGTGGCCATTACCTTCCCGGCCGACGATCGTGATTTGGCCTTCAGGTTTTCTACTGCTTCCCGTCCTTCGGCGAATTCCTTGTGCCAAGCAAAAACGCGAGCTCTTGACAGGGTCCTGTCCCCGTATTGAGCTGTCAATCTACGAAAGATTTCAGTCGGATTGACCCCCTCCTTGGCCAAAAACTTAATAATAATTCTCTGCTCCACGGAAACGTGCACTTTACTCTCACTCATTGTATAGTTTTATACTAAAGGGTCTGAACGGAAATGTTGCCCATCTACGCCCGTCCCAAACCTCCCAGGCTACCTGAAACCCCACCCTTTAGAGTTCAATGTCCAACGGAAAAGTTTTTAGAAAGTCAGTCTCGTTTATATTTGATCAACCCTCGTAAATTACAATGTCGATAGATCACTGTGTAGCAACAAAAGGGTTAAAGCTACACTCAGTCCGTCCTAACTTTTCATTTGGGTTTGTTGAGCATTTAACTGAAATGAACACTGGCAATATCACACTGCCCAGATACCAGATACCCTAGACCTTGAACAGAATACAATAACCCTATGGGTGTTATCATTGAAAGAAGCAGCTGAGTAAGAAGATGATTAGTATACTTTAAATAATCAATAAATTCTTTGAAGTAGGAATAAAACTCGTTTTTCAAAGCTACTAGTAATTTGATCAATAAGAATTTCTAATATAAAATATTGTGGTAAACTGCTTATTTTTAATTTATTTTTTATACAGATTTTTTAAAAATGTTTTGTGCCGATACAGTGTTGTTTTTTGGTACAGTGAGTGCAGCGTTGCCAGATGGTGAGAATCCCAAATGAAAAATTAGAACTAACAAAGCACAGTTAATAATAAGTTGCAGTTTTCTATGCATTATGTTGATCCTCGTCTTTATTATTCTATCCATTTACAATAACGTGAACTAATGTCTTGAACTATTTGTATCAACCACCACTTTGGCCAGAAAAAATTTACAAATAGATTTTCAATTACTGGGAATCTTATAACATTACAGGTGATTCTGTATTAAAAGTAAGGAATTAGATAAAATATATTCCTCTCTAAATAAATCAGTTTAACTAAGAGAGAATGAAATATGAATTGATAACCACAAAAAAGGAACATCTCTAGTAACATTATTTCTTCTTTTTAAACTATTATGACAATCAAATTGCACACCTTATAAGACACCTATTAAAATGATTTTTGTACTTTTTTGTTTGTTTGACAGGTGTGAGGTTTTTTTTTTGACTTCTAAATATATTGTTCTAATAGCAGATGTTTCTTAACATGCCATTTAGACAACCAATACATATTTCTCTTGTGCGTCAACAGCAGCACAAAATTAAATCTGTTAAAAATCAAAATGTCTGACTTGTTTTTGCAATTAGAACTATTAACAGCAATGCAGAATTTGTTATTATTGTGGAAATTAAAGTATAAGAAGAATCCTGTATTCAAATTTGATTTCTAACCCTACACATTGGAAAGGTCATTTAAAATTTAAAACTGTACTAACCTCTTCATTCTAAAAGTGTTTCTATTTTGAGTGAAACATTTTGGTGTCATTAGACCATAATTTTTTTTTTTGTAATAAAATGAAAATTTAGTTATTGTTAATACTGAATGTTACTAAGAGTGCTCTATAAAATATCAGAACTTCCTGTTGGACTGATGAATCTGTCAGTTATGGCCATACAATTGAGAATGTATTCACTTAAATGTGTCTGAAGTAGCTGATACATTTCTTGTAAAATTCCATATTTTTGTAAAAGTAAGATTTTTCACTCTGCAAACATTCAGTGTATTGATTTCTTATTAAACACTCATGACTTTCAATGCTTACCATGTCCATCGATAGCATAGCCAGTGTCAAGGCAAAGCTCTTGGTACTCGTCTGAGGATGGGTTAGGACAGAGTTCACAGTAAGGTCCCCATGCTGCGCCCATTGTACAGCAACAATCAGCCCGTGTCACCGCCATGAGACCTCCCGAGTGGGAGCTGCACATGCCGTTCATCAGCTGGCGGAAGCAGTAACCTTGTCTTTCATCTGCAATATTTGACAATTTTATTGTAAAACTTATTATTCAAAGAAAATAGTGCAAACAGATTACACATTTTTTTCACATTTTGCTATATAATTATGCTAAATTATTAAAATGATCAAACACAGAGATGCTTGTGAAGCATGCACTGAGGGCGTGTAGGTAACTTGTTTCTTGCCCTTGAAAATTAGTATCTATGTTGAAATAGAAAACTTAAGGGTGTTATAAAAGATATAAAGCTGACTTCTGTGTCATTTGCACCGCTGTGATGTACACAAGACTACACCAATCATGTGGTCTGTACCGCTTATTGGTGTGTGCGGAACTGTCATTTGAACTTCGAAGGGAAATGCACATTTTCACCAAGAATTTCTGTGGTGACTGCCATCTTTTAGTGTGTGAATAATTAGGATGGGCAGTTAAGCTTTAGACCCAAGGGGCACTACATCCTTGAGTTGTTAATCGATGGGACAGGCAACAGGCAATATTTAATTTTCATGTCAGTGTCATATTCCCCTAAAGTAGTGTTCTTCTAAGAAATGTAGTGTCTTCCCATAAAATATGTAGTGTTCTCACAAATTTTGTAGCAAAATTATTATTGTGTTAATTTGAGTGTTATGGTTAGTTAGGTAGTGTGTTTTGTTACAATTGTTGCTCATGTAATGTGGCTCCATAACCTTTATATAATGGCTGCTCTGGGAGAAACCTGTTAAAAGATCCATGGCCGCAACTTATTAGAAGACAAAGTGAAGCCGGTGTATTGATGTCTTAGGAAATTTAAGCATGAAGCCCATATAAGCTTACTAAGCTCCAGATTCCACTGCATAGCATATCTTCTGATTGCTATTACCCCAGCATTTAAAGAGTACACTTGACTCCCATAGTTTGGGTTATCAATTAACCGGTTCATTGAGATAAATGAAATGTGTAAGCAATGAGATGTAACATTTTTATACAACTTTCTATAAATTAAAAAAATAGTTTTTTAAGAAACAAAATCACTTTTCTTACCGATACATTGTTTGCTATCGTAACTAGGCTTAAACCCTTGGTTACAATCACACCTGAAGCTGCCTTGCAGGTTAACACAATGACCGTGCATACAGACATTTGGATTTGTTACACATTCGTTGACATCTCTGCACTCATCTGTCATACCGACTTGTGTATAACCTTCTGGACAGATGCACATGAATGACCCGATCAGATTCTTGCACTGGTATTTGCAATTGTTGGCAGGAGTAACACATTCATCTACATCTGTAAGAAAATATTTACTATTAGCCATGTAATTCAGCTTTACCTAACTACTACAATTCTTTGAGGATATTGTGGCAGTAATTTGGACCCCGCGTGGATACTAAACCTAGTTTTTTTTTCAAATTAATGGTACAAGTGTAGTGCACACACTTTTCACATAAAATATATATTATTCTTAAATCATTGGAAAGGTTTTAGTTCATAATTACACATTTAATATGATTATTTTTAAGACTATATTTATAACTACAGTATTTATAACCATTTTTATAATACATGTTCACCATTTTACAGATACTACGAGGGTCATTTAAAAAATAATGCACACTATTCTATTATACAAAATAAACAATTCATTTTAATGTAATATAACTTTACAGCCCTTCAATATAGACACCTTATTTCCCAATGTCTTGGAAGGCTTGATGTCAGTCTGTTCACATCTGTTCAACTTCTGAATGTACTGGGTAATGGCTTCAGAAAGCTCGTTTACAGAGGAAAAAAGCAGTCCTCGCCAATGCTCTTTTAACTCTCGGAAAAGGTTGTAGTCTGGTATGCTTCTATCTGGACTGCACAGTGTGTGAGGTAAGACACAACAAATCAAATTCAATGTTGCGGACACGAGGACATGCATTGTCATGCAACATCAGTGGCTTATGAAACATGATGTCGATTTTTGTGCATTGTTCTATTCATGTTCTGCAAAAAGTTGAATCCACACTTGTTCCAAAGATGATTCTTTGGTGATTTCAAGTAAAAATCATCATCTGCTAGACTTTAGATTATGTTCACAGAAATTTTTGGGTCAGGAAGAGGATGGTCTTCTCCACTTGTTTGATTGAGATTTTTTCTCTGGTTTGAAGTCTTAGAGTAATATGATTCATCAACAGCGACCATTCAAAAAAGGAATGCATTTCCTTCGATGGCAAATCTTTGTTTCAATAATGCTGCAGTATCCAGATGTTTTTTCTGTTCAGCAGTCAAACAGTGAGGGACTAAGGTCCAAAATTTTTCTTTTGAGCAAAACAATTTTTAAAATGCAGAAAACAGTTGTTGAAACTCCAGTAGTGCAAGATATTTCCTTACATATTGCTTGACAATCTTCATGACAAAAATCTGACATTTTACTCACTGTAGATGTTCTCGGCTTTCCTGGCTGTGGGTACATCACCACTTATGCTTTCACAGCCTTTATGAAAACGGAGATCCTAATGGAACACTAAACTACTGTCTGCTCACCACAGGACTCACTTAAAGCCTGATGAGTTTTTGTAGGCTTTTTTCCATTTAAAGTTTTAATTTTAAAGACTTTTGACCTTCAAATGTCAAAGTACCAAGATACCTGCACACACCATTTCTATCTATCTCAAGCCGCCTCTGTGGTCTAGTGGATAGCGTACTAGGCTTTCACCCCGAGGACCCGGGTTCGATTCCCGGCGAGGGCTTGGCATTTTCATACGCTATAAATCATCCCCACCGTCTGCATTAGCCCAAGTGTGCACAATAGTCGGACGTAAAACTCAAAAAAAAAAAAAAAAAAAAAATCTATCTATCTCAAGTTAGGGCTATACAATCAGGAAAAGTGTGCTCACTCTTCAACTGTCACAGTACTGAGATACCTGTACACACCATTTCCATCTATCTCAAGCTAGGGCTATACAATCAGGAAAAGTGTGCTCACTCTTCAACTGTCACAGTACCGAGATACCTGCACACACCATTTCTATCTATCACAAGCTAGGGCTATACAATCAGGAAAAGTGTGCTCACTCTTCAACTGTCACAGTACCGAGATACCTGCACACACCATTTCTATCTATCACAAGCTAGGGCTATACAATCAGGAAAAGTGTGCTCACTCTTCAACTGTCACAGTACCGAGATACCTGCACACACCATTTCTATCTATCACAAGCTAGGGCTATACAATCAGGAAAAGTGTGCTCACTCTTCAACTGTCACAGTACCGAGATACCTGCACACACCATTTCTATCTATCACAAGCTAGGGCTATACAATCAGGAAAAGTGTGCTCATTCTTCAACTGTCACAGTACCGAGATACCTGCACACACCATTTCTATCTATCACAAGCTAGGGCTATACAATCAGGAAAAGTGTGCTCACTCTTCAACTGTCACAGTACCGAGATACCTGCACACACCATTTCTATCTATCACAAGCTAGGGCTATACAATCAGGAAAAGTGTGCTCACTCTTCAACTGTCACAGTACCGAGATACCTGCACACACCATTTATATCTATCACAAGCTAGGGCTATACAATCAGGAAAAGTGTGCTCACTCTTCAACTGTCACAGTACCGAGATACCTGCACACACCATTTCTATCTATCACAAGCTAGGGCTATACAATCAGGAAAAGTGTGCTCACTCTTCAACTGTCACAGTACCGAGATACCTCGCACACCATTTCTATCTATCACAAGCTAGGGCTATACAATCAGGAAAAGTGTGCTCACTCTTCAACTGTCACAGTACCTAGATACCTGCACACACCATTTCTATCTATCACAAGCTAGGGCTATACAATCAGGAAAAGTGTGCTCACTCTTCAACTGTCACAGTACCGAGATACCTGCACACACCATTTCTATCTATCACAAGCTAGGGCTATACAATCAGGAAAAGTGTGCTCACTCTTCAACTGTCACAGTACCGAGATACCTGCACACACCATTTCTATCTATCACAAGCTAGGGCTATACAATCAGGAAAAGTGTGCTCACTCTTCAACTGTCACAGTATCGAGATACCTGCACACACCATTTCTATCTATCACAAGCTAGGGCTATACAATCAGGAAAAGTGTGCTCACTCTTCAACTGTCACAGTACCGAGATACCTGCACACACCATTTCTATCTATCACAAGCTAGGGCTATACAATCAGGAAAAGTGTGCTCACTCATCAACTGTCACAGTACCGAGATACCTGCACACACCATTTCTATCTATCACAAGCTAAAGCTATACAATCAGAAAAAGTGTGCTCACTCTTCAACTGTCACAGTACCGAGATACCTGCACACACCATTTCTATCTATCACAAGCTAGGGCTATACAATCAGGAAAAGTGTGCTCACTCTTCAACTGTCACAGTACCGAGATACCTGCACACAATATTTCTATCTATCACAAGCTAGGGCTATACAATCAGGAAAAGTGTGCTCACTCTTCAACTGTCACAGTACTGAGATACCTGTACACACCATTTCCATCTATCTCAAGCTAGGGCTATACAATCAGGAAAAGTGTGCTCACTCTTCAACTGTCACAGTACCGAGATACCTGCACACACCATTTATATCTATCACAAGCTAGGGCTATACAATCAGGAAAAGTGTGCTCACTCTTCAACTGTCACAGTACCGAGATACCTGCACACACCATTTCTATCTATCACAAGCTAGGGCTATACAATCAGGAAAAGTGTGCTCATTCTTCAACTGTCACAGTACCGAGATACCTGCACACACCATTTCTATCTATCACAAGCTAGGGCTATACAATCAGGAAAAGTGTGCTCACTCTTCAACTGTCACAGTACCGAGATACCTGCACACACCATTTCTATCTATCACAAGCTAGGGCTATACAATCAGGAAAAGTGTGCTCACTCTTCAACTGTCACAGTACCGAGATACCTGCACACACCATTTATATCTATCACAAGCTAGGGCTATACAATCAGGAAAAGTGTGCTCACTCTTCAACTGTCACAGTACCGAGATACCTGCACACACCATTTCTATCTATCACAAGCTAGGGCTATACAATCAGGAAAAGTGTGCTCACTCTTCAACTGTCACAGTACCGAGATACCTGCGCACACCATTTCTATCTATCACAAGCTAGGGCTATACAATCAGGAAAAGTGTGCTCACTCTTCAACTGTCACAGTACCTAGATACCTGCACACACCATTTCTATCTATCACAAGCTAGGGCTATACAATCAGGAAAAGTGTGCTCACTCTTCAACTGTCACAGTACCGAGATACCTGCACACACCATTTCTATCTATCACAAGCTAGGGCTATACAATCAGGAAAAGTGTGCTCACTCTTCAACTGTCACAGTACCGAGATACCTGCACACACCATTTCTATCTATCACAAGCTAGGGCTATACAATCAGGAAAAGTGTGCTCACTCTTCAACTGTCACAGTATCGAGATACCTGCACACACCATTTCTATCTATCACAAGCTAGGGCTATACAATCAGGAAAAGTGTGCTCACTCTTCAACTGTCACAGTACCGAGATACCTGCACACACCATTTCTATCTATCACAAGCTAGGGCTATACAATCAGGAAAAGTGTGCTCACTCATCAACTGTCACAGTACCGAGATACCTGCACACACCATTTCTATCTATCACAAGCTAAAGCTATACAATCAGAAAAAGTGTGCTCACTCTTCAACTGTCACAGTACCGAGATACCTGCACACACCATTTCTATCTATCACAAGCTAGGGCTATACAATCAGGAAAAGTGTGCTCACTCTTCAACTGTCACAGTACCGAGATACCTGCACACAATATTTCTATCTATCACAAGCTAGGGCTATACAATCAGGAAAAGTGTGCTCACTCTTCAACTGTCACAGTACTGAGATACCTGTACACACCATTTCCATCTATCTCAAGCTAGGGCTATACAATCAGGAAAAGTGTGCTCACTCTTCAACTGTCACAGTACCGAGATACCTGCACACACCATTTCTATCTATCACAAGCTAGGGCTATACAATCAGGAAAAGTGTGCTCACTCTTCAACTGTCACAGTACCGAGATACCTGCACACACCATTTCTATCTATCACAAGCTAGGGCTATACAATCAGGAAAAGTGTGCTCACTCTTCAACTGTCACAGTACCGAGATACCTGCACACACCATTTCTATCTATCACAAGCTAGGGCTATACAATCAGGAAAAGTGTGCTCACTCTTCAACTGTCACAGTACCGAGATACCTGCACACACCATTTCTATCTATCACAAGCTAGGGCTATAGAATCAGGAAAAGTGTGCTCACTCTTTAACTGTCACAGTACCTAGATACCTGCACACACCATTTCTATCTATCACAAGCTAGTGCTATACAATCAGGAAAAGTGTGCTCACTCTTCAACTGTCACAGTACCGAGATACCTGCACACACCATTTCTATCTATCACAAGCTAGGGCTATACAATCAGGAAAAGTGTGCTCACTCTTCAACTGTCACAGTACCGAGATACCTGCACACACCATTTCTATCTATCACAAGCTAGGGCTATACAATCAGGAAAAGTGTGCTCACTCTTCAACTGTCACAGTACCGAGATACCTGCACACACCATTTCTATCTATCACAAGCTAGGGCTATACAGTCAGGAAAAGTGTACTCACTCTTCAACTGCACTGTTTATCTGAAACTGACTCAGTATCATGATTGCATCATCCAATAATCAGTTTTGCCAATGTGTGCATTATTTTGTAAATGACCCTCATATAAAGTATGGCATGATTTGCAAAACAGATCAGTTTAGAGTGCACAATCTTGTAATGTTAATGGAAACGTTAATGTTAACATGTAATTTAGAATTATAAGCAGAGCAAATTTAAAATAAAACAAACATACAGAATATTACAACCTAAATCAACAATGCCAATTTACTATGTTACTACAGTTTAAAAGACAACAACATTTTACCTTGACAATGTCTTCCATCAGGAGCTAGGCTATAACCGTAAGGACAGATACAACGGAAAGATCCCGGCACATTGTGGCACCGAAAGGCACACTGGTTGCTCAGTTCTAAGCACTCATTTATATCTTCACAAACCTAACAACAACAACAATAATCACCTGTATTTTCACATGTTAATGCATTTTGCAAAGATCTCAGTGTAAGAACTTGTATCATATCGTAACTATTTACTTTAACATTTATATTTACTGTTTGCTAAATTACCCTGTTTGAACTAACTAGCTATATTCAACATTTAGTATCACATTTGAACAACAAATGAAAACATAGTCATCACTGTTTACTTACTTGCAACGGACCTGGTGCGAAACCTTCACTGCACGAACACTCGAACCCACCCATCATGTTAGAGCACGTACCATTACCACAGATGTTATTGCCCACAACACACTCATTGTCATCTGAAATGTAAAATATGAATGACAAACAAAAAGGAAGCCATGTTTAGAAAAAAATAATAATTACAAACACAATTTTGAAGTAATGAAAATAATACTAGGATACAAAATCTATTTAACCCAGCGTGCAGGAACAAATTCAGAACTGCCATCAAGTTCAATTTTGTACTTTCAAATGATTACAGAATTTAAAAAAAATCTAATTTATGCAGATTAATACGTAATTTAACACAGCTTTTAAAGCTGATTATTTCCAAAAAAGTGAAAAATAAAAAGTTTTTTTTTAAAGAATTCAAATGGTTGAACAGATTTTACTGGCTTACAAACTATTAGTAAAATCAATTATTTTGCTAAGTTTGACTTATATTAAACCTAAAATGTGAAGGCTAGAGTGTTAACATGTAATAGCTATAACACACACACACACACACACACACACACACACACACACACACACATGCACCACACACACACGCGTATGCATGCGCACACATATTCACACACACACACACACACACACACACACACACACACACACACACACACACACACACACACACACACACACACACACACACACACACACACACACATATATATATATATATATATATATATATATATATATTTAATGATCACTCAAAGAATGATCTAGAAGTATTATCCAATACAAACTCATTAACAATGGTGTATTAAAATAACTTACCAATACATTGCTTGCCAGTGTGATCAAGTACAAATCCAGCTGGGCAGTCACACCGAAATGAGCCGTCAGTATTAATACACTCGCCTCCAATACAAGGGTTCATCATAGTCAAACACTCATTCAGATCTTCTCCTTTGTCACCTCGACCAGCTCCTTGTGGACACAACTTCAAGAACTCTTCTGCAAAATAAAATATCGTTTATACCCAGAAATGTGTGAATGCCCATAATAATTTGTAATTTTTGATAATTACACCAAAGCACATACCAAAGCAGTCAAATTAAGTCAAGTCAAGCAATTTCATACTGAACCAGTCATTGACGTGTCTAAACTATGTATTTAGTACTGTAATTATCCTTGAACAAAATGGATACAGATATTATTAAGTTCATTATTCTTTGCAGAGTTATTGGTAGAAGAAAGGAAAGACAAAAAAGGAAATTATAGGTGCATGATATTAACATAAAGAGGAAAACCTTCAAATCGTACCATCATCTGTTCCCAAATTTCACAAATGATCCAATCAAATTTTATAACTTTTACAAATCAACCTGGACTTGTTGATTTTGAAGAATAGGCTATTTTACTTGATATAATAGTGAAGCAAAATACAAATTTTCACCAAGCAGTTCAACCTTAAGCGTCACACAGTATTTTTGAGGAAGATATAAAAAGGATTTATTTAAAATTATGTAGCTTATTCCTTAGTTGAAAAAAACTTGTTTGTTGATAATAAGTCATATGTTTATAAAATACATCTATTTTTGTGTGAAATAATCACAAAAAATCAGTGTAAATAATATGGAATGTAACTTATAAAAATTTATACACTTTAATTTAAAGTATATAATTTACTATATAAATCTTTTTTACATTAATTAACAGTATTAATGGCTGCATTATTAAATACAGCAATATTATCGGTGACTGAAGATAATTGTTGCTGACTGGTGGTAGGTCCATCAGTAACTGAAAAATCTTGTGGCTATTAATACAGATCGTAATTACTGCTGCTAACTGAAAATGAATGCTATCTGTGACGGAATGACAAGAATTCAACTTGTTGAGTCCGTGCCAGTCTTGACCAGATTGGACTGGACGTACTCAGTATGAAGGAAATCGATG
The DNA here is from genome assembly GCA_022606455.1 of Callitettix versicolor. Taxonomy (NCBI): domain Eukaryota; kingdom Metazoa; phylum Arthropoda; class Insecta; order Hemiptera; family Cercopidae; genus Callitettix; species Callitettix versicolor. Next base: position 38,608,084 of record CM040190.1, on the reverse strand, counting down.
CTACTTGCTTAAAACAAATATTTTACTAGACGTGACTGAACTGGCTTGGTGTGACAGCACCTTTAGGGTTTTGTAAATAATTACTGATGATACGACTGTAACGAGGTTTACTATAATATAAATCTTACTTCCTTAATTATGGGTCTGTTTATCATGACTAAAAATGTAATACATTAGAGCTATCTGTACACATGGAAATTTTGTACTTGGAATTAATCATACCAAAAACATAGAAATTTGAGCCACAAAAATGGGTTCAATTACATGCTGGTGAGACAAAGGCCTAATGTTTTCAGAAAAGACTCCCTCTCCCCACATTTGCCTAGTGGCCAGAACCGCAGCTCACATGTGATTAGTAAGTAGCCCTACTGTATTTTAGGTTGTTTGAACATAAAATCAATATTGTAAAATATCAATAAACATAAACCATCCAAGCATTATACTTCATAATTTTTTATTTGGAGCATGTGTAAGTTTAAATTAACAAATCCTGTATAAATTTTATTGATTATAATTAATTCATAACTGGGCATATCATGTTGACATTGTGTGCAAAAAATTTAGTGCAGGGATTTTTGTTATTAATAATATTAAAAATTACTGCAATCTTTTCACAAGATTAAAGGCCTATTATGGGTTTACATATCCTCACCTGCACTATGGAGTTATATTATGGTTTCATTCTTCAATGTTTCAATTTAAAAGGCTATATTGTATTACAAAAAAAAAAAAAAAAAAACAATACAACTTATGGCTGGCATGAACAAGTTGGAGACTTGCTGAAGTGGCTTTAGACAGCTGGGAGTACCGAAACTATCCAGTATGTATATTATGAAAACAATCTTGCATATCAAATATAAGTGGCACACTACCCTGAATACGGTTGTACATGATTTGGAGATTACGATTTAGCCAACACAGGCTCCATAATTTCAAAAAACTACCCTCCCAAGCTGGGGTAGTGTTATTGAATAAACTCCCAGTTAAAATAAAAAGCATTCAAGAATTCGATGGGTTAAACAAAAAATTTAAACATCCTTTTATTGTTCATTTCATGTTATTCTGTGGAGGAATTTATGAGCTATATATGGTGATTAGTGGTACGTTGCTTGCACAGCATGGCACGGTCACTTTAGGAAATAGTTTTAAATAAATTTCTATTTATGTTAGTTTATAATGTTAGATAGTGCCACTAACAATTGCTTGTTGTGGAAATAGTATAGATTTAAAATGGTTATATACGAGGGCTATTCAGAAAGTAGATTACGTTTTTGGATAAAAAAAAAACTAAGTACAGGAAAAAAATTTTATTATATACATTTGAAAGAGGAACTAAAATACTATTTTTCGACATAATCGCCAAACAAATTTAGACATTTGTCATATCGGTGAACTAGCTTTGAAATTCCCGTGTCGTAGAATTCCGCCGCCTGTGACGCCAGCCAGTCAGTCACGCCCGTGAGGGACAGGAAAGGTGTTCTTCTGGTTGACTTCCTAGAACGTGGAGCAACCATAAACTCAGAAAGGTATTGCCAAACATTACGAAACTTAAGACGAGCTATCCAGAACAAGCGGAGAGGAAAACTGAGTGCAAAAGTGTTGTTTTTGCACGACAATGCCCGCCCTCACACGGCAAATCGAACAAAGACGTCTTGACGGCCTTCAAGTGGGAGATTTTCCTCATCCACCCTACAGTCCGGACCTGGCACCTAGTGATTTCCACTTATTCCCGAAGATGAAGACTTGGCTTGCAACACAGCGCTTCGATGACGACGCAGATCTCCGCGCGGGCGTTGACTGACTGGCTGGCGTCACAGGCGGCGGAATTCTATGACACGGGAATTTCAAAGCTAGTTCACCGATATGACAAATGTCTAAATTTGTTTGGCGATTATGTCGAAAAATAGTATTTTAGTTCCTCTTTCAAATGTATATAATAAATTTTTTTTCCTGTACTTAGTTTTTTTTTTATCCAAAAACGTAATCTACTTTCTGAATAGCCCTCGTAGTATTATTTGTAATTATTCATTTGATTTTGTACTTTTCCAATAATTATCGATTCATTATTGTTTTTAAATAATAATTGTTTTTTGCTTTTAATAATTGTATTGTGACAATTTCAATGAAGTAATGTCTGTAGCAATAAATAAATAAAATAAGGTAATTCTAAAAAAAACTGATATTAAAATTTTTGATAACCACTACAATTTCAGGTCACCTGAGTAAAAAATTGCCTGAAGCTTTACTGTTAACAAATGTTAAAAATCAGATTTATTTTATCCTTACAAATTAAATTAAAAAAAATTAATATCAATTTGTTTTCCTTAGATAGTTCTAATTAGTAGGCTTACAAAAGTATTTTTTATGAGCAGTAACCAACCTGAACCGTCATGAGGACATTTCTCGCAGTACTTGCCCCAGGCCGCTCCCATTGAGCAGCAACATTCTTTCACAGTGATAGAATCTCTTCTTGGTACTGAACATCTATCTACAGAATAAATTATTTCATAAATTAATATAAATTGGATTGTTACACATTGTATATTTAGTTTTAAATCAAATATGTGTTACAGTTGTTAAAGAATAAATAAAACAACATGCAAGTTGTCTAAATATACAAACACATACATGTCTGCACACAACAAACTAGTTTAAAGAAGCTAAACAGTTTTCTAGCTGAATCCTATGCTTGCATTTAAACAAATGAAAATTTAATGTTTTTTAATACATTTTTGTGGTAGTTCAGATTTTAATCCAAAAAGTTTCAACCTAGTTTATAAAATATACAATAAAACAGAGCACTAGCTGGATCAGTAACCAAAGAACTTACGTAATAAGGCCTTGGGTTTGATCTCTAAAAGGAGTTTGAGGGACATCTAAAGAGTTACAATAAGTAGTGATCCTGGTTAATGCAGCAAGAACTATGGCTACAGAATTACCATGTGTCCTCCATACTGTCAGCTGTCTTGCAATCTTAGGCTGTTTACTAAGAAAAATAATATAATGTGTAATTTGCCCAATATAACGAAATAATATAAGTAGTTATATTCTATAATAATTAATTTGTTATCCAAATATATATATATATATATATATATATATATATATATATATATATATATATATAAAAAAAAATCTAGTACACTACAAAATCAATGTATTTTCAAGCCAGGGAGTGCAAACAGCAAGCAAAAAAGATTTGGATGAATGAATGAGTTTGTAGGTTTACTATTTCACTGCAGCCTTTGTAGATCTGTTGTGTTTTCTGCATTCCTGACATGTTCAGTTACTGTGAATTTTCCAGTACTAATCTCTTCATAACATCTAGGATTTGGAGTGGTTTCAAGATGGATATCTCTCCCACTTCTAAGTGCTTGCAGAAGCTTGCTATGCTAATTCATTTTCAATTTTTTTTCTCTTGACCCTTATTACGGAGGTTCTACTGCATTTGGCCAGCCTTTTTGTTGTGCGGTGAGATACTACTCATTCTATTTTACATTTTTACTTATGGAAACACTGACAAGTAGCTAAGAAAATTAGGTCCACTCATACAGAGCTCTCCATGCATGGGTAAGGTTAAGATACACTAGGAGGTCATTACATATACCAGGCTCTATTTGATACACCATTAGGTCGATGTCATTCACTTTATCAGTATGAGTTGCTTTACACTTTAGAGTTAGCCAAGCTATGTAGAGTAATGAATGAATGAATGAATGACTGAATGAATGAATGAGTGTGTGTGTGTGAGGGTGGGTGTTGAGTAGATGAATGACAGCAGTAGTATGAGCTAGAGGTATGGTGGGACTGCTAAGCCTTCAACTACTCACTTGAACTGCTTCGGCCAGAAAGACTTGGCTAATTCAAGTGAATAATCTTAAATCATGTTTGCTGCCACAAACAAGTCTGGGAAGTCTATTACACTTCCACTCTGGTTAGTTTCTGAAGTTTGTTTTTATGTGCTATTTTCAATATGAAATAATTATGCAGCTCTCTTCCTTATGTATAAAAACAAATTTTCAAAAAAAGATTACATTTTTTTTGATTTTATACTTGTTTGAAAGTCTTATTCCACAACCACGATCAGTATTCAAATCAGAATTTTAAATTTTATGGAAAATACTAATGAATGATTATAATACTGATTATAATTAGTGATATCAGACTTCCAAAAAAAATTACAGATTTGAAATAGCCACCATTTTGAAACTGTTAAATGGATTTTGCTGCGTAGCAAACTTATAAAAGCTATATTTGTGCTCAGTTAGGACTGCGCTCATTTCACGTTCTTAATTCTGGTTCATATTTTGATGGCTTCTCCAATAGTACATTTTCCGATGAAAATTCTATAAAATCATAAAGTTTTAATAAAATTAATGTAAATGAATGAATTAATGTAATGAAGTACACAATTATTAATGGCTTACCCTGATGGTACAAGTCATAGCAGATATCTTTTCTCATGTCGACACACTTCATCCCGTTAGTGCTGTGGACAAAGCCTTCTGGACACTCACATATAAATCCACCATCTGTGTTGACACAAGCTCCTCCTTCGCAAATACCAGCACTTTCCAAACATTCATTAATATCTGCCAGTAGAAAATTTCAATTATAAATTTATATTTGCAAGCCACAGGACAAAAATACAATGTTCACTAAACTTTTTAATAATAAAATAATATAACCTTTTTATGGGAACTCTACTTTATTAGCAATTATTTTTCTTGATGTCTGGTATTGCAAATTTTGTAGTGCAGAGGGCAAGTACAATCATCAAAACAATTTAGTTGATCCTGGATACCAGTGTAAACAGGGTCATTAACAAGTATTCACTTTGAAGGCATGTAGTCTTCACCATTTAATTCTTTTTGTTTGAAAGGACCAAAAGTTATATTTACATACAATTATCACTAAACTGAAGCATAGATAAAAAATGTTCAAACCTGGTAAAAATCAATTTTACAGCAGTAATATTACAGGTTATGAAGTATTTCAGCCACAATATACTCAAGGAGATAATGTGATATCATATTTCACTACACATTATTCTAAATAGCCATGAATATATTCTTCTCTATAGTTACAAAAAGTGAAATCTATAAGCAACAAAATAATTATTATCCTGAGACAATTTATTTCACATCACAGCTGTTGTTTTGTTGTGTTTAAGTAATTATTATTCTGTATTACTGAGCTGTATAATTAATGATTGGATTACTTCATGACACATCTTACAAAGTGTAAGCAGCTTAGTGGTAGCATGTTGGTGGTGGTTAAGCCAATACTTTCAATTCACAACATTAACTGACTTGGTGGGACATTCATTACGGTATAGTGAATGTTTTAGAAAAATAAATGTAACACTCTATTTACCAATGCAAGCTTTCTTCTCAGGTGTCAACCGATATCCAGAAGGACACGAACACAAGAAGGATCCCATCAGGTTTTGACATTTACCCGGAGAAGGACAAATGCCACCTCCCTGCAACAGAAACCATCATATTTTCAACTACTATCTTAATAATAAACAACACACTAAGAAAATACACTTTACTGGTAGTTAAGTTAATAAAGTACTTAAACTAGATTTTTTTGCATAATGTCCCATATCATTACTGAGGATGAGAGATCAGTGTTAGCAGTAAAAAAATATTTATGTCAATTACAATAACTGCAGTCTCAAACCTACATACCAGACTGACTGTTGCCTTAATTACCTTAAACAAGTTGATCCTGAACCCAAACTAAAATTAAATAAACTATATTAATACAACTAATATGAAATTTATGTAGATACAATAACAATAACTGTAAAATAATATGATTCAAAAGTCATTTTTATATTTGGATATTAAATATGTTTCAAAAGGAGTACTTAAATCATATGCTACAAGTGTTTAATTTTTATTACTTTGAGGTACTATTTAACACTTATTATAGGGTACTCTACTATAATTGGGAACTTTACAAGGTGCAATATATAGTGAAGTACCACTTCAGTACAACAAGCATCAGTAGTTTTGATTAACTTCTAGCAATATCACCAAAATTAAAATTCAAAATTAAAAAAAAAGTTATTGTAAAAATTGACTGAATTATTGTAGACTAATTAATTGTTATGATGTAACAATACTGTTTTCCAGCAGAGGCAGCTGAAGTGTGCAGCTGATGGGCTTAGTAATCCCCATACCTCTAGTTCATACTACAATCACTCATCTACTCAAGACACATTTACTACTCTGAGGAACTGGGAAGTTACCAGTTATTAAGGTCATTGTTTAAGTAAGAAATGTTTTATAATAATATAAGAAAAACTTAATTTATGAATATAAATTTTATTGGAAATGAAAATATGAACATTTTTTTACTTTTCAAGATATTATTCATTAATATATAAACACTTTTTAAGTTATGGCACAAGTTTTTGAAAAATATCTTGAAATAACTCTGCTGCCTGTCCAGTGAGTGGTATCATTCAAATTCTGCGACAAAACCATGAAAATTCAAGCAAAAACCATCAACTTGGAAAATCATGGACTGGAAAGGCGTTCTGTTTATGCTTTATGATAACGCTTGACGTCACATTGCAGCAAGGATAAAGATGTAACTGGCGAACTTTCAATGGAAATTACTGGACCATCCACCATACAGCCCTGATTTAGCACAATCAGACTTTCATAAAAATTTAAGAATTGGAATCAATCAGTAACAGTTTCTTTCAACACGTTATCATTCTCTAAACGCTTTCCTCCAATTTTGATCGTTTCAATTCTTAAATTTTGATGAAAGTCTTATAGTGCTAAATCAGGGCTATATGGTGGATTGTCCAGTAATTTCCATTGAAAGTTCAGTTGCATCTTTATTCTTACTGCAATGTGACGTCAAGTGTTATCGTAAAGCATAATAATGCTATATGAAATCAGTCCCCGCTGACGATTCTGAGTAGTGAGTCTAAGCTTTAATAAGGTTTCACAATACTTTTTAGCATTTATTGTCATTTCTTTTGGCAAGAAGTCTATCAACAGAATGCCTTTCCAGTCCATGATTTTCCATGTTCATGGTTCTTGCTTGAATTTTCATGGTTTTGTCGCAGAATTTGAACAATACCACTCACTGGATGGACGTTTAGTTTCTGGAGTGTAGTAAACAATCGATGTGTCAACACCAGTGACAATGTGCCTCAAGAACTTCACCATTCTTACCGTAGCGCTCCAAAAATGACAAAAAATATGTCAAACTTTGTTTTGTGTTCCTCTATCAAACATTTTTGGCCCCCATCCACAAACATTTTTTTTATAGGAGTTTATCAGAAACAATTTCATAAATGACTGATCTTGAAACTGTGAAAGTTTTTGATGAAGCATATACTGACAACAGTGAAACACCTGTTTTGGCAAATTTCCTCATCAACCTTTTATGTCAACTCTTCCTTCATGATAGTAGGCTGTTCTGACCATTCTTCATCATTAATAATTATCCTTCCTTCATTAAAAAGCCTGCACCACTTGCCATCATTCATTACACTTTGCCTATAAATTTCAACAAGTGAGTGCCAGTGAGTTTCAGCAGGGCAAACATTTCTTGCAATTAAAAATAAAATTACAGATCGCACCTCACAATCGGTGGGATTTATTATTGATATAGCAACAAACAAAGCAGTATGTGAAGAACAAAAAATCTTTTTTTACCACATTATAAAACACAACAAAGGCTAAATCAGACTTTATTAAATCTCATACCAACTGACTTTTTGCCATGCATCATTATCTTCATCATTAAACTTAAATACTTTTTCCATTTTATTGTACACACCATCTAATCTCATTTCTACCAATAAAACCAGCTAAGAGATCCTATTACATACCTCCACACACTCATCGATGTCTTGGCAGTGTCTTCCATCTGGTGCCAGCGTGTACCCATCAGCACATTCACAACGGAAAGAGCCAATCACGTTACGGCATCGTCCATTGCGGCATAGGTCCATTATATGGCATTCGTCTATATCTGAATTGAACAGAACAAACTGTCAATGATAAAAATAGTAAAATTCATTCGTCAGAGAAAATTATTATTGGGAATTGAAGTTTATTTATTTCACAATCACATACCAACTATAATTTCCTTTAATATGAGAAATGGTACTAGGACTTTAAATATCTTAAAGTATAAGAAATATTATTAAAGTACAGATTTTGCTTCTTGTTGATTTTAGTTTTTTGTAGGATTTATTTTTGAAACTGGTTATAAGCCTACATTAGACGTAGAACTTATGGCTACATTTGAGCATAAGATTTTAAGTAAGAAAAATATTAGATACACATTTCTTTGAAGGAATACATAATTTAACCAATCAGCTGATTCATTATAAAAGTTGATTTTTTGCACATGAAACATGTTTGTTTATTAATAAATAAAGGAGTTGATTGAACTCAATATACATTTACGAGAGCTATTCAGAAAGTAGATTACGTTTTTGGATAAAAAAAAAACTAAGTACAGGAAAAAAATTTTATTATATACATTTGAAAGAGGAACTAAAATACTATTTTTCGACATAATCGCCAAACAAATTTAGACATTTGTCATATCGGTGAACTAGCTTTGAAATTCCCGTGTCGTAGAATTCCGCCGCCTGTGACGCCAGCCAGTCAGTCACGCCCGCGCGGAGATCTTACGACAAAGATGGTGAATCAATTCTTGATCGCATCGTAACGGGAGATGAGACTTGGGTTAAGCACGTTACCTGTGAGACAAAACTACAGTCTATGGAGTGGGGGCACACAAATTCCCCCAAAAAACCGAGGAAATGTTTGCAAACCCTGTCAGCAAGGAAGATCATGGCGACCGTTTTTTGGGACAGGAAAGGTGTTCTTCTGGTTGACTTCCTAGAACATGGAGCAACCATAAACTCAGAAAGGTATTGCCAAACATTACGAAACTTAAGACGAGCTATCCAGAACAAGCGGAGAGGAAAACTGAGTGCAAAAGTGTTGTTTTTGCACGACAATGCCCGCCCTCACACGGCAAATCGAACAAAGACGTCTTGACGGCCTTCAAGTGGGAGATTTTCCTCATCCACCCTACAGTCCGACCCTGGCACCTAGTGATTTCCACTTATTCCCGAAGATGAAGACTTGGCTTGCAACACAGCGCTTGATGACGACGCAGATCTCATGGGCGTGACTGACTGGCTGGCGTCACAGGCGGCGGAATTCTACGACACGGGAATTTCAAAGCTAGTTCACCGATATGACAAATGTCTAAATTTGTTTGGCGATTATGTCGAAAAATAGTATTTTAGTTCCTCTTTCAAATGTATATAATAAAATTTTTTCCCTGTACTTAGTTTTTTTTTTATCCAAAAACGTAATCTACTTTCTGAATAGCCCTCGTATGTAGTCATAATAATAATAAGAAGAAGGAGAAAATGTTTTTTGTTATAATTTCATTATAGAGTATTTACTGAATTTTGAACAACATGTCCACTAATACCCATAAATTTTTCATAATAAATAGAAAAGTTATTAAGATTAGTAAAATAATTCTATCTACTTACTAAACTAGAGTAATAAGTGTATTCATTATTATTTACTAGGCCAAATATTTGGTCTGGAAATAAGGAAAATGATATTAAATATCTGTTTCTTAATATTAAACAAAACTTACCTATACAGTCATTATTGTGGCTGAGCTTGAACCCAGGGAAGCAGTGACACTTAAAAGATCCGACTGCATTGACGCAAGTGCCATTGTTGCAAATGTTTGGGTGCCGCTGGCATTCGTCCACATCAACGCAAGACTCTCTTGTAGCTGTTAAAGCATAACCATTGTGGCAAATACACTGAAAGCTGCCTTGGAAGTTGTTACAGTCACCATCGACGCAAATACCTTGACGCTCAAAACATTCATCGATATCTGGAATAAAAAGTTAAAAAAAATTAAATTAGTCAACCTAAAGTTTAAGTTTTATTAAGTGGTTTATATTATACAAAGCTTTTTTTAGGGTAAGGCTATAAAAAAACTTTTAAATTTCACAACCTGAAGACAAAAAATGTACACATGATCTACTAGGAATGAATTGTGCAAAATGACTCCATTACACTGTGCACTGTATAGCACAAGTTTATGCTCAAGCATAAGTTTATGTTATGTTTAGCACAAGTTCATTGCTCGGCGATGATAACCTTAAAGGTTTTTCGAGGAAAAAAGCACAAGTTTATTTATTGATTTGTCAAATTTATTGATTACAGTCAGTGATAATTTTCTAAGGAGAAACATCTGAAATAGGAAATTCACTCACAGATATGCTGTGACAATAAAATGTAAAAGGTCAAGGATGCACAGGAACATGTCCACAAGTCACTTCAGTCATCTATAACTAAGTACAATTTGATGCATTCAAGTTGGCACAAAAACTTATTAAAGTAGAACATACAAAAGACAATTTATAATGCACCTTCAAACAGTTACCACATCTTCTTGCTTCTAAAACAGAATTTCCTAAAAGTTTCTGGAGCTGAGTGTAGTTCATCTTCTACAAGGAAGATTTACAAAAATTTGTATGATAATATAAATATTTGGATTCAAAATGGAGGAGCATTTTAAAAAGTATTTATGTGACAACAGACAAGTAAAAAATATTTAATACTTTCATAAAAAACCTTACTTGTTTTTATTTACACAGCAACATTCGTACTTAAATGTTATCATTTTAAAAAAATGGTAGACAATATTCTTAAAAATAAATTGGAATATTAAAACGTGTATATTTCATGGACTTTGTTTATAAAACAAACATATTATATATAAATTAACTGCTTGTGAGGTTAATTGTTGGATAGTAAAGAAATGTTCCATTGAAAGCAAAAGATCTTGTTTTAATGCAGTACAGAGATCACTAATATATTATTTGGTGCAAATCTGCTACTTTAAAATATACAAACAAGTTGAGCAAAGTTTGAGATTTTTTGTTAAACATGTGTTTCAGTACCGGATAATATGCCAAATTATATTTTGTATGTTAACTGTTTGTTTTTGCATTTAAATTACATATAAAATATGTTTAAAAGCTCTAAAAATGGCAAATGAGATTGCCTAATTTGTTCACCAAAGAGATAATAAATAGAAACCTTTTCTGGTATAAAGAATGGCAACTTTTAGGGGATAAATATACAGTGTTTCTTGCCACGGCATCTGTGGGCTCAGTAGAATGGCAAGGTCAGATGTTTACTTTAGTGTAAGTTACACAGCAAGCAAGACAATATTCAGGTAGCTAATAGTTTCATTTACCATAATATTTACAGTACTTTAGATTTGGATAACTGGTCTTACCTACACTGCAATTTGCAAATTATCAAAACTATATTGAAAAGTAGGGCAGAATTATTGTACTTAAATTGCACACCTTGGGTGGCAGGGGAAAATTTTTGACTACTCTTTAAATAATCTGAAAGAGAAAGAAGATGTATTTCATTTCATGGCAAAGTGTCCAATTATGCAATTTTTTAGAAAACAGTTTTCCAAACAATTGAACTTTTAAGAGAAGAATTTAATGGATAATTAATAGAACGGGATTGGGTTTCCTGGCTCGGTATGTTCAGGAAGCATGACGGTATAGGTACGATTTAAAAAAGGAATATAAATATTAATAATAGTGAAAATACGTATTTTTAATGGTATAATTTTAGTTGTATATAAAGCATTAATGTAAAATTATAAATACAAACTAATGTTAAATAGAATGGATATTGATTATACTTAGACTGCAAGTAGATGTGCAACTTCACAAAAAGTATACAAACCGGCAGACAATCTATGTGATGCTGAAAATACTAAGAGGATTATGAATGTTAATTTTTTGTGGTAAATAAAGCATTGTTATTATTATATATAATAACAATAATAATAATAATATATAGTCACACAAAAATTGTTGGCACTGCAGACACTCATCTATGTCATTGCAATACTCTGTGCAGCTGTTAAGAACATAATCGTTGGGAAAAATGTAGTGAAAGCTGCCTAGGAAAATGTTACAATCATCTCCAATGTAAACCTCGAATCTAAATATTTCCCTATATATGGAAAATGATTTAAACACATGGACATGATGATGATTTAAACACTAAGGAAAACTGTTAAGTTCTTTCAGATTTGCTTGAAATTAGTCAAAACCTTTAACTAAATACAATATTTGACAAACACTCTTACCAGTACAATCCCTCATGCTAACTCCCAGTTTGTAACCTTCAGGACATTGACATTCAAAACTACCGGGAGAGTTGACACACTGTGCGTTACCACGGCAAGGACTAGGGATGCGTTGGCATTCATTGTCATCTGCAACACAAAAACCATTAATCACAATTTTAATAACCAGAACTACAATTTAGTCACAAACTATAATTTTCTTTGAATATTTCCTCACTATACAGAAATTATGGTTATGCAAAAATATTGTTTGCTTTGTTCTATACATGTGAAGCCTGTCTGTAATATATATATATATATATATATATATATATATATATATATATATATATATATATATATATATATATATAAACTTTTGGCTGGGAAAAATGCTTACATTACTGGGTTGGGATCCTAATCCCTTTCAAAGTAGACCCATTGATCCTGCACACACTGAGCTTACTGATCCTTTCATTGCTGAAAACATTTTTGGAATGGTGTGTAGCGTACTGCATTGTAATACACAGCTGTGTTTTTGTTTCCGAGTCATCCTATACCAAATGACTCATCTTCATTTTTTTTTTTTTTTTTTTTTTTTGTGTTTAACGTCTGACTATTGTGCACACTTGGGCTAATGCAGACGATGGGATAATTTATAGCGTATGAAAATGCCAAGCCCTCGCCGGGAATCGAACCCGGGTCCTATGCTATCCACTAGGCCACTGAGGTGGCCTACTTCAGTCATCAGTGTCAGAAGTTCTTTCTGTTTCAATGGCATAAGCTTAGGCACAAATTTCAAAGCCACTCTGCGCATGTTCAAATCATCACACAAAATTGCAAGTACACAATCTTTCTGATCCAAACTTCTTCGGAAAAATGACAATCTCCCAGTACCAGATGGTCCATCCTATCAAAAACAGCTGTAATTCAAACAGTTTATGGCCTGTTCACTCTCCACCAACATATATATGTGTGGGCATATATAAATCGAGAAAACAATTTCTTAATTTGTATAACTCCTATAGCACTGTATCCAAACACCTACTGAATCTCAAAATTTGATGCAGCATTTTTGCTTACTCAGTCACCTTGAGAAAAATAGAAATCCAATGCACCATAAAACCTCACACAGAGGCCAACAGGCAGTGACTTTCACACTTAAAGGCTGAGACAAAACTCCAGCATGAGTAATACGCTATCTTCCACTGTGGAAAGTAGCACCATCCTAGCATCACTATTTTGTTTTTGAAAATTTAAGGTCAGTTACTTTTTAGACAAACCTCAGTTTTTGGGAATCAAAGACAAAAAATTCAGGTTTTACCTGGTGTCAGTCAGCCTGATAATACTGAAGACTAAGCAAATTGAATTTGTTCAATGAGATTTTACATGAGCTATAACTTTGTGAAATCTCAACGACAATTTTGAACAAAGTAATTATAATTTTCAAACCTTTTTAAATTTCAAACTCATAAAAACTAAAAATTAGATTTTTCAAGATCAACACTTTAATTTCATTAAATTTAATCAGATTTTTTGGAAGTATGTAATATATTGTACAAATATCACCACAGATATGTTTGGATTGATTAAAGGAAATTATCTGAGCAGTTTTTTACAATTTTTCATGGACTAAATTACCACGAATAATTTTGATTATTCAAAGAAAGTTTCTGCACGTTTACACAAACTATAATTTCAAGTTAAAAATAACCTAAAAGAACATTAATCTTCTAAAAACTCTATTTTTATTAATCAATACAAACAACTAAAACTTGTGTTTAAAAACGCTGATTTGGATGTCTGACTTTGACACCTCTGGTAATTCAACATTAAGCTAGTATCAATAACATTACTCCTTTAAACAAATAAAAACACTCAGACATAACACAATTATACAAATTGACAAATACACTTTTATTTTCTTTCTCTTTCTAATCAATATATCACTAAACTAAAAGAAATCAAGAAATCACTTTAGACATCACTGTGAACCATGATGCCAAAATTTGACCATTTCAATATGTTCTATTACTGGTTTGTTATATTTGGGAACTACCCTTTCAGTCTTGAAAAGGAGATGAGATGTTCTTTAAAGGTGAATCAGTGATTAGTAGTTAAAATGTCTAGATTTTAAAAATAAGTTTCTTATAAAGTAACAAATACGGTTAAAGTAACCTAAGTGTAAAGTAAATTGATTAAATTGTTTACATTTTATGCCAAAGAGATTCCCTTTTTGCAGTTCTTATAAAGTGACTGTTGTATAATGCTGAAGTACACTGAAAACTTGCTAGTCATATGTTGTTCGTTATTATATCTAATGTTGAACCCCGCAGAGGGTGCAGACTAGCTGCACCTATTGAGAGGATTTAGACATCCCTCGCGGTACCCGAGTCTAAAACACACTTACACATACAACACTACACTTACAACTTTAACACTTACACTCACACTTACATTTAGGAAAGCGATGAGCCTCAATATGCTTTTCGCCTTAAAATTAAAAAAAACTAATGTTGAAAGATAAGCAAGAAATTTTAACACATTTTATTGCTTGAAGAAATATTAAAACATTAATTCACTTCAGCTCATTCACTTTTTGAAAATGTGATTTCAAAAGGTACTAGAAGTTCTAAATTAACAGTTTTTATTTAAGTATTCTGAAATTAATTATCTTATTGTTATTTATTTATGAATGGTTATTTGTAACTTGTAAAATATTTGAATACTCCAACGTAATCACCTTTTTGCCTCTAGGAATGTTATAATTTTGTAGAGTATGTAGACCTATTTCTTCTTTGCCTAGCTTTGACACTTTACATTTGCTGATGTGTTACTGAATACTTTAATTTTCAAAACTTTTACCATACTGCTTCCTCACGTCTAGTTTGGTTTGTTATACTATTTTAACTCCTTCCTTCCTAATTCTACTGCCTAGTGAGAATAAATAATTCTGTTTATTGATGTGTTCACTTCTGATTGGTCCTCCCAGCAATTTCTCTTTACTTAATCCTTACAATTTGTGAACATTTTCAGACTTTGAAAAATAACATTTGCTTGTGAATATACTTGCTCCTTTATTACATTTCCCCTCTTTAATTTTAACTTATATATTTTTAAATTCTCTAAAATATTTAACCATCTTTCTTTGCCTTCATAATGTAATTAATATTAATGAAACAGTTAACTGCGTTGTATTTTATCACTAAAATAAGTTAAAATTTAAAATTAATTACAAACTTTAATTGAAGGAAATTTATTTACAAATATCAATTTAACAAAATTCAATTTAAAATTATATATTACAATAAAAAGGCAATAACAAGTCCTTACAGAGCAGCCATTGATAAAGTTCAAATTGCTGTGTTGATTGCAATTATCAAGAATGGATAGCACTACAACAAGTTAGTAAAAATAATTGCGGCAAGCCAGTCTTGCTGACATGATAGAAGTGAATTTCCAAAAGTATATATCTTTTTTCCTTCCTACCTTTCCTTTACCTTATCTTTTTTGAAATTTTAATTTCACCATCATCATCTCCCTTAAAATCTGTGTATATTAACTTTTAAAATTATGAAAATAAACCCTGACCACCGTAACAAAATTTCTTAATTTCAATAGACCTTGAAAATTCAAAATTCTGATTTATGCAATTTTTAACACTGGTTATGATGGAAAAACGAATTTTCAAAAAAATTATGACAAAAAGTTATGAGTTTTTAAAGATTTGAAATGGCTGCCATTATGAAACTGTTAAATGAAATAATTCGCTGGTTAACAAACTTGACCACACTATTACCATAATCAATTTTTGTGCTAGGTTTGAATCAAATTAGTTCAAACACATGCACACACATGCACATACCTTATGCATTGCGTCTGCGTCTTGCCATACACACACACACACACACACACACACACACACACACACACAAATACACACATATATATATATATAAATAAATAACTCAAAAAGTAATCTAGAGATCAGGATCGTTGCCCATTTCAAGATCTTGGGGCTGGATCTCATCACGATGGCCGCTTCAATAGCTCATTTTTTTCAATGGGAATTTACTAAAAACTATTAGGCATACAGCACTTACTAAAAAAATAAGCTTCAAGATTTTCAAAAAAAAAAAAGATGGAGAAGTAAAGGCAGTTGTGAAGATTAGATGTTTGATGTGTTGATATGACAACTTGTTGGACTGAGTTGATCTGTGTTTTAGTGATCATTTCCAACCACAGTGCCTCCAGTACATACTACATTATCTCTGAACTACATATTGATAGGGTCATAGTGCTGATGCGCCAGTGCCAATATGACTGATAAACAAAACAAAACGCGTATCTTAGAATTTAGAGTGTATCTAAGATGAACGTTTAAGACCATATATTTGAATCAGTGATATCGAATTACTCCAAGAGATCACTGTACATATAAAATTTTTAATAACCCCTCAAAAAGTAATATACAGGTCATGATTGGTGCTCACTTTAAGCTCGTAGTCTAGGTCTTATCATGATACCACTCAAATACCTTATTTTATAAAAAAAAAATTATAAAAATGCAGAAGCATAAAATTTGTTTGTTACAGATTAAGATACTTGCTACTGTAATGCATTTAATGAACTTAGTCTCTGGCAGTGTGTCCATTATGCTATCTGAGTATGGGATTCTGAAGTTCCAAAAGTTTACACTGAAGGTAATTTTAGTAAAGGTTATACAAGAGCCACAAAATACTGTCATTGCCACAACAAATATTATCAAATAAATATAATTTTTGTTAATGGAACACATACTATATAAATTAAATATACATAATTTTAAAATTACATCAAAAACTAAAACAATGATTAAACAAAATAATTAAAATCTTTAAAATAAAATGTTGTTTTCTAGATACTCAATATAAAGTTAAAAATAAATAAATGGAAAACATGCATGTTTATATCTTTAAACAGAAAGGAACTGTATGGTCACTCTTCATCAATTTTTTACTTAACTCAGTGGCTTCTGGTAAACAAGTTTAACCACTTTGTCTAAATCTATAAATTTCATTTCAAGATGACAGCCTTCTTTAAACATTCATGATCAACTGCAATAACTTAATATATATATATATATATACCCTGCAGGGGGTTGCAGCCTAGCTGCACCTACTGAGAGGATTTAGACATCCCTCGTGGTACCTGAGTCTAATACACACTTACACTTACAACACTACACTTACGACTTTAACACTTTAAATGATTAGGATTATATACCTATTCTTCCCGTCAGTGGTCTATCAACTCACCTCATAAAGGCTACCGCGGTTTCGAAACTTTATAGTTTCATCTTCGGGCCATATAAAATGTCAAATCCCTCTGTCAAGGTCGTCACAAAGTCAAACAAAACATTAAAAACATACGTCACAACACTAAGCACAATTACATATTTAAAATATTCGTCATGAAACTTGGCTTGGCCAAGTTACACACACGACTTGTACGTCGTTACATTCCGGACTGTAACACTTTACACTCACACTTACATTTAGGGAGGCAATAATAGCCTCAATGTGCTTTTCACCTTACACACACACACACACACACACATATCATCTTGACTTGAAATTGATAGATTTTGACAAAGTGATTAAACTTATTTACCAGAAGCCACTGACAGTTAAGTAAAAAATTGATTAAGAGTGACCACACAGTTCCTTTCTGTTTAAAGATATAAACATGAATGTTTTCCAATAATTTATTAATTTTATATATATATATATATATATATATATATATATATATATATATATATATATAATGGAGAAAATAAATACAATAATTTTCATTTCATTTTGTTCAAGATGAATGAGGAAATGTACAACAAACAGACAAAACTATTCCTGCAGTTAACAATGTTTTTTCGTCTTATTGTCTACACTCTGCATTTTTTCCAAAGTAAAAAATTAGATCAGTTGTCTGTTTTGTTTGAAAACATCCAACATTCAAAAGATGGACAACTGATATTTGGTAAGTAATATTGTGCCTTTGTGAAAGATTTCTATAAAGAAGATTTAATATTCATGTTCCTGTTTCAAAAATATACAGTTATATTGGTTCAGTGTTTTAATGCGTAAAAGAACTTCTCCATATAATAATATCCAAAAGCTTAAATAGTTGAAATCAGGCTATTATAATTTTAACATTTTTTTTTACTCCACAAGCCCTCAAAAATCTCATTCCACCAGAATTAAAATATTTATAAATTAACATTTTAAACTTTCAAACTAAAATAGCCAGCTGATCAGTATGCAAAGAATCAATTTTACAAATAAAATCACTTACTTAAATACTGTATTCAATTAAACATTGTGTTTCTTATTGCTAAATGATCTTACAGAAAGTAAAAAGAAATTTTAACTTTACAAATCAGTAAAATTAAGTGTTTGATGCATCCCATAAGTAAAATCTGTGAAAAATTTGAAAAATTCTCTTTGGTTATTTATCTCTTTGTGCATTGTATGTGCAGTGCGCAGAGATACGAAATTATTTTAAATGTAGGTAGACAAAAGAACGTTGGACAACATTTAGAAGCCTAACTTTAAAATTTCTAATTAGATTTTTTAAAAATTAAATATCCAGCTGAAAAAGTTTGAATTTCATGAGGAAGGCTGTGCTGGTACTGTTACCGCTACCATATGTATATATATATATATATATATACATTTCCAAAAAAAGCTATTTTTCTCAATTAAATGATGTAATCAAAACAAAAAGAGATTTATGTTCCTGGATCTTTAGCATTGTTGTTGGTCTTCACGAAACCTAAAATTTACCCAGAAATATTTTGACCTCTAAACACAACTTGACCCTTTAAGAAATTAACTTTTTCCATTTAGACCCTCCATATATATATATATATATATATATATATATATATATATATATATATATATATATATATATATATAGATAGATTGTGTGTGTGTGTGTGTGTGCGTGTGTGTGTGTGTGTGTGTGTGTGTGTGTGTGTGTGTGTGTGTGTGTGTGTGTGTGTGTGTGTGAGCGCATTGCAAATAAAATCTCACTCTAAATTTCATATGAAAGTTATTTAGGGTCCAAAGAAATATGAGGTAGTGGACCATTTCCAAAAAAAGCTATTTTTCTCAATTCAATGATGTAATCAAAACAAAAAGAGATTTATGTTCCTGGATCTTTAGCATTGTTGTTGGTCTTCACGAAACCTAAAATTTACCCAGAAATATTTTTACCTCTAAACACAACTTGACCCTTTAAGAAATTAACTTTTTCCATTTAGACCTTCGCAACATTTGGTACTCACAGTGAAAACATGTTTTTACCTAACCTAACTGGAGTACCCTTACTGTCAGTTTGTTACTTACTAAACTATTACACTACATGTATTACTGTTAATTATACTCTCTTCAACATTTATAGAATTAAGGGCAGAACAATGTAAAAGTAATGCATCCATTTTTTTTTTTTTTTTACATCTAACCGCCCAAGCTTATGTACACAAAGCTTCGAGAAACTCTATTTTTGCATATTAGTTACAATTATGAAGGTCGTTTGAAAAGAAAAGAAAGTTTTGATCTGACAGGTCGCTCACTTCCCCCACCACAGTCACCATCACGTCACTGATCTTCCAACTCTCTGGTGTCAGTCTGACACTAATAGCAAGCCACTACAGTTCTTTACTGTTCACTTGTTCGAATTTAAATTGTATGACAAAAATTAATGATCCCTCTAAGTGTGAGGTTTATAATGTAATACACTTTTTGAATGCGAAGTGTCAAGACCCTTCACCCACTATGCCGTACCATTCAAAACAAATGGTGCAGCTTGTTGTTGAATGGCATTTTGCTTCACGATAATACACGTCCACATACTGATGTGTTGAACTTGCTTCAACAGTTAAGTGGGAAGTTTTTGAACATCCGCCTTATAGCACGGACATGGCTCCAAGTGATTACTTTGTTTTTCCCAAACTGAAAGAGAGTTAGTTCAACAACTTGGTAGCAAATGAGTATACAGAAGCTGCTTAAACGCTATGACAAATGTTGAAATTTCAACGACGACTATGAAGAAAAATAGCTAAGTTATCAAATGTGTTGTGAAATAAATTTTGTTTCATTATTTTAATAAAAAAGTATCTAGATAAAAAACATGTTCTGTAGTTTTTGAGCGACCCTCATATGTTGAGATGTGAAGCTTTAACTATTTGCAAGTTATATATTACGATGTTTAATAAATTAATACACTGTGAAGCATTATAATTTGTCCTGGTTTACAGTAGTCATGAACAAAATGAAACCAGTAGCAAGTAATAAAGCTACAAAGTGGATTAAAACTGTTTTTATTTCTTAAACCTCATTAATTGCAATAATTAATTTTAAATAAGAACTTGTTTTAACAGATAAAATTGTTACCCAAGAGTTGCACATGAAAGAGAATCTAGTCTCCAAAACTGTTTTCCTGGCAATAGCTGGTGCACTTATATCATCTCCGATCACGTTTGCATACAACCTTTATAAAAATGGAACGGAAGACTTCAAAATGCTCTTGTACTTAGTGTCCACAGTGAGTATTGATAAAATAACTATCTAACAAATGGTGCAAAAAAACTAAAATCTGGTAAAGTTATTGAAAAACCCTTAAAACATGACCTAACTTCTGAAAATCATATGAGATGATTTTGAAAATCAGGCCAATTTTTCAGTTTGTTGTAAACAGCTCTTGAGCTGGATTTTTTGAGGTAACTATTTATGTTTTGTTTGCATACTTAAGGAATATGTATATATATTTGCTTGAAATTGTTAAAATAAATTAAAAAAGAAGATTTTTGTTAATTTTTTTACAGACTTTGTAAATAGCTGTTTGTTTTCAGGACATAACCAAAATATCACAGCTTTTGATGATTCTACAGTTTGCCCTACTGAACTATATGCTATGTAACAGGTTTGAACTAATTAACGACAAACTCAGACGGATAGTGTCACAGGTAGACTATGCAAATGAAATTGCAACATTGGAAGAATTTACATGGCAGACAGTTACGTATCCTGGTTGGAAAGATGGTTCAAGTAAGACTAACGTGTTAAGTATTTAACTTCTCAATAGGGAATACTGTAGACACAAAAAAAATGCTCATTATAGAGTAGTATCTTCTATTAGCAGACATACAATTATGTTAATGGTAAAGTACACACATAAATACAGCATATGTTTAAAAAACAAAACATTTCCAAGTTTAGTTTCTTTTAACATTGTACCTAATCTGACCTACTTGTGGTAAAAACATCTCATTAATTTGTTAGAAAAGGAAACAATATCATTCATTATACATCAATTCTTACTCTACTGGTAATATTTATCTTTATTTTCCCTGTCCAAACTTCAACTTCAGTAAGATGCATCTCATGAAGCAAAAATGCATTTGGCAACGCCAAAAGATAATTTAACAAATTTTCAGATAAACAACTTGATGATTTTTTTAAACAAAAGTAGTTTTTAAATTAAATTCAATAATAAACATAAAAAACACATTTTCATACATTAGACTGCTATTTCATGCTATCCATGAAAAAATTCAGTACTTACCACCATAATGAACACAATAACCTTTTTTTCATCAACATTGGTCTCATCAGAAGTTACTTTTGTTGAGTTCCATAAATAATAAAAAATCTAAAATATCAAAAATCCTAAATACCATATTTTTGTTTTAATCATAACTAAGGCTTATAAATTTGTCAAGATTTCATGAACTAATGTTTCAAAATTAGAGGGGAGGACACAAAAACTTTTTAAGTGCAAAAACAATACATATTCAAAACCAGTGTCATTTTTGTTGTAAACCTCTAAATTTTTCATGTAGGCTTTTTCACCAAATTTTATAGTGAATGGTCACATTGTTTACGAGTAAGAGAAGTGGAAAATTAAATCTATTTTTCTTTTATGACTTGATTTATTTTTTGGGATTGTAATCCCTTCTTTAGATCTCATTTCTAGGAGGCCATTAAAATTTATATAAAGTAAAACACACCACACATTAAACAACACTACAGCAAATATAATAAATGACATCGGGTGCACATCAAGGGATCTTGGAGCAACATCAGTGACTTGGATACATTATCAAACATGAATTTAAAATTAGAAGTGTGTTACCAATGCACACAAATTTATAAAAGTCCTTGGTTTTAGCTACAGATCCTAAAAATGCTTAAAAAATATTTATCAATAAATATTTTAACGTAATAATGACATAGAACGCTAGTCATCCATTTATCAAAACAATTTAAGTTGCAACATTTGCTATGGCTATAAACTATTTTAATTTTAAGCATAGTTAATATACATTTTAAAATATCTGAAGCAATTGTTATTATATAAAAATTCACAATGGATGTTTAATTAATGTTAAATAACAAATTTGTTACAGCTGAACCCAAAACTCATCCGTACCAACACACTCTTTACCTCGATATAATATCTATCATTCGCAGCACTGGCAGAACATACACAAAGCTCTGCAATGTTATCGACATTGTGCGCAACACGTTCAAACACCAACTTGTACTGTCTATACTGAACATGTTGTTCCATCTGACCTGGTTTGGTTACACTTCCACAGAATACACGTCTCTGTTTACTTTGCAACTAGATCAAGGAAATCTAAGACTAATAAGGAATCTTACGTTTATGTTATTTCTTGTAATAGTGATCTGCTTGTCAGGGGAAATGCCCACCAGAGAGGTTAGGTTTCTTAATGTAAACATCAAGTTAATATTTTTAAATGTGAATTGAAATGATTAAATATAACTTATCATATGGAATAATGAAAAGATTTAAATTTATTAAAAACTTATTAATTTTTTATAGTCGTCAGGATTGTAAATTTTAAATTTGGAAAACTTATCAGGCAATCTTTATTTACTTTTTAAATGACCAGTTTTGACATCACATTGCCATCTTCAGAAGGTCTATACCCAACTTCAATTTTGTTATGTAAATTACAAAAACACAACCTAGAATTCAGTGTTAATGTATATTTCATATTTAGAACAAGTTTAAAAAAAAATATATAAGAAAACTTTAAATGCATTGATAACTTTGTGATGTTGAAATCAGTCATCTAAATCAATTTGAAAGTATGCATGTCATCTCTTTTCCCCTAAAACATGGATTAAAAAAGCTTGAAATTAAGATTTTTGAACACTATGCGAGAACACTGAAGAATCATATTTCTTACACAATATCTTACACTTGTAAAAGTATTTAAATGTTTAATTGCACCCAAACATACTTGAAAAGACAATTTTTAGATGGATGCAATTTTGAAACCATAAATTATTTTTCAAAGCGCAATTAATCCTCCGCATAAACATTTCTGCAAAACTGAGTTTCTATAACATTAATAGAAAACAGAATGTTTAATGTTTTAAAAAACATTAATTTTTAGAATTTTTCTTTCTCGAGAAAAGGTAAAGAAAATTACACTCACTCAGACAGGAAGGTAAAAATGCACCTTTAATTAAGTTTACTAAGTTTTTCATATCTAATGTTTACTTCAGCCCAAAAAACACCATCTTAGCACACAATCACCGCATATAAATGAAACTTGCTAATACTTTGATTAAAAGAAACTTAAACATTACAGGCGGCAATTTGTTCTCAGATAGCCGGTCAGGTAGACTCTACACTTCTGCATACTTCAGTCAGGCTACAGGTAAGGGTATTCACTATGACAATTATTGTACTAAGAAAATGGATTTAAAACAAATAACATTAGCAATTACAAGTGAAAAAATTAACCAAAAACCAAAGATCAAGTCTGGAATCTCAATGTGTAAAATCCTAGCAACTGAATCATCCCTCACTTTTGGACCAGTACATCGACACAGAAATAAATCTATTAGTTTCAAATTTACAGTTACTGATTATAAAACCACAATTAAATTTACCCGAGCTGCAGATTACAAAGAATGTTACCACTAATGGCAGTTAAGGTGTATTTTCATATTTTCAGTGCTAATTCATGCAAATTTTAATGCTGATTAAGTTGTTCAATTCAGGTTTTCAAAAAAGAGTATGTCAAAAAATTATTTTAAAATTGTTAATTTTTGGAAATTTACTTTCATTACATCCATAATACATTTGCAAGCTGTGATTATTTTTTTAAATTCTTTGAAGAAAGTTTTTATTCTAGTTTTATATCAACGACTTGAGCCACCTGTCCTTCATTAGCGCCACTTGACAAAACATACGATTTTTCGACTTACCACTTAGAAGTGAATTACAGAAGACATATATAATTTTAAATTATATTTTCATCAGAGTTAATTGTTCTGTTACAGGCTGATTATCTTGTGAAAAGAATGACTTACAGACAACCAGTTTACAATATGTATGGTGTATTCAATTTGAATGCTATGTTTTTTGCTTCTGTGAGTAAACGATGTTTATTTTTTTTATTTAGGGGACATATTGTGTAGTGCTTCATGCATGAAAGGTCATAACTGTTTTTTATTTAAGTATGAGTACTGATTGTTTGACTTCTGCTTTTATCATATTCTGTATACTTTTGAAGTATACACTTTTCAACCATTTTTGGTTGTATAAATTCAGTAATCTTCAATAACTTAATAGACAATAATACTGAAACTAAAAGTATTAATTCAGATCTCCCAATATCAGCCTCCAGATGGACTTGATTTTGGAATTAATGAAAAATAATTATAGAATTTTAAACTTTTTAAGAATGAAAAACATATATTGTCAAACTTTTTTCTATAACTGAAGTATATCTTCAGTGCATCACTCACAATTCTGGCTGTGAATACAGGTACATCAATGAATGATTGAATCTGATATATTCTTTTTAATACATTGATCATACAACAGTTTCTTGATTACATTCTATCATCCAAACATACTCACTCAAGCATTATCAACAACTGTTACATTATTTATGTGTATGTTTGTAAAACATAATAATTACAGTAAATTTGAATTACCTGTATGTTCCAGGCATTTGCTGGCATGATAACATGCATTACGTTGCTGGTACAGCTGAATTAATACGTTTCCATAGGAACAATATGGATACACTTTTAATAGTTATGTACACTGAAATTAGTACACTTACACTTTATGTATTATTTATGATTAATAAAAAGTTTAGTGGTATGATTTAATGAATTTCCATTTGTGTAAACTTTTTAATTAATAAGAGTGTTATACAAAAGTGAATTAAAATGATAACAAAAATATTATAAGAATGTAAAAATATAAAATTAAACACACACACACACACACACACACAAAGTAGAAAAGAACCTATCCTTATTATTTTTTAAACTACTACTTAGTGATATTATTATAAATAATACCTAGACTCCTATCTACACATTATGTATAAATAGTATAGTTATTATATACATATACTGTAGGGGCCACGGTGAGTGTGTGCAGTAGACTACCTCGCGCATGACGTCACTGAATCTAACTCTTCTCTGCTACCACCGTAAATACAATTCCATTTACGGTGTCTGCTACTTTATGTAATTTCCCGTTTAACAATGCGATGTTCTGTAAATGTAGTTGGAGATTCAGTGTGTTTACGTGAGTGTTGTGTTTTAAGTAAAAGGTCTTTTTTGTGTAAATAAAAGGTGATAATTGTGTTTTGTGGTCGAAGTTTTAGTGTAAGAAAAGATTTAAGTAGCCTATGTTTTGAATCCCAAAAAATACATAATTTGTTTTGTTTTCTGTTGTATAATTGTGTGTATGCATAACAATGCCTGGTTGTGCCATTGCCAATTGCTATAATAATGATAAGAATTGTAAAGGTTTTTTTTTGTGTTTAACGTCCGACTATTGTACACACTTGGGCTAATGCAGATGAAGAGAGAAAGGGAAAGGAATTACATTTTACAGAATTCCAAAAGAGGAAGGCCTGAGAAAAGCATGGGTTCATGTGTGTAAACGAGCAGATCATTTTAATTTTGATAATCTTAAAGTCTGTTCACTTCATTTTAATGACGATGATTTCGGAAGGGATTTTAAATAGCTGAAATCCGGTGCCATTCCACGTTTTAACATTCCCACCATTGAAAATAAATGTATCAATTTTGAACGAGCTGCAAGGATTTTTTTAATCCTTACATTTATGAATTGGTGAAAACCAAGAAACATTAAAAAAAACTTATTGACGAGTCCGATGGAAATCTACCAGGAAAATTACCTGGAAATGGAAATGACGGTGAAATTGCAACGTGTAATTCTGTAAATGAAACCCACCCTTCCGTAGTCAGTAATTTTAATACAAATATCGTTGTAAATAATGCCTCTGTAGAAGAAATAAAATGTTTAAGAAATGAAAATTTACTTTTGAAGGAACAAATTCAACTTGCATTACAAGAACTGGCCTCGGTTAAAAATAAATATGTGGCACTGTTATAAAAGCAATGTTATTAAGTTTAAGAATAACAAGTTTTTTCTGATAATCTGACAAAGAGGAGGAGCCTTAAATGACTTGCAAGCTAGTGAAGATTATGTGAAGTGTTATTATTATCATCTACAGGAGAACTCTGATCTACTGAAGATGATGGCTGGCTATATAGCGTCTATACTATAGAGTCAAGAAAAAAAATCGTCTCAACTTTTGTATACGGTCATCCAACAAACGAGTGCCATAATATTCAAAGGGATTGGCTGTCAACTTTATCAAAAGGCTACCTTATGTATCCTACTGAAGAATGGTTGAACATCGAAGTAAAAATGGAAAGGGACTTTTTGAAATGTCACGGTGAGAATGGGCTAAATAAAGAAAAATGTGTAATGAAAAATCTGACAGACAAACTAAGAAATAATTATTCTTCAGTAGGTCAATTTACCTGTTATGTCCGTACCATATTTTATAAACATACGTATAAAATAAATATGTATGTTTATTTTACTGTTTGTATAATACATCTGTGCTATTTATTTATTTACTACCAAATTCCTATTATATATAAAAATATATAAAAAAGGACCTAAAGGGGGCATAAAAGCCTGTACATAGGTTGGTCCTTTGTAATTTAATTTATTGCTAATTTTTTATTCCAGATGTATGTTTTCACAGTCAACCAAATAATTGTCAAGGAACATCCTCAGATACGTAATTCATAGTGTAATGTGCTTTTAACTTTCAAATAAAAAATTAACTCCTGACTATGGACAGGAGTTATTAATTTTTTAAGCTATGGACATATAATTTACTTTAATATTATGTAATATAGTATAAAATAATAAGTTTACTTTTTGACAATGAGCGAATTCAGTAAGTAAAGTAATTAATAGCGTTAATAATTTATACAAAAAGAATTATTATTGTAATTACTATAATACAGTTACTAAAACTAACATTATAAACTGTTTTCTACTAAACACTACGTCTGAGTTTGACCCAATGATGCACCATAGCCGGCAAGTGGTGGGGAGGACATGCGCGTGGCCCCTACCTAGTGGTATTATTATAAATAATACCTAGACACCTATCTACACATTATGTGTAATTAATATAGTTATTATATATATATATATATAATATTTGAACACAAAGTTTTTATATTTTAAATTAATAAAATATTTTTTTGTGGACACAAAACCTATTAACATTAAATTTGTTGTATGTATGAACGCTGGGTATTCCTTGCTTTATTAGTGTAATTTTTTTAAACCTCTCTCAAGGACTCTCAGAACAGAGTGGGGAGGGACTGTAAAGACTGCTTTACAAACATTAACTGTAAATCTTAGTTTTTTGTTTCTGTGGACATTTGGCAGAGCAGCTGTCATTGACACATGCAACATTTTAATCAATTTCGAACAACAGATTCTACTATAGTTACTAAACAAAATATTTATTAGGTATAATTACAAATGAAAAAGAATTACATACGTGAAAAAAATGGATTTTTTTGAAATAGGAAGAAATTCATGTTAAATAAAAAAAAACTATACAAATGAAAATTTTAAAGTTTTTAGTCAATGTATCAACATAAATTCTACATTGATGTTAACAGTACTGACTCACAGA
The DNA here is from genome assembly GCA_022606455.1 of Callitettix versicolor. Taxonomy (NCBI): domain Eukaryota; kingdom Metazoa; phylum Arthropoda; class Insecta; order Hemiptera; family Cercopidae; genus Callitettix; species Callitettix versicolor. The sequence goes on along the minus strand of CM040190.1, from coordinate 38,579,799 downwards.
TAGAAAGAAAAACAGATATTCTGAGACAACAGATTCATTGGGTTATGGTATGAACTGCTGGGAAAAATTGGTTTGACTGAAATTTACATTTTTTTTTCCAGCGAAAAACCGTTCAGGTTATCATCGCCGTCACGAAAAATGAGAGTATATATATATAAAAAAAAAAAAAAATTAAATAAAATTTTACTTAAGAAAAAAGCAACAAAAACAACAAAACAACAACAACAAACTATAACAGTAAAAATACATTAAAAATTTAGATAACAGCTATAGATATATTACACTTAAGAACTAAATAACAATAAATAATGAATAAAATTTAATAACAATTCGTAAAACAATGCATAAACATAACAGAAATAAAGTTTTTAAATAAAATAAATAAATAATATAACACAAGAAATAACAACTATATATATTAAATTTTATTTAAAACATTCAGACGATGAAGGAAGTCTAGAACCCGGTCAACGGCCGAGGCACTATCTCCCAACATCGTCTGCAAACAGTTGCTCAGACCACACATAACACGCACATTTTGAAAACCATCACAATCGAGCAGTATATGTTTAATTGTGATGGTTTCCCTACAGAATTCGCATTCAGGTGGGTCCCCGCGTTCCATCAGAAATCCATGCGTTAACATGGAGTGACCAATGCGAAGGCGGGTGATCACCACCTCTTCTCTGCGACTTGCACGTATTGACGACCCCCAAGGACGAACTGTACTTTTGATTACCCTCAATTTATTACTGCTTGTAGCTGCCCATTCATTTTCCCACTGTAGATGAATTAAATGTTTTACGTGACAAAGGAAGTCAGACACGATTACACGTTGAGTGCATGGCGGAAGAAAAGTTGCTTCCTTTGCCGCATTATCCGCTACAGTGTTTCCAAATATTCCACAGTGGCCAGGAATCCAGATAAATGATACTCTTGCACCTCGTAGTTCAAGTATATGGACAGAGCACAGAATATCTTGAACCAGAGGGTTTACCGAATACATATCCCGGATTGCCTGGAGGGCACTTTTGAATCAGAACAAACTACTTAAATGCAAACAATCGAATTCAATAGTGTTCAGAGCCTTTAAGATGGCAAAGAGTTCGGCCGTAAAGACACTACAAATTGAGGGTAATCCATAATTATATGTTTCGTCCAGTGAATAAAACGCGCGCTCCAACATTATCATTCATCTTTGAACCATCTGTGAAAATAAGTTTAGCAGATGGATATGAATTAGTCAGTCGAGAAAACTCACGTTGATACACAATGTTAGGAGTGTTGTCTTTCAGGTATGTACACAAGGAGAAATCAAAGGTCGGCATATTGATTATCCATGGAGGGACAAGACAAAAGGACCTTTCAAACATTGGGGTAGTTCAATACGCAAGTCTTCAAAAACACGGGTTGTTCTAATGCCAACAGCGGCTGTAGCGTCGCGGTCGGGATTCATATTGTTGGAGCAACTGATTATGGAAAACGATATTATAAGCAGGATGCCATGGTTTACATGATATATTAGATCGTAACTTAATTGTAACTGCTGTCTCCGGCGAGAGAGTGATGGTTCGCCAGCATCGGCGAGAATACTCACGACGGGACTTGAACGGAAAGCACCAGAAACAAGGCGGATTGCCGAGTTATGGACGGGATCTAGTTTCTTTAAAATCGATGGTCTAGCAGATGAATAAACAATGCTGCCATAATCAATTCGCGAACGAATTACAGCACGGTAAAACATCAGCATACAGGTCCTATCAGCACCCCATCGAGATCCACTAAGAACCCTCAACATATCGAGGATTTTATTACATCTTAATTTTAAATCACGCACGTGAGGGCTCCACGAGAGCCTTTAAAGTCGAGTATTAGACCCAAGAATCGAACGGATGGAGAAGTCCGGCTGTATACCATCAAGATATAACGACGGAGCCTGGATCTGTCGGCGGCGACTGAAAGCAATACACTGAGATTTAGCAGCGGAGAATTTAAAGCCAGTAGTTCTCGTCCAGGTCTGCAACCTATTTATTACCAGCTGAAGGGTTCTTTCAGCTGTTGCCATGTTTCTGGTGCTTACGTAAATAGCAAAATCGTCTACAAAGAGAGAACATCTGACAGGGGACCGTACATTAGACGTTATGCTATTAATTGCAACAGCAAACAGAGTAACATTAAGTACACTCCCCTGTGGAACACCATTCTCTAAGTAGAAGCGATCTGATAGCGTACTACCAAGACGCACCCTAAAATACCTATTACTAAGGAAGTTTTGGATAAAATATAGAATCCTGCCTTGTATACCCCATGATTTTAAAGTGTTCAAAATTCCTCTTCTCCAAGCCATGTCGTATGCCTTCTCTAGGTCGAAAAAAACAGCTACTAGTGTTTGACGCAAGAGGAACGCATTTTGTATTGCAGATTCCAAAGATACTAATTGATCCACAGAACATCGTCCTTGTCTAAAGCCGCACTGGTCTTTGCAAAGTAAATTGTTGGTTTCCAAATACCAAACAAGGCGACGATTTATCATTTTTTCTACTAGCTTGCAAAGAACGCTAGTAAGAGAAATCGGACGATAGCTACTTGCATCAGTTTTATCTTTACCTGGCTTAAGAATAGGAATTACTATTGCTTCCAACCAACTGTCAGGGAAAGTATGTTCATCGAATATACGATTGTATATCTCGAGGAGGGCAAGCCTACCTGACGTTGGAAGGTTTTTGATCATGGAATATACGAGGTTGTCAGGACCGGGAGCTGTGTCCTTCGTTGAAGACAGTGCAGATTCCAGCTCATGCAGAGTAAACAGCCTATTAAGAGGAGAGTCGTCAGACGTACCGATGGTGAACGGCAATGGTTCCACTGCACTTTTGTATTTACGAAAAGCAGCGTTATACGCCGTAGAACAGGAATAGCTAGAAAAGGATGATCCTAATAAATTTACAATATCGGAACACTGAGAAACTAACTCTCCATTCGGCCGTTTAAGACCCATCAACTCCGTGGATGGAACACGGCCAGATATAGAGCGCAGTTTCTTCCAGACGACAGATGTTGGCGTTGTTCTGCATATTGTTCCGACATATTGCGACCAAGATTCCTTTCTACTTTGTCTAAAAATCCTTCGAGCTTTAGCTCGAAGGATTTTGTAACGCTCAAGATTTTCATCTGTCGGGCTTTTGTTGAATATCCGTAGTGCTTTTAGGCGTAACGCAAAGCCTCCTTACAGTCCTCGTTCCACCAAGGAACAGATGGACGAGGTGGGTATGCGGATGTTTTAGGAATAACATCCTCGGCTACATTTAAAATCGTATTGGTGAATTTCTTAACCACTGCGTTAATGCAGTTCATTTCAATGTCTGGTGATACAAATCTTTTGCAAATTCTTCCCAATTTGCCTTTTAAGGATCCAACGCGCAGGCGTCGTTGCACATGAGCGAAAGTACAAAATGAAATATTAATGGGATTATGATCACTGCCATACAGATCTGGTAAAACCGACCATTCAAACTTTGTTGCCAAAGCTGGACTACAAAATGACAAATCGACAACTGTCCATCCGCCAGTAGATGCTGATAAATGAGTCGGGGAACCGTCATTTAGAAGACACAAATCTAAGTTTGACCGTATTCCTTCGATTCGTAATCCCCTTGAGTTACAGGATAAGGAACCCCATGAAGTATGGTGAGCGTTAAAATCACCTGTCAATAAAATCGGTTGTGGCAACTGAGATATTAAATCATATACTTCATGATGTTGGAAATTGTAACTAGGCGGCAAGTAAAGGCAACAGACGGTAACTTTGAATGGAACGGTAATCTGAACGGCAACAGCTTGTAAAGGAGTTATTATATTGACAGATATGGACTGGACAGAGTTGTCAACCAATATGGCTACACCACCTCTGGCTCTTTCCTCAGTGACGAAATCTGTTCTGAAAATAGAATAACCCCTAAAATTGAAGGTGTGGGATTCATGCAAGTGCGTCTCTTGGAGGCACATTATTAGAGGAGATGAATCTCGCACAAGAACTTTGAGATCTTCCATATGGCTTCTTAACCCATTAATATTCCACTGTATCACATTGTTATTAATTGGAAATGCAGACATTGAAATAAAATAAATTAATATAGCAGCGGGTTCTGTTCGTTTTTGTCATGTACTACTTTTGATTTATCAGAGTCTACCGACATCGAATCACTACTGTGATTCATGTCGGACTCTGTAGATACATTTGTTTTGGAAGTAAGCGCTTTTGATACGGCTTCAGTTTTAGTTTTAGTTTTTTTAACTTGCTTAGAGGTATTTTTAACCAATTTTTATCCGCATCCTTAGACCCAACTACTGGTGGGTATGTATTTGATTTTTTTAAAAAGTAAGCTAGTCCAGGAGAAACAGACTTTACTGTCGGTTTTACCACTTGTGACTTAGTTCGGACCATCATTTTTGAAGCAGATGGAGCTGCTTCAGGAAGAGTAGGTTTTGAAGATTTAGTCACAAGTGACTTTGGAGCTTGATTTTTAGAGATATTCGACTGATTTTCTTTTGAAGAGATAGACAAAGATTGATCAGATGTACTGGAAGCAGGAGTGGTAACAGTTGAAATTACGGATAACAGCTGAGCTACTTGCTCAGTCAGTGCTTTAACAGTTTTAGTCAGTTCATCGCAATTTCTACATGAGGTCTTGCTACTAGACGCGACCGACACAAATGACTTACCCTCAATTATTCTGGAACTTTTGAATATTTTTTTAGCTTCTGAAAATGAAACTTTATCCCTTGCCATGATAGTCAAAACTGCTTTTTCGTCCTTATACTTGGGACAGCTGAAGGAACGAGCCGGATGATCGCCACCACAATTGGAACACTTTGGGTCATCCGTGCAATTGTCACCACCATGGCCATTCGAACCACAATTACCACATATTTCGGGCTTCCTGCATGTAGAACTCACGTGTCCAAACCACTGACACTTAAAGCATCTTCTCGGGTTTGGAACGTAAGCTCGAACAGAAAGCCTTTGATATCCGGCAAATATATATTCCGGGATTGTGGGTTTACCAAAAGTCAATATGAGGGAAGCAGTTGGTACTTTTTTTCCATTTTCATTACGCAGAATGCGATAAACATCCGTAACTGACTCTGATGCCAACTCAGACTTTATCTCCTCAAGGTCTAGGTGGAGGAGATCTCTGCACGTTACCACTCCTTCAGCAAAATTCAAGGTTCTGTGGGGCTCCACAGAAACCTTGATCCGATCAAAAAAGGAAGACATCTTTAGGAGCGACAAGCTCTGCTTGTCGCTACTAGTCTGAACTAACAGCGTACCATTTTGTAGCTTCCTAATAGACGCTACAGGGCCTACTCTTCCAACGATAGCCTTGTTTATGAGGAAAGGAGACACTTTCGATAGGTCGGACCCTTCCTCAGAATTTCTAAAAACTAAAAATCTAGGAGAAGGGAGCTGAACAACTGCAGCACCCATCTCCTTTTCTTCCATGTCCATACTCCCATTGCTACTGTCAGACCTGTTCGACGTAGTCGAACGAGGCCTCTTTAACACATTTTTGGCGTTTTGCATTTTTTGTTCCATAGTTTGTTTTGCCGAGCAATTCATGAATGAAGACTTTCAAACAACTGGCACAGGGTGCACCCAAACGACCACCAGCAGCCCAGGATACTCGAACTAAAGCGAGAAAATAAAAAAAAAAAAAAAAAAAAAAAAAAAAAAAAAAAAAAAAAGGGGAGGACCTCCAGATATCCTGGAGCCGAAATACATGGTCTGTCAGCACTCCAGAATATTTTAGGATTGGGTTCCGGTACATCGTTACGGTTCCCCAAACCCAAGTACCACTGGCAGCCGCTCTCTATGTACTCACAGAATGCAACCATTTGTTTCGATAGACCCAGCTATGGGCTCCGACACCCATAACTCAACATTCATGCGCTTGCCAAGCGCCTATAGGCTGCTCGGTTCCAGAACCTGTCCCATCAGAGGTCCTCGGCAGTGCTAGGCACACATCAGGTTCCACATACTTGGCCCCGCCAAAGGAAACCAAGCAGAATCGCCACTCCCAGATGTAACGGAACAAGCACAGCAAATCCCTAAATGTACATGTGAGTGTGAAGTGTTTACATCGTAAGTGTAGTGCTGTAAGTGTAAGTGTCTGCTAGACTCGGGTGCCGCGAGGTTCGTCTAGGTCCTCTCAGTAGGTGCAGCTAGTCTGCACCCCCCTGCGGGTCTGAAATTTACAGGTAGGCTATACAAACCAATGGTGCTTCATTTAATGAATGGTGTAAATGAATGTTTAAGTGTAAATAATGCTTACAGTTTTAAATTAGAATCACAACAATTTATGTACAAATGGATACTTTACAGCATGTGAGAATAATATTACCAGAAAAAGAAGATCCATAAAAATGAATAATAAGTGATGAGAAGAGGCAACAAAAACAAATATATATATATATATATATATATATATATATATATATATATATATAACCGAGGGCTATTCAGAAAGTAGATTACGTTTTTGGATAAAAAAAAAACTAAGTACAGGAAAAAAAATTTATTATATACATTTGAAAGAGGAACTAAAATACTATTTTTCGACATAATCGCCAAACAAATTTAGACATTTGTCATATCGGTGAACTAGCTTTGAAATTCCCGTGTCGTAGAATTCCGCCGCCTGTGACGCCAGCCAGTCAGTCACGCCCGCGCGAGATCTGCGTCATCATCGGCGCTGTGTTGCAAGCCAAGTCTTCATCTTCGGGAATAAGTGGAAATCACTAGGTGCCAGGTCCGGACTGTAGGGTGGATGAGGAAAATCTCCCACTTGAAGGCCGTCAAGGCGTCTTTTGTTCGATTTGCCGTGTGAGGGCGGGCATTGTCGTGCAAAAACAACACTTTTGCACTCAGTTTTCCTCTCCGCTTGTTCTGGATAGCTCGTCTTAAGTTTCGTAATGTTTGGCAATACCTTTCTGAGTTTATGGTTGCTCCACGTTCTAGGAAGTCAACCAGAAGAACACCTTTCCTGTCCCAAAAACGGTCGCCATGATCTTCCTTGCTGACAGGGTTTGCAAACATTTCCTCGGTTTTTGGGGGGAATTTGTGTGCCCCTACTCCATAGACTGTAGTTTTGTCTCACAGGTAACGTGCTTAACCCAAGTCTCATCTCCCGTTACGATGCGATCAAGAAATGATTCACCATCTTTGTCGTAGCGTCCAGTAATGACAACGATGCAGCCATACGCTGACCCTTGTGCTGTTCTGTCAGGAACTTTGGCACCCATCTGGCACAAAACTTATGGTATCCTAACTTTTTGGTGACAATTTCAGTACAACAATGTTCGCGAAACTTGTGGGAAACAAAGACTTGGCTTGCAACACAGCGCTTGATGACGACGCAGATCTCCGTGCGGGCGTGACTGACTGGCTGGCGTCACAGGCGGCGGAATTCTACGACACGGGAATTTCAAAGCTAGTTCACCGATATGACAAATGTCTAAATTTGTTTGGCGATTATGTCGAAAAATAGTATTTTAGTTCCTCTTTCAAATGTATATAATAAAATTTTTTTCCTGTACTTAGTTTTTTTTTTATCCAAAAACGTAATCTACTTTCTGAATAGCCCTCGTGTATATATATATATATATATATATATATATATATATATATATATATATATATATATAAGTTTTTTAGTTGCAATAAACTGATGTGAAATACTAACCCCTCTGCATAACTTTCTATATTAAGCAATTTTTCAAGGGACTGGTGATCAACATGGCAAAGATCCCAATCAGTCTGCAGTATCTCAAGTGCACACCTCTAGGTCATAGGTTGAAGACATAGTTATTATTGCTGTAATATTTCCCCTCTACATTATCTTTGTCTTCTTGAGTCTTAACTGCATAAAGTATGAATGTTAAGAAAACAATCAGACTGTTTTTGAAAATGTTAATGCTCACTCAATGCACTTGTTACGTCTTTGTTAGTAAACTCTTATTTACAGTGGTTGCTATAAATATGCAAATGGGAGGTATTTATGTAAATTGTTTACATATCTGAAATAGTTACTTTTCGCCACTGATGCAAACACATTTTAACAATGATGTCACTATAGCTATTATACTGAAACATATAAACACTCTAAGACATTACCGTATTTTACAGACTATAAGACACTTTTTTCTTCGAAAAATTGCCTCAAAAATTCAGGTGTGTCTTATACTCAAAATTAATATAAAAATGTCCAGTGTTTGATTTAAAATTCCTGCCAGTCTTAAAAATGGCCATATAGATGATGCAATGGGAAACCTTTTCCTATGTCACAACACTGGATTCGACTGGCAGCAGTAGTGCACCGATGCGACAAACATGAGTTGCTGGGATTCATAAGCTTGCTAACAACCGTCTCCCTTCCAACTCGTCATCACAAACCCAGAACCTATGATGATTTATTGCAGTCTACAGTGCCAGTGAACTTGAATTGAAAGTGATTTGTGTTATCGGTAACAGTACAATATTTTTGTTAGTAGCTAGTTTTGTAAATGGAAAAATAAAAATAAACTAAGAATTTTTTTATAGCCTGGCTTTGCAATCTAATAATTAAAAACGGTAAAAAAGTAATTTTAAAAAAATGCTTAAAAGTTAAGATGTGCCTAATAGTCCATAAAATACGGTAATATTTTTTTAACACTGTTCACTTTTTCAGTTAGTTAAGAAACTGGTTACAGACTAACAGTTGGAAACAAGAAATGAATATGAAATTGCGGAAATTAAAGACATAACTGATTATTCAGACAAACTAAGAACTTCAATTGATTTTATCTTTTAATCTGAGATCATGCATTATATAAAACAACAAGCTTGGATTCCTAATCTTTTCAAATTAACATTACATTAAATAGGTAGTACTTACCAATACACTGGTGTGTCTCTATGTCGTATATAAACCCATGGTTGCACTGACACTCGAAGCTGCCAGGTGTATTAAGGCACTCGCCATGGCTGCACATGTTAGGCATCAGTTTGCAGATGTTGATGTGTTCAGTCTCGTTGGTCATCGGATTCATGTACATCCCTGGCTGGGTACCACACAGGAGTAGGTATTCTTCTGTGGAAACATAACTTAGGCTCTTTACAGTTCAATAGGTAATGCTGGAAAGGATATACTGACATTATACAAGTTACAATCGTACTTTGACATTGCTACTACATTGTTTTTGTCATATGTCATTTATTTGTATACACGTTATTTTTATGAAGTTGAAAAGGCAGTAGTAGGAAATCTGTTTCCCTACCCGCAAACAAGGTTGTAAGGGTTACATTTTCCTTTGACAGTTTTTGGTCAAACAAACACTAGGCCAACTGTTCCTTAGTTGTTACTGCTGTTAGTCTATGTGTAGAGACTGTGAATATGCTCTATACCCTACAGTTTACTTAAATTGAGTACACTTAAATTTCATTTTCTTCATAGTGGCCAGTATAAAAAATATATAATTCAATAATTAAGTCCTACATAAATTTTAATTTGGTCTTATGTTTCATTTTTTAACTATTCATTTCATTGCTATATAACTCCTATGCAATAATATGTGGTTATAATTTTAATTTTGGCCTGCAGGTTTTACCTGTTAGGTTTACTTTATTTTCTAAAATTTAAAAAAAATTAAAATAAATTAAAGTGTTATTTTAAAAGGAATGAACTGTTTGGAATCATTTCAGTTTTAACTTTAGAAGGGGTACTAAAAAACTGGAATTATTTTTAAAAGCTATATATACATATATTTTCAAATTTTTTACATAATAACCTTACCCCCTCAAAGTACTCTCTATTACAACTAATACATCTGTTCCACTGTTCGAAACATTTTTTTGTACTCATCTTTAGAAATGGCTGACAGCTCCTCCCTCATTTTTTTCCGATGTTATGAAATCAGTGACCTTTCACAACCCTTTTCATGCATGAAATAAGAAGAAACTGCACGGAGCCAGGTCAGGTGAGTAAGGTGCGTGGAGCAGTGTGGTGGTGGAAGAACCAGTCTCCTGTGTGCCACATTTCAGGTCTTTTTTGATGAACACTGTTGCACAATTTTTTTAAGACTTCCAAATAAAAGCTTTGATTGATGGTCTGACCTGGGGGAACAAACTCTGAATGAAATACGCCCTTGGCATCAAAAAAGCAAATCAGTATTGATTTGACTTCACAACATTTTCTTGAATGGAATGACAATGATATCTTCCATTGGCTTGACTGTTGCTTTGATTCTGGGTTGTAACCATAAAACCATATCTCATCACCTTTGACAGAAAATCTGGATCAGTTTCAAGCTGTTATTTCAAAGCACATGTTTCAACTTTACATTCTTTTGGATTGTCAGTCACAGCCTGAGGAACAAAATTGGCAGCATCCCTTTTCATTCTCAAATCTTCGGTTAAAATTCACTGAACCAAATGCCAATATAATCCACTAATCTCTGACAGTTGATCCATTGTCTGTTGATGGTCTGTGAGCACAAGCTCTCGAATTTTGTCAACATTTTCGTCGATTTGGACAGTTAAACGTCCACAATGAGAGGTTTGTTATCAATCAACATGTCACCATTTTTAAACCACGTAAACCACTTGTAAACTTGAGTTTTCCAACAGCATCATCTTTGTAAGCTGTTTTCAACATTAAAACAGTTTCAACGGCATTTTTCCAAGCAGAAAACAAAATTCACAGCTGCATGTTGTTTAATTAAAGTTGCCATCATAAAAAATTAAACGAGATCTTAACAGCACTAGCAAAAACAATCACTGTAGATGAACAGAACAAGCCAAGTCGTGGACACAAGTGACACTGACCTGGCAACATGTTGTGCTATACAAACCTAGTGGCAAAAATGCATACTATACAAGCTCCACCCACAGCAGTGCTATTCAGGTTACTTTTGGATACCCCTTTGTAAGTTAATGACATAGATTAATGAATTACTATCAACTTACATTATATTCCAACTCATACTAGCCACATAACAGAATTAAACTGATGGTTAGTAGGGTTAAAGGGTTAATCGATAATCTACTGTATTTTTAGGAATTGTAATTAAGAATTGTGTAGTGACTTACTGGTCGCAGTTGCTGGACAAGGCTGGCAGGGTTTGCCCCAAGCTTGTCCCATACTGCAACAACAAACCATCCTTGTCTGTTCATTGGTCATCGGTACAGAACAGCCTTCGGAAGTGTATTGCAGGTAGCAAGGCTCTTTTCTCATATCCACGCACTCCTCTGGGGACAAAACAAAACTCTAAATTCACTGATTCCAAACTAAACTTGAGTATTCCACAACTAACACAAAATATATGTAAAAAAATGTGTTGACATATAATACGGAGTTTTTAGACATATTTATAGACATAACACTATAGACTTATTTGATCATACTTTTACCATTAAAGCCACAAAAGCAGTACACAAAGAAAATTATTTTAATGGTTATAATTAAAATGTATCATTTTTTAAAAATTGCAAATTGCACAGAATAGTGGCCAAAAGGCAGTGGTACTTACTGCCATTAGGTAACAACATATAGCCATCAGGGCAAATACAGTGGTAACCACCTTCATCATTCATACAAAAGCCCACACCACAGATGTTTGGGTTCTCTACACATTCGTTTATATCTGTAACACAAAAAACAGGTTCATTTTAAAAATAAATTAAACTCATAAAAATCATTTTAAAAACACAAGATATATTGTAATGGAACATAGATAACACATCATTCCCTTTCATCTCAACACACAGTGTGACAGACGAGAACTGGACATATTTTAAATAAACAGTTTTCTTTTATTTCTTTGTTAAAAGTAAGTTTTATTATATAAAAACCTTTGTTTTTACCTGTTGTTTGTAATGCACACTATTTAAGGAAGATTTTGTCAGTTAGGTGGTGTCCACTTTCTTGGATGCAGTGTTCGATCCTATGCCCAAAGTCTTTCATTACTTGTTCCAGCAGTGCACAATCAATTGTTGCCACTTTCTGCTTGACTGAATCCTGAAGATCTGTTGATATTCAGGGTTTGTAAATGTAGACATGAGATTTGAGAACGCTCCACAAAAAAAAGTTTCAAGTGGCTAAATGTAGAGATCTTGGGAGTCACGGGATCACAAAACATCCCTTCCTGGAAACTTGTGACGTACCACAGCCATCGCAACTCAAGAAGTGTGTGGGGGTAACAACATCCTGTTGTAAGTAAGAATTTTCTTTGTTTTGTAATTCTTGTCTTTTCAGCTGTGGTCGCAAGAAAGTCTGAAGCACATGAATCTAACGTTGACTGTTCACAGTCACAGTGGTGGTATTTTCATCCTCAAAAATATACAGGCCAATGCACACCACCCACTGTTATACACGATGAGTACAGAGCTTTCTTGTGAATAATTTCAGGATTCTTCTCACTGGCTCAAAAATGTAAATTTTGTTTACTATACCATTCAAATGAAAGTGAATCAAATCACTTAATATTATTGAGTTTTCTTGTTCTTCAAGCAGCATTTCTGAGAAACATACATCTTGTATGCATGAAATTTCAAATCTGTCTGCAAAACTGTGTGTAACGATTCACAACTATCTTAATTAGCCATAATTCTTGTGTGCGTCTTCCTAACTTGGGTTTTGAATCAGCGCTTGCCTAACCTTCCTTGAAGCCTTTACAAAATTTCCTGCTGTCCTCAGGCTGTGAACCTGCCTGAGAATCTTACCGGGAATGGTTGGGTATCATGGCGTCTAAGGTTACAGTGAACCAAAGAAAGTATTGCTGTGATAAACTCACCACTTTGCATATACACATCATATACAAACATTTTCTACCATCCATTGCTCTATTGCAACTGAAAAGGTGTTGTTTAGTAGTATCCCCCACTCTACAACCGCTGTGGGGCACAAAAATATCCAGTTTCCGTCAGCCAAAGGCAGCAAGTTGATAAGGAGAATATTATAAAACAAAAATCTTGATAAGTTCAAGTTTTGACAAACATACCTTTATAAACAAATGTGTAAGAAATTATACAATATTTTCATATGGTGATGTAAATTAAAAGGACTGTACACCTGTAAAAAACAAAAAATTATGCTTTCTTTGATTTGTCATTAAAAAGATCGGACATTCTCCTTTGAGAACTCTAACTTCATTAAAATTTATGTTCTTCTTGTTATTCATAATAACAAGGTTATTTTTTTAAAAATCTTAACAAATCATAAATAAACACTTTAAGAACAAACTGTACAAGTTTCGACATACCAACACAAAATGCATTTGTGGAGTCCAATTTGTAACCATTGTTACACGAACACATAAAACTACCAAATGTGTTTGTACAATGACCATTCTTACAGATGTTATCATGCTCTTCACATTCATTTATATCTTCCAGAACCACCTGCAACAAAAATATTATCTACTTACTTATTCCTTTATTGACCCCACAGTTGGGATTGAACTATTACATATACAATGGTAACTTACAAAAATTTAACAAAAAACATTACAATTTAAATGCCTCACCTACATGACAGAAATTTCAAAACAGAATAAAATCCGTCATAAGCAAGGTATTCCTGTAATTTTTCCTTAAAAGATTTCTTTAATGTGATCAGACATATTATTGAAAAATATTCCAGCAATATACAAAAGGATTTTCCACAGCTATTTTTAAACATAATAGAGAAATACGCAACAATTAAGTATGGTGGACTGTTGCAAAAAATTCAAGTTAAAATACAATGAACGCTACGTCCACTTTGTACTCACCGTAAGTGTGTTAGGCCTATAACCAGTACCACCTGGGCACAGAGTCTTATACTCCTCGCTGTCCACCTTAGGACAAAGTTCACACTGTGGCCCCCAAGCTTTGCCAATACTGCAACAACACGTTGCTTTAGTAACAGGACTGCCCATCTCCTGGGAGCAACGGTTACGGCCAGCTCTCTCTTCCACATGGAGGTAACAGCGGGACTCTCTTTTATCTGTTAGCACAAATTAAAAATTAACATAATTAACAACTAGTAGAATCCAATGCAAAATTTACAAAATAAAGTAACCGAAATAAACATTGGATAAGTTGTGGCACCATGAGGAATTGCAGTTATAGAAAACTAAAAATACAACACCTAACTCTTGTTTATTTGATTGAATACAGTTTTGTTCTTCTTCATATTGGGCAGTCCAAATTCATTTGCATATCAACCACAAGGGCTTACTGCGCTCCTGATGACTCTCGAGGATCCTGTTTCTTTCATATTCCACAAACTCACACTTCAGGAGCACAAGTTCTACAGTCTTTATAAAGATGTGGTCTGTTGTATATACCCAAACTGTACATATACTTCCCCTAAAGTAACCATGTTCTGTGAACATGGCGGCTACTTTCCTTATACTAAGGATAAGTAAGATGTGTAAGTTAGATGCACTATGTTAAGAGAGTACTTGAAGCCTACTTATTTTCAGCTCTACAATGCCCTTCCATCTCCTCTTATGTTCATTTCAAGCCCAAGTCGGTAAATGCTGATAGCCTGCATGGCCACCTCACAGACTGGTTCAGGTCCTGTGAACTTCGATGCTGAAGCTAGGTTAGCCAGCCTATCAGCTCGCCATATGCCTTGGCACCCAACAAAACAGAACACTGTTCAGGTTTCCTAGCTGTGCCATTAGATCTCTCCGCCCCAGACAAACTTTGGCTTAAACTTGCTTGCATCCAATGCCTTCAAAGCTGCTTGTATGTCAGCTTTTAATACATCTTTTAAATAATAAGATGGTCTTATTACTGAAGTTGATTCCATACTTATTCACTGACCAGGTATTTTTACTTCCTCTTAACATTAACTAGACCAATAATAAACAGTTTATCAAACTAAATACCTGACATATGTCACTGTAATAATTTTTCCTAAATACATTATAGAACGTTTATATGACTTCTACCAATGGGAACCACTATTTATACATTCATTCAATTATAATATCATTCAGTATCAATCGACTATTAAAAACTTAATGTCATAAAGATTACTACGCATCAACATCTATAATTTAATACTTTTACTATTTCAATTTCCATCTGAATGAACTACCAAAGTGACTACCATAGTAAGACTCAGATCTGGAACCTTGAAATGAGCATTGATTTTTTTTGTCAATGCTATATTTTTTTGTCATATATATATATGTGTGTGTGTGTGTGTGTGTGTGTGTGTGTGTGTATCATTCACAATTTTGGTTCAAACTTGGTAAAAAAATCAATTTTAGTAATAGCTTGAACAAGTTCGTAACCATACAAAATCCACATAACAGGTTAAAAACAGCAGCTAATTTAAATCATAAAAAAATAATAAAATCATGAAAATGAAAAACTGGAACATTGTAACTTGAATGGTAAGAAGTAATAACAAAGATAAATGTATAACTGACCGACACAAGCGTTTCCAGCGGGCACTAGCTGATAATTAGGTGGGCACTGACAGATGAACTTCCCTTGTGTGTTGATACAAGTGCCATACAGACATGCCTGGGGGCTGTCACATTCATTGATATCAGTGCAGTTACCTGAACAGATCAGTATTTTATAAACACCAAGCTAATGAATCAACAACTATGAAAATATTATCAATTTTACAATCATAAATTATTAAGAAGCTAAGGTTGCAACAAATTAACTGAAAGTGAATTATTTGGGTAGTGGATCAACAGGGATAAAAAAAAAAATAAAAATACAGACATATATAACTTTAAAGAAATCTTATTTTTAAATTTAATTCTAAGGAAATGTACCTATGTATGTATTTTATTCCAAAAGTATATCTTTGAAGAATATGTGATGTTCATAGAATTCACAGGTAGACTATATTTGTACCATATGTGGACAAAAAAGAAAAAAAAGTTGCAAACCTCAACCATACTGATTCTAATTAATCAAGGTCATACATTATCTATGAGGATCGTTTGGAAAGTAAAGAACATTTTAATCTGAGGAGCCACACAATTCCTCCACTGCTGCTGCCATCGTGACATTGATCTTCACTCTCCTGTGCACTAACAGTCAGCTACTACAGTTGTTTACTGTTTTTCTGTGTGACACAATTAACAATCTCACCAAATGTGATGTTCATACTATAATATGCTTTTTGAATGCAAAAAACATTTGCTCTATCAAAATTTACAAACATATAACTGAAGTTTATGGTAATGTGAATGCCAATCAGTGGAACGGCATCATTCCCAGTCCCCATCAAAATAAAAAAAGCCAAACAAATTCTGAGTGTCAAGGAGGTTATCGCTGTAGTGTTTTGGGATTGAAAGGGTGTCCTACTCATCGACTACATGACCCTTCACTGACTATGCCACACCAACAACAAATGGCATGGTTTTTTGTTGAGTGTCATTGTGCTTCTTCATATTGCATGCTGCTGTGTTGATGACGAACTTGCTTCGGCAGTTTAGTGAGAAGTTTTTGAACATCTGCCTTATAGCCCAGACTTGGCCAGGTTATGACTCAGTAGTAATTAGCATCTTTTTCCTAAACTGAATGATTTTTTTTTTTTTTTTTTTTTTTTTTTTTTTGAAGCACTATGGAAGTGACAACGAACTGCAAGAGAGTGTTAATATGTGGTTCAAATAGATGACAGCAACTAAGTATACAGAAGGCATAGAAAAGCTGGTGAAATGCTAAAACAAATATTTAAATTTGAACTTAGACTTGTAGAAATATAGCTAAGGTATCATCTATGTTGTAAAGTAAGTTTTGTTTCACTATCTTAATAAAAAGTGTCTAGATGAAAAAAATGTTTTTTACTTTCCGAACGACACTAATATAACTTGCCTATCATTAAGCTTTCTTGAATATCTTACGACATTTAGTCAGAAAATAACTATTCAACTAACAAATTACATGACCTAGTTATTCCAATAAAATCATAGATTCTAAATCATCTCCAAAGTACTTACCTCCAGAATTATCTAATTGGTAGCCTTCATTGCAGTCACATCGGAACATCCCAAAGATGTTCTCGCATCTCCCAAAAACACATAGGTTGTTAAACATCTGGCATTCATTGATGTCTGAAAATACAACACACAAAATTATTAAACAAAACTTCAATGATTATCAGGATTGCCACCCATTACATATTTTCCACATCCATCCTATGTCATATGCGATTTCAAAATTCCTACAGTTTCATTGGCCTTTAAGTAACATTTTTACTCACATGGTCCTTCTGCATGTAAATATATGCTTCTGTACTTAATGTCACATAATATTTCAAAGAATGGAAAAACTATCTTGTACAGTCACATACAGATTTGATGCAAATAAAATGAACATTTAAATATAAATACATGCAAGTTTATTATAAAACACAAACATTAAGTCTGACTGCAACAATGAAAACACAATTTTATTGTGAAATTTTATGAAAATTAAAAATACTGATTTTAGCAGATTAGCTCTAATCATAATGGTACAATCAAGTTACAAAGTGTACAAAAATGTACTATATATATATATATATATATATATATATATATATATATATATATATATATATATATATATATATCATGTATTTTTTTAAAGATTTTGATTGCCATCTTTTTGAAACTGATTAATATATTTTGCTGGCTGACAAACTTGATTAAGCTATTACAGAAATCAATTTGTGTCAAGTTCAAACCAAGTCAGATCAAAAACAATAAATAAATAACTAAAATTATCCTTCAAATAAGTTTTATGGATCAGGTGTAACCACTGTCCTGGAGTCTTAACATTACAGCTGCTCTAAAACTTATTTATGCTCTAATGACAGTTTGTTAAACACAGGTGATATCATCAAATCAGTGCAACCGCACTGACTTTAAACTAACTTTAATTGTGCCTTAACATTATAAAATGCCATTATGATCAAACATAATTTTTTAGTGTCTTCTTGTTCATAGTGCAAAAACCTAGTGCACATCGAATAAGATAAAAAAATGTTAGTGTAAAGTTCGATGCACAATCTCATGATTCAGCATTAGAAAAAAACAATTTGTGGGTTACTTAGCTAAATTTCAATTAAAATTCAAATATGGGAATCATAAACAAAGCATTTCATTTTTATAAAGCAGCAGTTGCTTTATGTCTGCTGTTTACAATATAAACATTGTATAAGCATTGTTATAACACTTATTACAAGCTTAATAACTGATTTCATACAAAACCATGTTAGTTAGGTTATTCATGCAATCAAAAATAAAAGTGACCAGCATAACCTCAAAACTGCTACTGGGCAAAAGTAGATAACATGATTTTGATAGCTAAAATGATTAAAAAAATCTTATCATTAAAATTTATTTTATTAAAAAAATACTAATTGACCTAATTGACATGGCTGTTGGATGAAGAAGCTAACTGATACAGTTGATGGTTAAAAAACTTAACAACATTAAATCGTGGGATCATGTGTCGAACTTCATGCCAGCCTCTTTCAACCGTATTTTTGTATACACCACTTTTGACAATCACTTACATGAATGAACCTAGTGCCTATTAAGTAATGCCTATTAGAATGTGATAAAACACATGAGCAGTAAATGTTGACATGCATGAGCAGTAAGTCAGTGTAGGAAATCTTACATGTTTCATGAAATGTAAACAGCAAAGATGTCACAATATAGTTCCGTACAAAACAACCTAAAATTATAAGTAATCTTGGAAAAAATATTTTCTGCGGGTGAACATGTGTTAATTGAATAACAAGGTATGTAATAAAAAAAAATTCAAAAATCCCTATTTGAAAAAAACAACCTATAATAAAAAAATACTTTTAAAAAATTCTTTTGTTTTCATTATTAATAACATGCATTTAATTAATCATTTTCTCAATTAAAAACATGATACCTGCTTTCGTACAGTGTTAATTTTGTGGTTATGCAAATCACTTTTATTTTTGAACTTCCCACAGTTTCTGCGCTTTTATATTTTGGGCACATAACAAAGAGTTTTGGTGTAAAACTTATGAAAACAAATTATAGTGTATAAATATAATTATTACACATACCTACGCAAGCAGTCTCACTCCTGTCATCCGGATGCATAAATCCCATTTCACACTCGCACCTAAATGATCCTGGGTAGTTGAGACAATGCCCATTCTCACACAGGCTGGGGTTCTCCGTGCACTCGTCCACATCTTGGCAAGTGTAACCATCACCGCGGAAACCAGAGTCACACACACACTGCCAGGATAGAAAAAAATTGCAGTCATAAAGTATCACTTTCAAGGAGTTTTAGAAAGTCTTTATAAAAGAGAAATCTGTGCATTTAATGCTCGTTGAAAAATGTCAGTTTTTGTGAGGCCAATTAATAGTCTTACTTCCACTGCAACCTGTATATGACTTAATGTGACAGACAATAAGGAGAGGAACAGATTAGTGATACTGTCTGTACAGTATGCTAACTCATATAAACACTACCTACTATTGTAGGTTATTTGATGACATATGTTTTAAATACAAACAAAATCAGTAAACAAAGGAACTGACCTATTTTTTGAAATGCAAAACATGACAATCAATTTTTAAGTGTTATTTTAT
The DNA here is from genome assembly GCA_022606455.1 of Callitettix versicolor. Taxonomy (NCBI): domain Eukaryota; kingdom Metazoa; phylum Arthropoda; class Insecta; order Hemiptera; family Cercopidae; genus Callitettix; species Callitettix versicolor. The sequence continues at coordinate 38,560,176 of CM040190.1, read as the reverse complement.
ATTTTATCACCAAATTTTGTTTATATTACAACCGAGGTATTATTCAAAAAATATAATTAATCTACTAAATTAAAATTAACAAAATTAACCTTCTCAAATTCAATAAGTAGAAAATTAAAAAAACAAAAATGATAATGTTTATTTTTTAAGCAATACCATACGTTTTAAATTAATACAATACATGAATGTCTTTAATGACTTTTTGTAATTACAATACAGTATTTCTGCAACATTTCAACATGCATAATTATGTATAACATACATGTTTGTATAGATGTAGATAATGTTTTTCTCTCAACAATTTTATTAAAATAACAAAACAAAATTTATTTTAAAATACATTTCATACCTTAACTATTTTTCTATGTAGTCAATATTCAAATTTAAACATATGTTGTACTGTTTAACCAGTTTATCTATGTCTTCTGTATACTCAGTTGCCAAAAAGATGTTGAATCACTTACTAATGCTCTATTTTAGTTCGTTGTCACTTCCATAGTGATTTCCACCAAAAAAATCCTTCAGTTTGGGAAAAAGATAGTAACCACCAGGCTATAAGGCAGATGTTTCCACTTAAACTACTGAAGCAAGTTTGTCATCAATGCAGCAGCATATGGATGTGTGGTATTGTGAAGAAGCACAATGCTGCTCAACACTGATTGTTATGAATGGTGCGGTATAGTCGGTGAATAATCTGACAGTAGGCTGCTGCATTTTCTCTAAGCATGTAGTCATAACCTTCATGGCCCTCAGAATTTGTTTGGCTTTTTGGTTTTGATGGGAATCGGGAATGATGCCACACAGTATGAACCTCACACTTGGCAGAATTGTTAATTCTGTCACATTTTAAAGTCTCACAAATATACAGTAAACAAACGAATCACAATATACAGTGATTCGCTGCTATCCTCAAACTGGTGTGAAGGTGTGGGAAGGTCAATGACACGATAATGGCGGCAATGGGGGTGGAATTGAGTGTCTCATCAGAACAAGAAGTTCTTTACTTGTACATATACAATTTTGCTCTGCCAACTGGTCTTACTCACCTTGAAAGATCCATCAGAGTTGATACATTGTGCATTCTGGTCGCAGCCTCCGTTATTAGTTAGGCACTCATTGATATCACGGCAGCTGATACCATTGCCCGTGAAGCCATCCTGGCATCGGCAGCTGTAAGATCCCTGAATATAAATAAGAAATGTAAACAAAAGTTTCTATTACATTAGAAAATATCTTATTGGCATATTTTATAAATTTAAAATAAGTAAGTGAAAAAAGGTATAACCTCAAATTTCGAGAGGCCACCAGAATAGAGCAAATGTTTGTACATTTGTTTGGTAATTTTGAGAAATACCAGAGATGCACGCCTATCTGGATTAATATTGCCCGGATTTTTGAAATAAAGTAATGCAATAAATATATCCTTTACGTAAATGTGTAGACTTATTTAAACTAAACCATAAATCTTACAAACATGCAAACATAAAACAAAACAAACATGCAAAATTTAATATATTTTCATACTAGATTCATTTATACTGAAATGTTTTACTCACAGGATTATTGATGCAGACAGCATTTGGGTCGCAGTCAAATGTTTCCAACTTACATTCGTCATCGTCTGTACACATAGGACCCTTGTTCGGTTTCACTGAGTAACCATCTTCACAGCGGCAAATAAAAGATCCAATAGTGTTGTCACACTCGCCATTACCACAAACGTCCTTTCCACTCTCACATTCATTGACATCTGCACGACAAAGTTTTTATTGTAAAAAAGAAATTATACACACATAAAAAACATTCATTTTTGTAATGAAAATCTGTCTCTGAAAGAAGTTCTAAACTGTGATTGTAATATGTTAAAAAAATGATGGCTGTATCTGAAATCATACTTTGAAAAAGTGAATTTTGGTTTTGAATTTGAGTTTATATTTTGTTTTACATAAAAGTTTTTTAAAATAAATACACTAGGGATTATCTCTGAATAATCATGTGTTTATTTATGTGATTTATATGTTTATGAACCTCAAAATATAGTTTATGCTTATCTGAAATTTTGTTAAGCCTTAGTCCTATCAAGTGTCCACTATGGTACTGAACATTTGTTTAGTAAATATTTATTTCACACATTAATGTCCAGCTCAGTCTTATGTCAACCTAGTCTGGTAGTATTGGACATAAAGTTTTTGATAGTCCTATCAAGTGTCCAGTATGGTACTGAACATTTGTTCAGTAAATAACTATTAACTATTTTACACATTAATGTCCAGTTCAGTCTTCTGTCAACCTAGTCTGGTAGTATTGGACATCAAGTTTCTGATCATTCAGCAGCACCTGATAAGTTCTGCAAAATAAGCAAAAATCTTTATGTTAGCTTTCAGTTTTTATCCTAATTTGTATTTAAGTGTATACTAACCCAAGCAAGAAGAACTGTCTGTACCAGGAACAAGTCCATCTACACAGTGACAGATAAAACCTCCCTTTGTGTTGGTACACTCGCCTCCGTTACAGATGCGTGGGTTCTCTTTACATTCATCGATGTCAGTGCATGTCCGTCCATCCGATGTTAGACTAAAGCCAGGGCTACAAACACAAAAAACATAATAACTAAAAAAATACATGCATTATCTAGTGCCAACATTAATACTTCTACTGAAAACAAATTACAAAATAATTTCAAGTAAAAAGTTGTTTCTATACAACAACAAATACAAATGATTTTCTCAAAAACAGTATTATTATCTACTGTATAAAATTTAATATAGAAGTAGCCTATCTAAAAAACAAAAATATACTTATTAGATTCTTAGGTATTTTTCAGGGTCAAGATATATTTTGGCTATATTAAAAAAAATTAATTTAGGCACTAATTTTTGAATATAAAATTTGCTTAAATTTTAACCACTTATAAAGATTCATAACCTAATTAAAGTAACAAAAATTTTAAAATAATAAATTATATTAAGGATGCAATTGTCTGAATCGTGTTTATCCAAGTTACAGCTTACCTGATATGATTTTTTAATTAAAATAAGAATAAAGGATTTTTGTGCCAGTTCTGTAATGACAAAACCTGTACAGAATTAATTGCTTTATAACAGAATGATTCCCTACTAATAACACAAGTATGTCACAACAAATAGCAGGGTAGTGACAGTTTGTTTTATGACAGTTGGGCAACAATGTAGTCAGAATCATCAGACTTGTTTATAAACCAAGACAGTTTAAGGGCAATAAGGACAGTTTAAAAACACTGCATTGGTCTACCATGTTGAGTTTTATATTAAAGTACTGATACTGCAATGTACAACTTTTGTTTAATTTATCTTCTCTTTTACTACTAAATAAATTTTACCCTTGTATTTACATATTGTAAGTTTTACAAGGCACCCAAAAACGCACTACTGATGATTTTTTACTGTGACAAAACACCAGTGATAGTGAGGAAGTATCTTCAGCCTATAAATCGCTCTCACTCATATCAAACATTGACACCACTTTGTAGAAGCTCATGGTAACATTATCTCAGACCCATGTCCATCGTTAATGTAACGATTCAATGATGGAAGCGCTGTTGTGAAGCTGCAGCGGAGGACTCTATATATTAATTAAAAATACACTGCAAGATCTATTGTTCTTTGAACTATGAAATTTAAATGATTTATTTGCAAATCGCATATATATTATCAAGGGTTATGAAGCGTAAGTATATCACAGAAAAGCCAAAGGCATGGTTGAGTTGCAACAAATAATGTTCATACTAACACATAGACCTTTATACATAAAATAACATGTAGACCTTTTAAAGACCATTTAAAAAATACAATGTTTTTAATAAAACCTGTGCTATAAAATACAAGAAAAATATATCGAACAACAGAGAAAAAGAATAAGTGACAAGTGGCCGCTAATGTTTAATAAAACTTGTGCTATAAAATATAGGAAACATACAGGGTCAATACCAAAAGTATGATTTTAAAAAAAATTTTATTGAAAATATATTTACAATTTTTTAATATTCTTCGAAATTGCACCCTTGGGCAGCTATTCACTTAGAATAACGCTGCTGACATTCACCGTACGCCTTCTGGAAGTCAGCTTCGGGGATGCTGTTAACAGCCCTTATCAATGCTACTTGAACGTCCTGAAATGAGTCAAACCAATGTCGTTTCACCTGAAAAGTCAGGTGGAGCCAGATTGGGACTGTAGGTAGGGTGCGGCAAAATGGCAACGCCAAATTGGGCCAAAAGTTGCCTTACGCATGGCGCATTGTCGTGATGCAGCGTCCAGTTGTCGGGGATGGCTGGTTGGACGTGATTCACTCGGTCTTGCAGGCAGGTTAGCACTTGCACCCAGCAGTTCTCTCCCTTTGACCACATTGTAGTCGGTTCGTGCCATCGATGGCCATCCAGTGTGATTGTCTTCTTCAACAAGTTCCCTACCTTCTTTAAACAGTTTATGCCATTCAAAAACACTAGAGCGGCTCATTTTAGTTTATCCCGTAAGTCGACAACCATTTCTAGGGTCTCCGTTGCTGATTTCCTGAGTTTGATACAAAACATTATCAAATATCACTGCTCGAGATTTTGACTCATTTTGAGCATTGACGACAACAAAAAACACGCTTCACAATAACCGATGTCTATACTCAACCAAAGCCCGTAGATGACTGCGGCTGGTGTTTCTCTGTTACTGTGTCCCCTTCATCTCACCCAGCTAGCCAAACCTCTTTCCACAGCTCTGCTCGTGCTACAGAAAATCAGTCCTACTACTTTTGGTATAGACCCTGTACGTCAGACAACAGAGAAAAAGAATAAGGGCCAAGTGGCCGCTAATGTTTAATAAAACCTGTGCTATAAAATATAGGCAACATATGTCGAACAACAGAGAAAAAGGTCTCCTTAAGCCATGAAACAATTTTTTTTTTACTGAAATCTTATAAAAAGATTTATTGATATTGTAGAACTCTTTATATTATACTGAGTTTTTAAAAAGGACTCAAATTTTATTTTATTTTTTATTGAACATCATTATTTCATCTAAACAATATTTTCCTGTCTATCAATCGTAATTTATTTTCTCCGTCATTCACCATGCCTTGACCTTATATGTGCAATATACCCTATGCATTGTCACTGTGAGTCAGTGTATACAGAGGATCTGCAACAGCCAAACTTTTCTTTTTGTCTTGCTTTATTATCTGTGCTGTAGCCTCTACAGATGTGATATGCTCAACAAAAACAACTTTGGAATAAAAATATCTTTATAAAATTAAGTTTAATAACTCTTTAAATATACTTCTGATAGAGGGTAGAACTTTTTGCATCTTTATTTGATATATATATATGATTGTATTGCTAAGACTTACAGAGACAGAGTAAGAAATGTGAAGATCTAGGCTGTACTAAAAGTTATACATAATACATACATACTAAAAGCATACATAATAAAGAAATTTTAAACGAGATGGTTTGGACATGTGCTTCAAATGTGACATGAAAACCACCAAGATAACTGTATGCATTAGCACACAGCCCAGAACAACTAGAGTAGACAATGTGTGAGGGTCTTTGGAGAACCTTGGGCATTGCCTGGAATCAGAGGGAACAGCGAAAAACTCTTTCCGACTCCTCAACATTACAGCGTTAAAAAAAAAAAAAATGGAATGATTGTAACTCTCGACATTTTATCAGAGTTTAATCAAGACAAAACCACTTCTAAACTATGAAGTAAATTACTAACCTACATGCACAAGAGAAGCTGCCGGGAGAATTAACACACACATCCTGGCATCCGCCATTACTGGAGCTGCATTCATCTATGTCTGAAAAACAGAATCTTTGTTTTAGTGTAAATAAATATTCTTACTTATATTTTGCAACATTGAAATTAATGTTTAGCCCTAAGCTAGGGAACTTTTAGTTCTAAGTGTTGACATTTTTGTACTTGTATGAGGGTCGTTTGGAAAGTAAAACATGTTTAGATCTGACGAGCCACTCAGTTCCCCCACAACTGCTGCTGTCATCATGACATTGACCTTCCCACTCTTTCGTACCAGTCTGATGCTAAGAGCAAGCCACTACAGTCATTTACTGTTTACAAGTGCAACATTAAATGTGTTACAAAATTAACAACCCCACCAAGTGTGAGGTTCGTAGTGTAATATGCAAGGAGTTTTTGAACCACACTGTTACTGGTGATGAGACCTGGATTTCACATCAAGCTCCAGAAACAAAGTGCTAGTCAGTGGAATATTCATCATTTCCAATCAAAATCAAAAACAATCAAAAAAACTAAACAAATTCTGAGTACTAAGACTATGGTTACACTACAACTATACTGTTTTTGGACCAAAAGTGTCTTATTCATCACTTCATGCCCACAAGGGGGTTATAAATGCTGCAGCCTACTGCCAGACTCTTCACCGACAAACCTGCACCATTCAAAACAAACAGCACAGATTGTGGTTCTTCATGATAACACACATCCACATGGTGCTGCAGTAACAAGAAACTTACTTCAGCAGTTTAAGTGAGAAGTTTTTGAACTTATAGCTCAGACTGAGTTATTATCACCTTTTTCTCAAAATGAAGAATGTTTTGGGTGGAAATCACTATGGAAGTGACAAAAAAACTGAAAGAGAGTGTCAGCGAGTGGTTCAACAACTTGGTAGCAACTGAGTTCAGAAGGCATAGAAAGTTAGTGGAATGTTATAACAAGTGTTTAAATTTGAACGGTGACTATGTAGAAACACAGCTAATGTATGAAATATGCTGGAAAAAGTTTAGTTTCATTTAGAGAAAAAACATGCTCTTTACTTCCCAAATGACTCGCTTATATTATTTATCTATACATATAAATAAAATAACATATCCTGATTCAGTGTCATGAGCAGAAATTTTATGAATTTTTAGCTATTTAATTCAAATAACAATTTTTTTATCAACCTACAAAATACCACGAGCTGAACTGCAAGCAACAGCTAGTTATTTATTATTATCTTTCACTGGTTATATTTTTGTTACTGTTTATGGTAAATACATTTTCCACCTCATGTATTAATAGTTGTTTTGTTTTAAATGGTGTACAACAAACTTTTAAATCATTTCCGATGGAAACTAAATATACTCCAATTGTTAAGCAATGGTATTATATTTTACCAGGATTGAACAACTTTGATTCCACATTATTAACTTTGTTTAAATTTTTTGCGACAATATACAGAATGACTTACATTTCATCAACTTTATTTCAGAATTATTACTTACCTTCGCAATGAGATTTCATGCCAGTTTGCTGGTATCCATCATCACACACACACTGATATGTACCCATCATGTTCTCGCACACTCCATTGGAACATATGCCGCTGGTGCGTGAACATTCATCAATATCTAACAACAAAATGATAAGTTAGAATGATGCTGCATTTGCTTTTGGCTTAAATTTGTCATCATACTTGCTTGGCATTGAAGATATCTATTCTTGGATTTTTGGACAGGTAGTGGTATAGATGCTTTGTTCTTAAAAGTAAAATGATTATTAAAAATGACAATAGGAAATGGGTTTATTTAGTCTCCTACAATATTTTTGGAGACCATGGTTAACCATTTGACTGCTATGCAACAATCTGTTGTTGTAATTTACTAATTTTTTTGTTTTTGTTTTTGGTGTTTAATGTCCGACTATTATGCACATTTGGGCTAATGCAGACGATGGGATGATTTATAGCGTATGAAAATGCCAAGCCCTGGCCGGAAATCGAACCTGGGTCCTCGGGGTGAAAGCCTAGGCCACTGAGGAGGCTTAGTATGTAATTTACTAATGAGAAATGTGGCACAACGATCTATTGTTGCTATAATTTTGATGTAGTTCAAAATAAATACAATAAAGAGCATCCAAATCTACATTTTTCAATTAACTCTTCTTTTTAGTTCACTTTTCTGCCACTTTCATATTTTCCTAAGTTGCAGAAATGAAATTATAACCTTGCACAACATTATAACCTTGCATGACATTATATGTTGCAGAGATGTAACATAACCTTGTACTTCAAGTTTTATTTACTAGGTAGTAAAAATTGTTGGCAATTGTGATGTGTTTGTGTCTGATGATGATGACATAATTCAATTAAATATTATGATACATGAAATTGTTCAAGATTTAGCAGAGAATATAACTATTCAAGTCAAACTAGGATATGCAATAAAATAAAGTGTTTAATTGTAGGTTTAATTTCAAACCTAATGTTTTAAAATTTATTTCTTCATTCAGAAATTAAAATCTTAATATTTTTAAATTAAAATTTGATTAAATTAAAATTACTATACCAATAAATCCTAAACAATATCTACAATAAGAGTGATATTTTCAGATTTTTAAAATGATAAATAATAATTATAAAATTACATAAGTACTTTGCAGCTAAAATAGCCCAACAGTTGTACGTAAGGCAAGCTACTGGTCAGGCCAGCAGTCAAAGGGTAAAAATACTTTTTCAGGAGATAATTGATTCTTTTCGTGATCGCTACACTTTTTTTTGCAAATAAGCCTAACCTTTACAAGACTGTTTGTCTGCTGCCAGCTCATGTCCTGGAGGACAGATGCACTTGAAACTTCCAGGAGTATTTTGGCAGGTCCCTCCTCGACACAGACCTGGTGTCCTCTCACATTCATCAATATCTGTAACATTTCATACACTCTGTCAGACTTGTTTTGTTAAATCAGTTAAATAATTACTGTAAAAATATGTACCACAAGCTTTTACTTACCAGTACATACTTGCATCATGGATGAACTTTCATAACCATCTTTGCAATCACAATCAAAGCTCCCAGGAATGTTTTTGCACTCACCATCACCACATACTCCATGCATTATATTGCATTCATCAATGTCTAGAACAAACAATGAAATTTTACATACACATAAAACAAATTAGATTATACAATGGTATTAAAAGCAAAGAATTCACCATTTTCTTAAAGCAGGACCTGCTTTATATCCAGCATAATAACACGTGCTACAAAGGTTAGTAGCTTTTACAAAATACTAGTTTATACCCAACAACTGAGTCTAGTTAGTTATAAATTTAAAAAAAAAAATAGCCTTTATATTTTTTTAATTATCAATAACACACATTTAATTAATCATTTTTGCAATGAAAAACTTATTACTTATAACACATTACTAACAGGGTCAGCTGCTTAGGAAGCCTGCTAAGAACACCAAATTGCTGGGACAGAGAGAACAAATGGGCGAGTGAGAGGTTGATTCCCCACTCTTTCACCACAGCTCCCTCCTTTTCTTTCACTATCGCTGTGTAGTAAAAGTTTGTACACTCAGATTGGCAGACTCTGTGTCACTGAACTGTTGGAGGGAACTAGAGAGGAATTCTCATACATTCATGAGAAATTCTCATGCAAGCCATTTACTAAATGGCTGGACTATACTTTTACATGATAGCGATTTTTAGGTTATACGAGTTACTTTTATTTTCAATTTTTTTTAAACTTCTCACAATTCCGCACTTTTATATTTTAAGGCATGTAATAAAGCTCTTTGGCAAAAAATTATGAAAATTGACAAATCACACAAAAGTACATTTTTACCGAACTTGGTTATAAAGTCCCTGAACTGACCAAGAAAAAAAACCATGTTTCATCCAAGTGATGTTATAAAAAACAATTTTAAATATTAATAAGGAATAAGAAGTATAAAATATTATCACTGCATTGCTATATTACTTTATTACTATATACACATTGTTCTAAATACAGTATTCTCAGTAATCTGTCAGGTGTAATTTATTTGTGTTCCGTACGCTCAAACAGTTTTATGGAGCTTGCTAATAAACTATGCAATCCTCAAGTTTCAGTCAGTGTCGATGACATCAATAATTGGCATGCTGGAGGTGATAGAGAGACTTACGAAATTATGACCGACAATAAAATAACTAACAACATATGTAATAACAGTGATAATACAAAAAGAAATGACAACAATAAGCCTGGAAAGCATGTGCATCTAACTTGACATGACAAAGTGTGTTCAATGTATGTATAAAACAGACAGAAGAAAATGATGTTTCAGCATATGACATTTTGGTTGTTTAAAAAACTGAAATGAAAAGTTCATTTACAACTACAAAACAAAAAAGTATTCAAAGTTATTTTAAAAGAACAACAATTTATTGTTTTTTTTTTAACTGAAAATATTGTTATTTTTTATTTTCTTTTGACCTATAACCATCTCTGAAATACTGGAAGTTATAAGACAACTAAAAGATCGAAATGGGGGCTCTGATGGCATTCATTCCAGGGTTCTCAAGATGATCTCAATGCATATAAGTCCAATATTGGTTGTCATTTTTAATAGATATTTAACTTCTGATGTATGGCCTCTTGCTTTGAAAAAAGCTGTTATGGTTCCTGTATTTAAATCTGGTGATTGTAATATTGTTAATAATTATAGGTCAATTTCCTTACTATCTAATATTGCTAAAATATTTGAAAATTTAATACATGTAAGATTATATAATTTTACTATTAAGTATGAAAGAATTAATAAAAAACAATATGGTTTCTTGTGGATTGTTGGTACTGCTAATGCTCTTGATAAAGTTGTTGATTGATGATGTATAGTATGATTGATAATGACCAAGCCGTGTGTGATATCTACCTTTATAGATTTAAGTAAAGCATTTGATACTGTACAACATACTTTTATACTGCAAAAACTTGAAAATGAAGGCATAAGACGAATTGCCCTTATGCTGTTTGAAAGTTACTTGTCTAACAGAACTCGAAGAGTTAAAATTGGTCCAGTCACTAGTCAAGAAAATATGGTTGAGATTGAGGTTCCACAGGAAACTATCCTCAGGCCTCTACTATTTATAATTTACTTGAATGATGTTTTTTAACATATAACTGACATTTTTGCTTTTGCGGATGATATTGTCATTTTGAGTTATGCTAGGACTTGGGAAATTGCTCAATTAAATAATAAACTTCAAAAAATCAATATTTGGTTTGCACCGAATAAACTTACACTTAATGTATCGAAAACTGAGCATTTGACTCTTGGCTGTTATGATGATAGTGTGCCTTCTTTATCTAATATATGTATAAATAATGTACAGATAAAAAGAGCTGACTATGTTAAATATATTAGAGTCTTGATGGATTTTAAGTTAAAATGGAATTATCATATACAATTACTTATTAAAAAAATTAGATACTTTTTGTACATACTTTTTAATTTAAAACATCTACCAAAAAAGGTGCTTAAATTAATATATTATGCTTATGTTTACAGTATACTTAATTGTGGTTTGATAGTTTGGGGTGGGGCTTGTGTAACTGAATTGAGACCACTTATTTCTCTTCAAAATAAATTTATTAAACTCTTAAATAATAATAAGATTCCATCTATAGAAGAACTATACATTACTAAATGTATAATGTTTCATTACATTTGCTTGGGCTCTATCTATTGCACCTCAGCTAGTAAGACGAGGAATAAAGATATTATACTGCCTAAGCATAGAAAAGCAATTTTTAAAAGAAATAGTTTACACACTGCTGTAAAATACTTTAATTGTTTACCTAATGAATATAAAAACCTTATGTTAGGCATAAACTGTATAACTCGCAACACAGTGAGAGTTGAATTTTTTTATTATTAATTTAGATGAAATTGATGTATTCTAATGTAAGTTTCTATGTAGCGCTTAAACAGGTAATGATTTGAAAAGCATTTTTAGTTTATAAGCTATTTTTATAAGTTTTTCTTCACTCTTTCAGAAATATGTATCTCCTCTATGGTGAGATGTATTTTATGCTAAATAAATAAATGTATTTATTTATTGCAAGACTGGTAATATGTATTGTATATTGTATGGTACAAAATAAAGATTTATTGTTTTAACGGTAATTTTAAAAGTTTTCAGTTTATTTTGATGTTTTTTCGATAATAATTCCATTTTAAACTCAGTTATTAAAATAAAAGTGTTTCTATTGTATTGTAATTACTTTTTCTCAATGTACATACTAATTTACATTTTCCTTCCTTTCCAAAAATCCATTGTTTTTTGGTAATCCTGCAATAATGATGTTCAACATATGGAGGATAAATGTAAATCTACTGTTTTAAATATTTAGCGATGGATTATTTGTGAATAAAAAAAGAAGAATACATATTTTAAAATGTAGTATCAAAAATAAAGTTGTGTAATTTACACCTTTATATTTACTGTTGAATATAGTATTCATTATAAATTTACCAAATATATGAGTAAATAATCCAGACAGATAATATTTCTCAAGAAGGAGGACAAAATTGTGGAACACAATTATCTTTTGTTTTAAGAGAACTGAGATAGAAATAAACATATCAATTCCTTTTTCAGAACAACTACATATTTCAGCAGAATGAAAAACATTGACAGCTGAGTCTTGCCTTTATCAGCAGTAGTAATTCTAAAGGTACTTATCACCCAGCTGGCAACATCCTATCAGCTGTATCTTTTAGTATTCCGCCAACTTGATGGTTTAACATTTGACCATACTTACCAATACATTTAATGCCATTTTCATCGAGAGCGTATCCCTGGTTACACCGACAGCTGAATCCACCAATGGTGTTCTTACATCTGCCATCACTGCACATGCCTGGGAACTCTGTACATTCATTAATGTCTTTCCTCTCAATGAATCCATTTCCCTAAAACAAATGCCAAACATATTACATACTTAAAAAAATGTGCAATAAAATGTATTGAAACTATTTAAAAAAAGGGACAGGACCTGTATACCTTAACATGACTTGATGAATACTGCTTTTCACAGCAATTTTGAGTCTATGTTAACTTAATAACGGTTTAACTTAACTTATGCTTATCAAATTCTACTAAAAAAATATACATTTTACCAATAAATATGAAGGCTGTTTTTGTTAAACCTCTTTGTTGGTGGCCTGTTTAAACCAAAAAAAAATTTAAATAATGAAATGGATTTTTTTACCATATACAAACACACACACACACACACACACACACAAATACAGATACTTTTCAATACAAGTAAGGTTGAATTATTTGTCATATCTGTCCACAAGCTTTATAGTCCCCCTGAGCTTTAATGTTGTTTTTAACCTTCTCATTAGTCTGGCATCGTTGCACAGTTTTTCGTAACATAGGTGTCCTGTTAATATCATTTAAACAGGAAGTGTCAAACAGAACTCACTTATGGTACACCTCCAGTTTTTTAAACACTTAGGCAAAATGTTTTCTGTTGCAACAAATTTGTGTTCCTGTCACTTTTCAACATGCACCAGTCACATACAACTTATTTACTCTTTCATAAATTTCCCCTGTCCCATTCCTTTCAGTTTGGAAAAATAAATTACACTATGCAACTTGCACTTTACTAGTCATGTTTATGTGATTGAAAACTCATCTGAATATGGTATACTGATGTTGGAAGTGGCACTGGTTGCGGTGAGGGAGCATCCCAAACACTCCCGCTCTACTGTGTGGTATTTTATACACATCCCCCATGTATTTTAATAGTACTCAAATTTCCATGAAAACACCGAAGTGGTACTCAGTGATGGTAAGGTTGAAAACCCCTGTTCTATAGTTTACTTATAAATGTTTTGTTAACTATAATAATAATAATAATAAAACAGCCAACTTCAGAAAAAAATCATTGACGATACACCAGACACACTTCAGCAAATACTGGCCAGTACATTAGGCAATATAAATGTGATTCCATAAAACCAATTAAAGTAAATCTATTAGAGAACATTAATTTATTATGTAATCTATCAAGTATTTAGTACAAATGTTAAAAAAAAATTAATGTGTTTAATTCTAAGAATTATAATTTGGTTCGTAATGTGTTTCAAACATGAGAGGCAGCAATAGAATAAAGGGAGAATGCAAGCAAAACCAATCGGCTTCTTATATTTTTATTCTCTCTAAATGTTCTATACTTGTGCTAATTAGATAAATCAGATAGGGAATCAGAGTTAACAGCAAGGGAAAAGCCTATTGCAGTACCTTCAGTAACCTTATGACCTTGTACTAAGATGCAGCAGACTTCCAAATAATTCACACCTTGGACGTACCAGCCTATTCTGCTTCTTACAATGCTATACGAGTCCTAAATATTCTAAGTTGCTGCACTATAAATACTGTAATTAATGGCTTAGATATCTTACCAACACAACAGCTGAAGTATCACTTCTAGCAGTAACATACCCACCTTTGGACAGAGCTCAGTATGAGCATCAGTGCCCTGTCTAGGGCATGCTTCACACTTGTTGCCTTCTGAAGGTCCGCCCCAAGCTTTGCCGATGCCGGAGCAGCAGCACAGATTACGAGGATACAGACCTTCAAACACTCCCGCCCCTGCACCATGTTTGAATTCTACGAAACAGCTCTCTTGCCTCAAGTCCAGGCACATTGTTCCTGAACAAGATATCCTTTAGCTCAAAAACATTTGCAATTTTAAACAAAACAGTCTAGTTTTTGAAGTCTTAGATTCTAAGAACAAAGACAAAAATATTTCATTTTGAAATTGGAAAAAAGTTTTAGGTAATGTTTGACCTTTTGCTATGTTTTTAGTTGGTGAAGTTACAGCACAAATACTTGTTCAGCTGTGTACATAAATTTTATTTAGCTCTGATTTCCGTTAGGTATCACTTTGTGCTTTATAAATCAAATTTGAATATTGATTTTTAACTCAACATGTAAAATATTTCACAGTAAAATATTCTAAAACTATCAATCAATTCTTGAAGAGTATTTTTAAACCTTTTTTTGTTAGTGAATCATTTAAGAATTTGGCTAAATTATTTGACTAAATTATTGTAGTGGAAATGTTGCATTACCTGAAGAGTCCAGTGTAAGCCCAGGAGGACACACACATGTAAAAGATCCTTCAGTATTTACACAGGTACCGCCCCCTCGACACACTCCAGCATTTAAGTCACACTCATTGATATCCGTGCAAGTTTTACCATCCACCTGTGCACAAATAATAGTTTAATAAATATTTATTTTGATTCTAAATAAGAGATCTTCATTATTCAAAATTCATCATTAAACTATTTGAGGTTCTGTCATATTCCATAATTCTCCTGCCTGTAATTATTGATTAAATATTTCATATAGCGACCACAAGCTGGTCTGAACTACAACTAGTGAAGGAGTGTAGCACTACAATGTTAACAATGAAAGACAGACAACAGCATCTCTTTATTTTCTAAGAATTTCTTGGCATTTCTTAGAAAAACTAACCTTAGCATAACCTTTGTTACAGTCGCACTCTTGGTGGCTACACAGTTCACATGGGCTTCCCCATGCTAAACCAATAGAGCAACAGCATTCAGACTTCAGTGTGAGTCGTGGCAAATTGTTTTCACAGCGACCAGCGACTAGACGGGACCAGCATGTTCCTTTTCTATTATCTGCACATAAAAACAATGTAAGAATTCTTACTAAATGTAAGATAAGTTTCATAGTAGGTGTGGAAATTATTAGGTACAGTAGATGTTATAATTCTTATAATAATTTAAACAAAATATTTGTGTTTTCTTATGGCTATCTTCGATTCCAACTCATCAATTTTCTGGTAATACAATTGTGTTGTCTCTTCAAGTCCTATTCGTTTTCAGGTCCTGGCAGAGGGTAAAGTGTTGTCTATTCATTCTAGTCTGTTTCACGACAATAAAGTACATTTTTTGATTTGCTTACACAGATTCTCTTGAGATGGACAACCAGACAATCATGATCCTGAAATTAGGTAGAAAGTGAGCAACTGCATGTTTTCTTGGTTTGTTTTTATTTGATTCCCAGACTGCATATATTTCACTCCAAACATTTCTTTCTGCATTCACTTTAGTTAACTGTTTACTCCTTTTTTTTATTGTTCTCTTGAGTTTATTAGTTTTTGTTGTTGTAACTTACTTCTTGCTTCCTAAAGTTTGGTACTTTTTTGCTAACTCATCTGCTGCTTCATTTCTGGTAACCACAACCATCCCACCACTGTGAAGGGATCCACTGTAGTACAATGTTTCTTTTTTGTTTTAGCAGAATTTGCAAAGAACGCATGTTTTTCATAGTTTTGTCCAAAGTTGCAGTATATGATGATATCGCTTGAATTGCTGCCTTAGAGCTTATTAAAATTATGATTTTCATATGATTGCAACTTTACTTCAAAACTAGCTGGAGAGCACTAGAGATGGCTTCCTCTTCAGCATCACAATTTGTTTGGTTTCAACTCACTGGAAAGTAGTGTAAGAAGAGAGAAGAGAGGACAAAAAAATTAAACAAAATATTTTTTCTGTTTCTTTAAGCTAGTTCTTAAATAATGTCATGACAGGTGTTAGAAAAACTTTCATATCAAAATGTTAAGACTTTTCAAGCAGGTATAACAAATAAAGACAAGCAACTAAAATTATAATCTTTACTTGATCATAATGATGGGTATGGTCATCCTTGACCAATTACATTACTTTATAACGTGTGTCATGTTGTAGATTGTCACATTGTGGCTGCTGTTGATATTGTGATGATATGCTCCATATTCTTGAGTGTTTTCAAGTATTACACAAATATCTGTTTATGTTTCAAGCCAAATGATACACATATTGTTATTGCAGACTAGCGCCAGGCCTTAGTCTAATGGAAAATCATTTTTATGCTTGTATTTCCATAAGTTCACACTATTATGATTATTGCTTTTAAGTTTGCTTTTGCAGTTTTGTTCAAATATGGACAAAGAATAGAAAGATTCAACCTATCATATGCAAATCAGAAACAATAAGTGTTTGGATATTATAAGGTATAACACATACCGATACAAATCCGACCAGTGTTGTCAGCAATAGTTCCAGGAGGGCATTCACATTCATATGATCCGACAGTATTTACACAGTCACCGTTGAAGCATGCCTCAGGGCCTATCTCTCTGCACTCATCCATATCTTCGCACATGTGGTTTGCAGGGTTCAGTCGAGTACCAGTAGGGCAGATACACTGCAAACAGAAATACCAGTAGGGCTTTAAATGTACATGCACAACAAAATAAATATACAGCGAGGCAGAGTACTTCAGTTAGACTATTCAATGCAGATGAGAGCATAGCTAATAGTATGCTGAACCAAGGGTTGTTCGGAAAGTAAAGAACTATTTTTCTAGGCACTATTTATTAAAATAATGAAACACAAATTATTTTACAACACATTTGTTTTTTTTTGCAATACTTAGCTATTTTTCTACATAGTTGCTGTTCAAATTTATTATGGCGTTTCAAAAACTTTCCTAAGCCTTCTGTACACTTAGGTATTTTTCTACATAGTTGCTGTTCAAATTTATTATGGTGTTTCAAAAACTTTCCTAAGCCTTCTGTATATTCAGTTGCTTTCAAATTGTTGAACTTTCACTTACTCTCTTTTTCAGTTCGTTTTTCGTAGTGGTTTCTGCCAAAAATTCTTTAGTCTGGGAAAAAGACGGTGATCACTTGGAAGCAAGGCTGTCTTAAACACAGCAGCATGAAGACATGCATTATCATAAAGAAGCACAATAATGCATGCCGCATATTGTTTGACAATCCATGCCGTTTGTTTTAAATGGCGCAATGTAGTCGGTGAAGGGCTGACAGGGGCTGTAACATTATGGTCCCCCACTAGGCATATAAATAGTCAATGAGTTGGGACACCTTTTAGATCCCAATTCACTGTAATCATAACCTTCTTAGCACTCAATATTTGTTTGGCTTTTTTGTTTTTGATGGGAATTATGGATTAATGCCATTCCATTGACTGGCATACACGTTACCAGAAACCTCAGTTACCTGTCTGTAAATTTCAATAAACAGACTTTTCAAAAAGCATACTACACTACAAACATCTCTCTTGGTGGGGTCATTAATTTTGTCACACATTTTAAAGTTGTACGAACAGAAGAACAACTGTAGTGGCTTGCTGTTGGTGTCAGACTAAGGTGACGGAGTGGGAAGGTCAATGTATCATTGTATCAATGGTAGCAGCAGAACTGAGTGACTGAGTCAGTCAGTGACTCAGTCAGATCAAAATGTTCTTTATTTCTGAATTTTAGCATGTTGTCCAAATGATCAAAAATAACTTCAATAATCAACTGGTTTTATTATGAAAGCTGATTCTTTGCATATTTTGCTAGCAAATAAGTTTACTACAAAGCACATGATCGAACTCAATATGTATTCAGCAAATGTTGCTGTAATACTTCATTTTTGTAATTATGTTATAGAATATTTTTTACATGGTTACACACACCTGATAGCTGCCAGGAGTATTTCTGCACTGTCCACCACTACAGATCAGCTCATCAGTGCATTCGTTGATGTCGAGACATACCTTGCCAGTGGAATCAACCTCATAACCTGGGTTACAGATACAGCGATAGCCTGGGTCTCCCATTACGTTCTCACAAGCTCCGTTATGACAGGCATTTGGATTCTGTGCACATTCGTTGATATCTGTCAACAATTTGTTATTATTAAATACTCATAAAAATATCTTCATTGCACAAATACGAGGGGAAAATAACAGCATCATTAGCACTGAATTATGCAAAAATGAAAAGGGGTAACTATAAATAAAAAAGAAATTTTCAAAATGATTGTTTACTTTGTCATTATAAATAGTATTCAAAAATTAGGCTATAAATGAATGACCCAAAATTCTCTTAAATATAATATTACCATTTACAATTATTCTGTAAAACCTTATTACCATCTTAAAAGTTTTTAAACCAACCTTTAACCTTATATTTTGCACACTCTACATAAAAATTCTCACTAAAATAAATGTTTTTCTTTCTACAAGTATATTCTCATCCTCTAAAAAACTTACCTATTTAAGGCAAATATTTGATTTGATATTAAAATATTGTCACTTTTATAAAATGTCCTTAGTTTTTAAAACCTTCCTAAACATCTACCATCTGTATAACCTTAATCTGGTAAGGAGATTATAAAGATCAGGCTTAGTAGTTGCCTGGTTTGGCAATGTATATTTCTTGTTTGGAATAGTGGCAGCTATAAGAAAATAAAATCAATAATAAGTGGAATAAATAAAATAAATAGAATTTGTTAACGGCTCTTTAGTCCTTCCTCCCAAGCAAGCTGGAGTTGAGAGTTTTTGCTAAATGTTTTCCCTCAAACATGTACTTAGACCTGTATGTATACTGAAATCTAAGGTAGAGGGTACCTAATTGGTAGCATTTGTTACTGTAGGGTTAGTGGCTTCTTTCACACATCGACACGGCTATGGTGGCGATCAGATGTAGCTCATTAGTTAAGTCTGTATATCCAGACAGATGTGGGCCTGGCCTTCAAATTTGCAGTGATAACAGTGTGGTGGCGATCAGAATATGTTTTGCTTGATTTGCCCACTGATCGCGGTACAATTTCATCGAACATGACAGAAAAACTTATTGAATATGTAAAAGTGCATAACATTTTATATGGTCTATCCCATCCCAAATATAGAAATGTGAAAAAGAAGAAGGTGAATATGGGATAAAATAGAAATATTAAACAATATTTAATTGTTTTATGGTGAAACTGATAAATTAGCCTATATTATGATAGTTATAATGTAGTTTAACCTTAGTATATTAGTTGAGTAACTAAGTCCCTAAAATGTTTAGGCGATTACTTCTGTTACAACAAACTTCTATTCAATTATTTCAATAGATAATAAAATAGACTCACCGTCACCGTTATACGTCATACCAGGTCCATGCGGGCAAAGTGCCTTAAACTCTAAGCTATCGACCACAGGACAAGGCTGACATGGCGTACCCCATCCCATAAGCATGCCCAACACAACAGTACAGCAACAACAGCTGGACTTGGTAACCGGAGTAGTCGATGGATTCAAACATTGGTTGTCACGATATTCTGCGTAACACAGGTCTCTTCTTGTATCTGGAAATGAAACAGGTATATTAAATGATTGTAAATATAAACATGTTACATATTTTTCTAAACACTGTACAAGCTTTTACACACTCAAATTACATTAATCAACAATTTTGGTTTAAATCTAGATCTTAACTTTGTTAGATTTCTTTAAAATAACATGAAGTAGAAATCCATAATATGAAGTAATAGAAATATCGAGTTAATCTGCAGTTATTAATTTAGCTAAATAATTGAAATAAACAACTTATACCTGTCTTGTAAAGCTAAAGGATATAAACTGATTTTGTTATAAATTCATTTTAATATTTGTTGGATTGATGTTCTAACAGTTTCTGTCAACTGTTTAAAAAAATGTGCCCAATTTTTTTTTTTAATCAATTATCAATAAGTAACAGATCTTACATGAAAATAATGCAAAATATATTTACAAGACACAAAAGTAAGAAAAACGTATTGGCTTCTCGGATGGCATTTGGAGTTGTCAGCACAGAATATGTTTGTAAACAGGTTCTGGATATGTGGAGGGCAGCTTTGGGGGCTGTGCTAAAAAAAGTAACAGAAATTATCCAGACAATTCAAAACACAATACTATGGTGAATTGTTAACGCTCCAGGGTACATATGCAATGATAATACCTACAGGGATCTAAGAGATTACTACAGTTCATGAAGAGGTTCAGCGATTTGCTAAGAAGTTAAACAAAGATTGCGGAGGCACCAGAACGCTGAGATGTTAACAACTTCGTGACAATACCCATCAAGTGCAGACAGCTATTACAAGATCATTTGATTATTAATTATAGGAAAGTGTTATAGGACTTGCTGTCACCAAATGTTCTTATTTAAAAGAAACACCAATAGATGAACTATAGTTCAGTTTCAATTTATACAAATAGGAAAACAATTCCCTTTATACTTTGGTGTGCTATTGTTTTAATTTTCTAGTTATCACCCTGAGAAATAAAACTCAGGGATTCTCATATAGAATCTCAGTAACAATGCTATAGTAGGCTAAGAGTAGTACAACATTTAAAATTGTCTAAACTTACCTAAACAAGACCTTCCATCAAGTCCAAGGTTGAAGCCAGGCAAACATTCACACCTGAAACTGCCTTCTGTGTTTATACATCTGCCATTCTGACAAGGTGAGTTCTGGCATTCGTCAATATCTGTGTCAACACAATACATTTGGTTGATTAACCATAAGATATCAGCCAACAGTTCTTTAATTATAAGGTGGATCTCTGTCAGAAGTATGTAGTATCAGCTTATATTTACTTGTTTTAATTATTGCAATTAGTCTTTAGTTTCACAATACATTAGACTTAGTATTTTTCAATTGTACTTTTATTTACATAGAAGTGTTGACTTGAAAGTGTACAGTATTGACAAAAAAAAATCAATCATTAGTACTAATATCAATCATTAGTGCTATTAATTTTGAATTTTTAGGCCAAAACTGGATTTTTCTTGTTGTAGTTATAAAAATATCTTTATTTAATAACATGTAACCTATTTTTTGTAAATAAATATCCATTACTGTACATTACTAAGTTTTCATTTTCATAATAAAATATTGTTAAAAAAATATTTAATTTACTGTACTTAAAATTGATTTGTTAGTTTTGTATAAATTACCCGAGAATATTGTCACCTACTGCTTGTATGATAACATCCTGACATGTGCTTACCTTTACAATATCTCCGGTCAGGAGCTAACTTGTAGCCAGGGTCGCAGACACAACGATACGAACCATCCATGTTCACACACTTCCCATTAGCACACATCCCGCCCACAGAACACTCATTGGTATCGACACAGAAAGCTCCATCCGTTGATGCGGTAAAGCCTGTTTCACACAGACAACGGTACGAGCCAGGGCTATTCTCACAGCGTCCGTTGAGACAAATACGAGGGTTCTCATAACACTCATCAACATCTAAAAATATAAAGATGTCCTACTGTAACTTTTTTCTGTTAATGAGTAATAAAAGTAGTACAAAAAAATTATTAAAAAAACTTTCTCACATAAAAGACTCTTTAGTACCAAAAACAAAATGTATTAGTCAATATCTCTACTAAAGAAACCTTAATATTCAATAGTACCTTAACAGTAATGAGTAAGGATATTATTTCTCAAGTTTTGGTTGGTCATGAAAATTTATAATTTATGGCACTACCAAAATTTAAAATAAAAGAAATTTACAGGTTGAGACTAAAAATTAAAATAAAAAACAAAGATCCTGTTAATGGCCAGGGTGTATTTTTCATACATTTGAAGAAATTGTTGACAGCAATCTGTTATGATGGCATAACAAAACAATGAAACAACAAACGAATATTTTATTAACAATCAAATAAAATAATTTTTACTTACCAACACAAGAATGCCCAGTAGGAGACAGAATAAAGCCACTCTTACATTGGCACTTGAATGATCCATCCATGTTTATACACAGGCCATTGGCGCACATTCCAGTCTGACTGCACTCGTCATGGTCTATAACAAACGTAATACATCACACATGCAACTAAACTTTACCAGTATCACAAGATATATAAAAGTCATCAAAACTCATTAATCTAAAGATTCAATGCAATAACAGTTACTAAATCTAATAGAGGCAGTTGAAGGGAGCATCTGATGGACTTAGGAATCCCACTGTACCTCTAGCTCATACAGCAGTAGACCCATCTACTACCACCCAGCTCTAACCCACCTATTCAAGATACACACACATACACAAACACACATGCACACACACACACACACACACTGTAGTGTAATGGATGTTGTTGTTTCGCCAAGTGGATAAATAAGTCACTTTTTCCTTGGTGGTTGTTATGTTGGCTATTTACAAAAAATCTACACATCCAAAATTCAGCAAGCAATTTTGAACCGTGTAGAACACTACTGCAATGAGCTAACCTTCCCGTACTTAAATTCAAAATTTCCGGTTGTGCGTTGTAATCCACCAGCTGATTTTATTGCTGGCCCCTGAATTCCAGCTGCTTAATACGGAAAGTATGCTCAATCTTTGATTGGGAATGGTTTCCGGTGACCTGATCACCATCGAAATATAATTAACTTTTGATTAATTATATTTTTGCAGGATTTACTTTTACCTTGGGTCATAAGCTCGAAGTTGGGTTAATCATGCTGTAATAGATCTGGGTGTAGTTTGGTTGGTATTAATTTGAACACATTTAGTTGTATTACTTTAAAAAATATTCAAATTTATTAACTCCTTCTTATTATCTTATTTCCCTATGAAAAGTCACTAATTTTTATAGCTACTATCTTCAATTACTGTATTTGACAACTAAATAAAATACAGTTCTCTTATCTCCATAACTTTAGTATTTTTAACAGTGGTCTCTTATTAGTATACTTCACAATCTTACTGCCTAATATTTATATTTAATACGAATGATATGGCTCCGGGAATTACTCTACAGTTTTCTGCCTCAAGTTGCAATAAGTGTATTTAATAATTTTAATCTGGTTCAATGGTTTAGCTTTTAATTAATTTATTTTTTTATATTTATTAGCAAATTGAAATACCTGTTGGGTGATTTCAAATTTATTTTCTTTTTAACTTGTTATCCCTTGTTTGTTTTTAGTATAAGTCTGCTTTAAGTTAAAATTATTTTTTCTTACTAGGTTGTTACTTGTGGTCAGTTTATTTTGTTTACTATTTGGCTCAATTTATTTTATTTGGTCATTTCAGTATCCTCCTTTCAATTTAACTTGTGCTTGTCAATATTTGTTTTTTAAAATCCGTTTATCTTAATTAGTTTCTTCGCATTTTTTATGAAGGTTACTTGTTCCAATTTATTTTTTCAATTCTTAGTTAATTGTTAATTTATGCTTTACTCATTCATTGAACATGAGCAGTTTGTAATACTAACAGGAAATATCTGGAATTTGCTACCTGTACCTTTTTGAAGTCGTCGTGACTTGGCGTTCGCTTGCCTTCCTTCCTGTTGATTGGTCCTGGTACAATCCTTTGCTGAACCTAGGTTATGGTGATGTTATGGGGTGCTTTCTCCTCCAGGGATGTCTGATTAAGATGATCTTCAAACTCCCCTGGTGATTGCTCTGAAGGCTTAGATGAGCTTTTGTGAAATCTGCGGATCACCGGTTACACGCACGCATAGCTTGAAGTACTTTATCGACAATCTTTTTCTATCCGAAAACACGTTTTTTCAAGTTTTGATAGTCTCTCCTTTTTGTACTATCTTTTTAATATTTCAAATTTACTTTGTCGCAGTATTTATTTTTTCTTGTCGTCTTTTAATTATTTGTTGCATATTTCGAATTGTCTTACTTGATTGCTAATCACGACACATATAATGCGGCTCACCACGGAACCTTCACTGATGCTCCAACACGTCTGCACTCTTTGAAGTCTTCGAAGACAGTACCTAGATCAGTTCTGAAACTAACCTAGCTTGGCGGAATTTCCCTTGGAAAAAATTTTTCATATACCTCCTTTGGCAACTTCCAATCTACCTTCCAGAAACAGTCTTAATTTTCCATCTCTTGTCGGTAGCCTTCTTGTAGGTCAATTACTAGGTTTAGAGTCCATCTTGCCCAATTCCCCTAGTTTTTAATTATTAATCTTTCAATTAATATTCGTTATTGTGATGTCATCGGTTAGTAGCCCTTCTCATGCCTGACTTGCATGGTGGGTAGTGTCCAGTTACGTCACTTTCCCCTTCTCTGTGGAAACTGCACATGGATCTCGTGGAAAGCCATATTTCCAGTTTGGCTAGTCCGATTTCCAAAAACAAGGTATTTTCTTTTTCCTCTTGTTCTCCTGAATCAGTAGCAATTTGATTTGTAGTCGTAGCTTATCTGTTTCCGTAGTTATCGGTGTTTTTCTGTCTTTCTTTTTAAACCCTAACGCATATTCCTAAAATATTATTTTATTGACTGAATTTTGTTATGTTTATTATTTCTATAACCTTACTAATGTTTGAGAATCAATTTTATTAAATTTTATTATTACCTTAGTTATATTTATCACCCATGTTTAATGACACCAGCATTATAAGCTATAATCTGATTTTATCTTCCATTTAGTTTATAATTATTATCTGAAATCGTTGTATGTTTTTAAGTATAATTTATGTAGTTTGATTGGTTTAATTTATGATAATTTAAGATTTACCCTTTACGTCCTTACTTTGGTTTAAATTGGTTGAATTTTGATTTTATCCTATAGCATATTCTGTTTGCATTTATAAATTTATTGGTTTTCCTTCTCAAATCGAACATTTCACAGTTAAATCTAAATTTTGTACCCCATTTCTTATGCTTTACAATTTTCCTTAATCTTAGATTAATTTTTACATTAATCTTATTCTAACTATCGCTAATGTCAATTTTTAAGCTTATACTATAATTTTCTTGATGTTCATACAATTTTCAAAATTAAATTAAAATTTTATTTTTAACTCTCATTATCTTTTATTCTAATTGGAACGTCTTAACTTTCTTTCAACAGTGTTATGTATATTCAGAAACCAATCTCATAATGACAATTTATTTAAAATTGCTTTGTGTTCCTCTTTATGGGTTGTTTCATTTAATTTATAAGTTCGCTCAATTCTGTGTTTTTCACTTTGAAACAACACACACACACACACACACTATTCAACATAGTGCTAATTCTAAAGTGTAAGGCAACACCTAAAACAAACATAGTCCTGGAATAACTGGTGACCTCCCAGTGTAACTTAGCTGGGCAGTGGGTAATATGGATGCAGGGCTCTGTATGGGCGGATCTCATTTCCTTAGCCACTTGTGGGTGTTGTAGGATCTCATTGTATATAAAAAGGTTGGCCAAAACGGAGCAGAACCTCCGAAATAAGGGTCAAGAAGAAGAAGAATTGAAAAAGAATTAGCAGAACAAACATCTGTGAACACTTCAACAAGGAACTGGGAAGTCACCAATTAGAAGTGGGGGAGCTACCCTCCTTGAATCCTCACCAAATCCTGAACATTATGAAGAGAATAGGACTGGAAAAGGTGCTGTAATATAGCATCTTAGGAAAATAGAAAAAAGCACAACAGATCTATAAAGGTTGTAGTGCAATAGTAACCCTACAAATCCATTTATTCATTCATTCAACAGTTACTAAACTAAAATTTGATACAATATTTTAATTTTACTCTATAAAATAACTTTTACACATTTACTTACTTGAAAGTTACTAATTACTTATTTACAAATTTCCATTGGAATATGAGCTATTGGAGCAACTGTCATGGTCAGAATGCTCTGGAAAGAAATTTCATATTGTCAGCAATTGGTGGACTGCTTCTTAGAGAACAATGTTGCTGTTTGACATGAAGGAAGGTATGCAGAAGCAGCACAAGGTCAATCCTGGTTCTTGAGCTCCTGATCACTTTTTGTGATAAATTAAAAATTTATTTATATTTTTTATGAACCCAAAAACCGATTTCTACAGTCCTCCTGAACCTGGATCTTATAGAGGTACGATAAGGAATATTTGTAGCATCAATAAACAACTGGAATGTTACAGACAAAACCAGTTGGGTGAAAAATGTTCTTGAAAATAATTTTACTTAATTTTTTAAACGTAGAAGATAAACTGAGATAAATGGAGCCATTAACTTGAGCTCGCAAGTCACCAAAGACTTAATACTTGAAGAACAAGAAGAATTTATGGTATTTATTGATAACATTATTGTCTAATAACAGATTTTTCATACTTCATACAGTTCTGACAGGACCAAAAGCAGCATACAATTTTATTGTATTGCAACTGAAGCAGAACTTACCAATACAAAGCTTTCCATCGGATGACACATCAAAGCCAGGAGGACAGATACATGCAAAGCTGCCGGGAGAGTTGGAGCAGCGACCGCCCTGGCAATAACCTTGCCTACACTCGTCCACGTCTGTAACAAGTAAAGTGTTTAGTGCTGTCTGATATAACTAACAACTAATAATTTCGTACATAAACAGACCAAGAGTTTTACAAAATCACACACAGAAAAACTCAATATGAAAAACAAACAATGTGATATCAATATAAAAAATAATCACAGAATTTGAGCACTATACTTGAGCAGCTTACTTAAAATGTAAATCAAAACTCTATCAAGAAATAGAAATAAAAAAATGACTGTGTTGCTTTGATGAAACATTCATCTAAGCAGCACAAGCAAAGCTTTGTTTTAAATATGTATATTGTAAAACTTTAAAAGTACAGCAGACTTTATTATCGAGGAGATAATCAGATGTTCCGATTATCTGTGGCATTTGGTGATGCAAACATTGTGAAAAATATAATTTGCAGATAATCTGCAAATAGGTTAAAAATGTGAAGTGAACAGTAAAAACTTAACTTATATAAAAAGAAATTAATTTTTTTATTTTGAATAAATTACAGTATGAAAAACATATAAAATACTTAACAAGAAAATTTAAAGTATTATAAGAATATCATTCAGTTGTAACTGCTTACAGTAAATTAAGAAGTAATGTTTTGAAATTTTGTAAATTTGGCTACACTTTATTTTTTCTCAAAATAATCAGTGACATGAGTTTGTTTGAAGCATTGCAGCAGCTCTCTTCCCCCAACATGATGAAATCCAGCTTCACGTGACTATTCACGTCTCCACAGTTGTACGTTCCTTCTCTTCATCTTCACTTTTTTATCTCTTTTTTTTTTTTTGTTTATCTTCGTTGTTTAGAATACTGTATGAAGATGACAGTTAGACCTACAGCTAGTATGTATTTACTGTACATTATTGTAACATACAGTTGTAGTAGGCCTGAGTGTAATAATTAGATGCATTAGATGAATTTTTCACTATAACTTTTAACTTATGCTAGTAACTAATAACTTTCTCTTATTTGCAAAAATATCATTTATTAATTAGAAAATGTATTTTTTTTTCTTGGCTCTGTAAATAATCAGGAGATTGCTGTAATCTTTCACTTACAAACTTGAATCACAACAATTTTTTCTTGAAGAAGAAAAACACTGCATATACTGGGCTATTTTTAAAATGCTCACTCCATTGCATTGAATTTGTTAGTACACACTGCAAGCAGTTATCAATAAACTACTTCTTAATCAACCAGTAAAACTAAAGGAAGCACCACAACTATATGCTGCACAATTATTGAAACATACTTTTGGACGCTATTTACAAATAAATAGTAGAGTAATTAAATTTTACTGTTATTACATGTTACTTTAAAAAATACTGTTAGAAATCACTTTAATTTTTAATACTACTTTTTTTGTATTTCACTGTTTTCTTTCTTACGCGATGTACACAACAGTAGCATGAAATCTTTAGAGATAACTTAAAATGATTCTCAGCCATAAGAGCAAAAAAATAGAGCATTATGTAAAGTACATATTTTTGCTTTCCTAAAGCAGGTATAAGTGACAAGAACATACTTGCTTGCACGAGTTTTGAAAATCATAAGTCATAAATGAGTGAAGGAGAATATTTAATTTATGTTAAATGCCTCTAAAATAGGCATGCCTTGCCACTGCTATACAGGCAGAAAAATACATAAGCTTTTATTTCCTATTTTCCTGCCTTTTGTTTTTGTAACATTGTACTGCAGTAACTAGTGAAAAAGGGCAGAAATAAACTCTTTGATGTTTCAAATATTTAAAGTCTTTGAAGGCAGATTTTTTTTACTGCCTTTAAACAATCCAGGAAGTTTGTCCTAAGCCTGCACGAATTTCAAATTTGTTAAAACAACTGTGATAAGGTTTATTTACTACTTGACCATAGAAATCTAACTAAAAAATGTTAAAATATAAAAATATATACTATATATATATATATATATATATATATATATATATATATATATATATATATATATAATAAACACCAATTAGATATATTTAGTTGAGTAATTAAGTTACTGAGTAATTCGATTTAAGTAATTATATATATATATAACTTTTTACATAAACTTACTTGTTTAAATAAATTTTATCTTCTTGAGTTAAAGTACAGTTATCTAGTAAAAAAGAAAAATATTGCGTATTTTAATAATTTTAAGCAAACCCTATTTTTTCTCTTTTAAAAAGTGTTACTAAACAAGTAATATAGATAGAACAGACTAGCCTTCACACACTTGCGACTGCCCCTTGTTGAACCCAGGATGGCATTCACAGATATAACCATCAGGTGTATCTATGCATCTTCCTCCGCCACAGATGTCAGGCCTCAGAGCGCATTCGTCCACTACTATCAGTGCTCCACCACCACAGAGCTTGCCATAGTCGTCTGCACAAAACATTATTACTTCATAAACATCTAAAATTTAAAGTTAAGAACTAGTGAAAATTGTTAAAGCTTCTCTTTTCCCCCCGTTTAACAACAATACTTTATGCCACTTTGACTAATGAGGACAAGGGAAAAGCATTAAGCAGATGACAGTAACTCCAATCTCGAAACTGAGACCTGAGGTACCGTAATCACCTCAGATGCACATGCCTTAATAGAATTCAGCTGATGATGTAATATTTACAAATCAAACAGAAATTTTAGTCTTGAATAGT
Source organism: Callitettix versicolor (assembly GCA_022606455.1). Taxonomy (NCBI): domain Eukaryota; kingdom Metazoa; phylum Arthropoda; class Insecta; order Hemiptera; family Cercopidae; genus Callitettix; species Callitettix versicolor. The sequence goes on along the minus strand of CM040190.1, from coordinate 38,530,618 downwards.
TTACTTTAATCTAAATAACTATTTCTACCTTAATTAAAATTACCCAAATACACTATTTTGTTAACACAAATGTTCTCCTATTTGTATACAATATACCTTCTCCATGTAATGGACATAAGTCGCAGTTGTCGCCCCATGCTTTGCCCATGTTCATGCCACAACAACAGTCCCGTCTCGATAAACGCATTGACAAAGCATTGTGACAAACTCCATCACTGTTTATGCTGGTGAAGCAGTTACCTTGACGAGCATCTGTAAATTAAGAATTTTAATAAAACTTCAATTTTAATTAGTTTTAAAAGTTAGCCGAAATAACGTGAGATTATGGATTTTCTTGGGGTATAGATTTAACCCATTGTGTTTGAGCATATTAACTGAACCACAGAGCCAGTAAGCTGATGTGTATAATCAAAAGTTCATCTTATTTGATTATTTAAAGAGTAAACACCTTTCATTTTTAGAAAAATAAATAGTGCAAACATCATTACACAAACTTTCTCCATTAAATTATTTCTCCCCTAAAATTTGGGCTCATATAACTGAAAAATGAACCAATTTTTTCAAATTTTGTACATACAATTTTGTTAAAATAAGACAAATCAATATAAGGAAAATATAACTAAAAAAAGACACTTATGCTTACAGAGTACATAAAAAAAATAAACTGCAGTCAGAGTTCGTTTTTGTTTTTTATTTTGGTAATACAAATCTTATCTCATGAACAGATTTTCAGAAATTATGCTGATTTTTCAGTTCCTCCCAAACCAAACTTTTTTTTGTTCCACAGCAATCTATATATTTTGTTTGGATAATTATGGAATAAAATTCATCAAAATAGACGATTTTGAAAAAATTAAATTTTTGTTAACTTTCTAAAAAAAAGTTTCAAATAACTTTTTTTAATTAAAAAATGATTGTGAGATATTAGTAAATGATCATCAAAATCAATCAGTTAAAGCTTCAGCAATACGCAGAGGCATACACATAAACAGATGGACAGACATGAGAGAAACCTCTCTTTTGGACTCAGGAAACCTAAAAATATAAAGATCAATCAAAATCATTAAATCAATTTTTGTACTTGCTATATTCCCATTATGTCTACAGCAAAGAAACTAACTGCAGTAGAGTCTTGCTAATCTGCAAGACACGGCCATGTCGAATTAGCGGAAAAGTCAGGTTACACTAAAACCATTTAAAATTATTGAATTTATTACATTAAAAAACTTTGAACTGGAATTACATGGATTATTACTTAAGGTATTGTACTAAAACATAAAACAGCACACAGAATCTCATTACAGTAATAAAGCATACTGTACGTAAATCATCAAACTTGACAGAAAAAGTTTGTAATTGTTTTTTGTTTATCAACTGTTTGACGTTCTCTTGCCACTACATCTCACAATCTCATGAGAAGTAAAATATCTTTTACCTTTTAGAAAACATTGAATAAAAAAAATACATGAAACATTATGAAACACACAAGCAGAATGCACCCTAAATGCACTCTTTCATGAATCTGAATTGATACTAAAAGACGGAAATGAACTTACAGAGCAGGTATAAGGGTGGTTGACCCATTATTTCTTTTTAAGAGAATGTCGATCATCGGCTGAGCGTGTAAGTGACACGTAGGTGTAAAAGCCTGACATGAAAGTGGCGGGCAGGCATTGTACATTCGGTTTCACTACAAATTTTTTAAATTGCTTGAAATATTGTTTTTTGAGGCTAGGTTGGATTAAACGGAAGGTCGGATAAGCGGGACTCTACTGTATGTTTAAAAATTCAATATTTTGTTTTTTTTAAGTTTCTAAATTTCTTGACTTAGCAGAAGAAGATTGACACCAAAATCTTCACAAAAACATTTCACATTTTACTTAATTTATATGAGTACTATTCAGAAAGTAATGAACGTTTTGGGGGCCACTCAGTTCCCTACTACCACCACTTTTGTGTCACTGACCTTTCCACTCCTTCGAGCCAGTCTGATGCTAACAGCAAGCCATACAGTTGTTCACTGTTTGCTTGTATGACTTTAAAATGTGACAAAATTAACGATCCTGCCAAATTTTACATATGTAGTGTTACATGCTTTTTGAATGTGAAAAAAGTCCGCTCTATTGAATTTACAGGCAGATAACTGAGGTTTATGGTAACAAGAATGCCAGACAATGGAATTACATCATTCCCAATCCCTATCAAAACCAAAAAAGGCATACAAATTCTGAGCATCAAGAAGGTTATGACTACAGTGTTTTGTAACCAAAAGGGTATCCTACACATCAACTAAATGCCTAGAGGGGTGATCATAAATTGAGCAACTTACTGTCAGACCCTTCACTGACTACACCACACCATTCAAAACAAACAGCATGTATTGTTGTTGAGTGGCAGTGCTTCTTCATGACAATACACGTCTGCATGCTGCTGCATTGAGAACAAACTTGCTTTAGCAGTTTAAGTGGAATGTTTTTGAACATCAGTCTTCTAGCCCGAAATTGGCCCTGAGGGATTACCATCTTTTTCCCAAACTGAAGATTTTTATGGGTGTAGTGACAATGAATTGAAAGAGAGAGTTAGTGAGTGGTTCAACAACTTGGCGGCAAGTCAGTACACAGAAGACATAGAAAAGTAGGTGAAACGCTACAACAAATGTTTACATTTGATTTTTTTTTTATTTTAAGGCGAAAGCACATTTAGGCTATTATTACCACTCTAAATGTAAGTGTGAGTGTAAAGTGTTAAAGTCGTAAGTGTAGTATTGTAAGTGTAAGTGTGTGTTAGACTCGGGTACTATGAGGGACGTCTAAATCCTCTCAATAGATGCAGCTAGTCTGCACCCACCTGCGGGGGTATATATTTGAACGGTGACTATTTTAAAAAAATAGCTAAGGTATTAAACATGTTGTAAAATAAGTTTTGTTTCATTATCTTAATAAAAAGTGTCTAGAGAAAAAAAACACTCTTTACTTTCCGAAAGTCTCTAGTAAAACAAAGTACACAAATTAGTAACCTATGCAATTTCTCCTGTCCTGTGTTGGTATGAATCCAGGGTTACACACACAGTAGAAACTGCCCTCTGTGTTGACACAACGGCCATCTTGACATATCCCAGACTGCACTGCACACTCATCTGTGTCTTTACATTCATTAGTGACTAAGTCACGTTTATGTCCAGGCCCGCATTCACACTCAAATGATCCAACAGTGTTTATACACTTGCCTCCTAGACATAGCCCTGGTATTGCTTCACATTCATCAATATCTGAAAAACAAAAGGTTATTAAAATTTTACTTTTAAAATTGAAATTGTATATATGTTCTCACAATTAATTAATGTGATATATTTAGGCAACAATGATAAAACATCAAAAAATGTCCTACGGCATAAATTTTCTAAGCTTAATTTAAAAAAATACTACACATTTTTTTATCATAAATAAATACATATTATTCGCCTGCTGTTGCTATCTTACTGAAGGTTGATGATCATTTTGGCTATTTGTATATTATAGACTGCTGTTCCGAAGAAAGGTATGGTATTTATATGGCTCTCTTGGATTACTGAGCCAAATAAGTTATCCTGATAGTCTGTGCTGTGCAAGCTTTCCTTGAATGACAAGCCACACAAGACAATAATTCTGACCCCCCAGACATCTGCAAAGTATTCTAGCTTTAACTAAATTATTGAATGTAGGACTTTTGTGGTTGTGTTCAATCGTTGTTATGTAAAGTCATTTTATTTCTTAATTTAGAATAGTTTAAAATTTTATGTCTTTTGCCACAAAACGGCTCTCAGCAATCGGAGCCAGCTATCAAGATTATAGAGTAGGATAAAGCCAATTGGCTTTTGTGCCTATACTATGGGGTTGTAACATTCCCTTTTGCTGGATCACATGCAACTCTCTCCAAAACCTGGAAGCAAAGCATACCTTGACTAAACATGTTGGACTTTACTTGTGAACTAACACTTCAACAGAGTACACGCATCTCCAAAGTGTTGAGTGCAGTTAACTAGTCTGCCCTTATGCCGCATTCAGAAATTATTTGAATATTAGATTCTTGACCTCCCTAGATTACACTCAGATCTAAACCTGACTAATTAGTGTGGTAATCATTACCCCTTATTAGTAAGGTAACGTCCCATCGAAATGTCTAGTTTTCTGTGTACCTGTTTGCATCATTCAAGCTACTTAAAAAACCTCTACAGTATTTACTCTAACCAGAACCTGTACAGGTATAAACAAAAAGTGAACTACTTATTTAAGTCTAACTAAAACACTTGATATATAGTTAAAATTCATGTTATTAAAACAATAATAGTCCTAAATAGTAGACATTAAACTTGGTGCATAGAACATTTGTGAATAAACTGTTTGTGCTTGATTGTGATATTAACAATACAGTTAATTGGCAGCTGTCTACTATCTCCAAGAAACGAACACCAAAGGACTGTAAGATATATGTAGATATATCTTTCTGGGTTTTCGAGTGTAACATATGGTATTAATATACAAGTCTACCAGTCCTCCGAAAATGTCTATTAAGCTGGTGAAATTTACTGTTTTTACAAGAAATACAAATAATATTAAATCAAGTCTATCCCTTCACTTTATAAAAGAATAGACAACAGTAACTTCTAACAAGGCATTATTATAAACTCAGACTGAGTTATAACAAATAAATATAGCACATGTGTACTGAAGTCACCAAAATTAAAACTAAGAAAAAATAAATGTTGAAAAAACAGACAAAAATAAAATCTTTGGCACTACAACCTACTTACTCTGTAAAAGGTTAAAAGGATTCACATTTATCCTGTTTTGCTTCCTTAAATCTATAGTGATTAGTCTTCAGTTCTACCTTGTACTGCAGAGGAAATACCGGAACAAGAAAAGTAGTTGATTGTTCATTAATACTTCAAGAATTTTGAAATTATTAAACCACTTTTTTTTATTAAAACAATCTTCTCATTGTTTTCCTTATTTTCTGTCTCATTCTCACTTGTTTAAAAGTTTAATAGTTAAAACTGTCTTTGAACAAAACAATTGCCTGGACATATAAAGAAAGTGTTGTTGTTATAGTACTTTTAACATACCTAACCTGTTACGGCCTTTATTAGGCTAAATCTAACTTTACCTACGTAGCCTAACCTAACCTGTCACAACTACCTTAAACTTACCAACGCATTGTCCACTATGTATGTTCTTGAGGTAACCTTCGTCACATGCAAGCGAAAAAGGACATTTCTCACAAGGATGTCCCCATGCTTGGCCGACAGTTGCGCAACACAGTTGTTTTGTACACACCACTCCCGGTAGTTGGCCTTGACACATATTGTTGACAACTTTTGTAAAACAAGGACCCGTTCTATAATCTATAGAAAAATAAAATATTAATAATTTTATCCATTGTGCACTAATTTAAGTATGTTTAATTCAGTTTTGATTTGACCATACGAAGCGGACTCAGGCAAAGCACTTACAATAAAGGAGCTAAAAACAAACTGCAGTGTTTAATATTTATAATTTGCTTACAATCTAAATGAAATTACACAAAAAAAAAATAGGGTGAGTAAGAGGGTAAATCTAGTCAAACATGTAGATCTTTTTGTCTTAAAACATTGTGTATAACATATGGTTTCATTTATTACACAGTTGAACATCTCTGTATGTTTTCCCTTGGTCGTTTAAGAGAGAACAATCATCACTGCTTGATGAGCTCTATATTGGGTTGTAATATAGCTATCTTATTAAGGTGATTGACACAAAAAATAGTGATACATTTTTCATGCTATTCTCTTTGTGAGATTTGTGTCTTGAAAGCACCAACGTAAAGTACTGAATGCAGTATATTAGCTGCTGATACAACATATCTGTATATAATAGTTCTTATTTGCAATTAACTTGCTGATGAAATAAAATAAACTTCACTGTGTCTTGTCAAATTTCTCACGTATGATTCTGACATGTTTAGTTTGCAGCAGAAAGGTTTAGGAGCAAAAATCTTTTTTTTTTTTACTTAACCCCCGTATTTTATGCCAGTTAGACTAATGAGGACGAGAGATTTTAATGATAAAAGGAAAAGTTTATGGCAGGAAGTTGCAGAAGACTGATTCGTGATTTATGACAAGAAAAATTTAGTCGATACTGCAATTAAGCAGTGTATGCACAATCGTTTGTAACAGCTGTGACCTGTTTAATGCAAAAAAGTATTTTTATTGAAGGAAATTATGTAGAAAGAGAAGATAATTTATCTACTTCCAATAAGGTTGAGGAAAAAAATCCAATTTATATTCAAATCTATACATAAGTTTAATTCTAAGTTCTCCCTTTTTTACTCTTTTTAAAGTTAAAAAAATAATAAAAAATAAAATTAAAAATAAAAAAAATTAATTACTCTCTTTTAATAATAAAAAAAACTGCTAAAGTTCATAATTTTAAACTCAACCGATTTAACTGTCAGAGGTGTGTTTTATACAAAAACAGATGCTGCTTACAAAACAAGATCCTGTTAGAGAACTATTCTGAAACTAACGCAGGGAAAATTTCTCTAGTACTATAATCAAGTTACATTATTGTTTTCTTATTTAACTTACCTGCTTCACATCTGCGACCGGTGAATCCGTATACACAAGCACATCGATCTGGTCCTATACATCGCCCTGCGTTCATGCATGGCTCTCTGCACACAGCTAGAAAATATAAAAAATTCGGTAGGCCTACATTTCAAAGTGTTTGGTTAACATATTAAATAGAAATTTAAAACATACAAAGCAAAACAATTCAAATTAAATATTATGATTTTATTACGTTAGAGATAAACACTACTAAAGTTACTTATTGTGTTTTACTTAAAAACAATTTTGTTGGATATGAATCCTGGTCAAAGACGTTTTTAAGATATTTTGTTTTTATTCAAAATCCTGAATAATTAAGATTTTATTTGTATTACAATTTACAAAATGTTTCTGGTAGTTTGGTAATTTGAAAAGATTGTGTTATATCTATATTCTTTTTCAAAGATTATTTATTTGTGTATTAGATGCCAAGGAAAGGTTTACGTATCCGAATGGAATTCCCAGCTTCCTGACTTGAATGCCTGCCCCTACCATTAAAATCTTTTCGTGTTTTGTCTACCTGCTCACAAAAAGTGGTAAAACCTTGTTATGTGTTTTTTTCAAATTTTTAAACCCCTGCATACATTCAGTTTATTGTTGTTTGTCACCCATATGTTGTTAACTGTTCATACAAAAAAAAAAAAAAAAAAACAGCAAGAAAATGTGCAACTTTGAGTAGGTTTATAATAGCTTCATTACATATTCAAAAGTTTGAATCTGCAACCAGGCAACAGAGTTTGGGTCTGCATCTGCTTTTAAGTGAATATTATTACAAGTTTAAAAAATACATAAATGTTCGCTAACAAAAATGTTGCATCTATCTTTTTATAGTATCAATCACAGTATCACTTATCTATTTCTTTAAAGCTGAAACATTTTTCAATTTACATTATAACCAAGAACAAACGTTACAAAATATTATAAGAGTAGCCCAAAAAAGGTAAGAAAATCAAACTTTTTACTTACGTTCAGCGCAAAACTCCCCTTGGTATCCAGGTCTGCACATACATTTGGACCCGACACAGCTTCCTCCATTCAGGCAAGGTCCTCGACATCCTCCATTATCATCTTCACTTCTGATATCACCTCGACTAACAGACCCTTGGTCTTTACTGCCCATTCTACTGAGTCCGGGTGAGTCACCTCAAAAAACAACCATACATACAGATCATAGAGGATATTAAAACAATATAGAAATTTATAAGAATTATAAATCACACAATAAAATAAACAGTATGATGCAAATTCTAATTTGGAAGCTGTCGGTAAGAAATTGCAATATTAAAAATTCAAGCAAATTTTGTTTGCTTGATAAAATTTTAAAAATAAATTATTTTCAATAAAAATTTAATTTTTAACAAATTCAGAAAATAAAATTACCAGGAAATGTTTACACTGTTGAAAAGTTGTACTGATAACTTAATTTTAAAAATTACAGTCCTTTAAGGATGTCCAACAAATAAGTTGTAAAGCTACTACCGTTGAGTCTCTCTAATCTGACATCTACGGGGATTAGACAGTCTTTGGATTACAGCAAGTGTCAACAACTGGGAGTCAGAAAAACATACACTGCACAGTATTATGTTTGAAATTTAATGAAAAAGAAAGCAAAAAATGTAACATTACAGCACAGTATATACAGTATACCTCACCAAACTAACATAATTCCTTTGCTAATTCTAACAATTACTATTTTATGGAATAGATATGACAGGCTCCATAAACATGAACAAGGAACTTTGTATAAGTATCCTATAATCCAAGCACTTAGCCTAAAGGAAATTAATGCACAGGTGCTTATAATTAGCTATTTAAGCAGAGAAATTTGTTGATACTTCCATTTGAATATGAAATTACCCCTTGATACTGATAATCACCCTCTTCCCCTTTTTTAACTGTAGGTTTAGGACTTGAGTGTACAAAGTCCTTACCTATTTATAATGTCCCACTTGATAAATAAAGATAAAGTTATGATTACGGCCTATTGTTTTTATTTTACCATGACATAAAGCCTCTTCATTGTTGAATGAGGCTAACAATTTACACCACACATCACAATCAATCATGATTCAGTCAGTACAGTAGGCTCTACAGAAAAATAGTGAACTATTGGAGGTGACAGAATGGCAAGTGTTTCAACTAATGGAACTATACTTTTACTAAGTTCTTCTAATACAATGTTAATAATAGGCATAAGAAACGGCTTACCATTATCATAAAAAACAAAACTTTAAGACTTTTTACTCACTATGATGGTTACATGTAGGTGAAATTTGACCACCTTCACACAGACAAAGGTTAGGTTTGATACATCGTCCTTTGCCACACTTCCTGATGCAAACAGCTATAACAAAACATAGTTGTTCTTTAAAAATTGTTATACATTGTATGAGTTACACAATTTTCTAAACAAACAAAACCAAAAAAGATGTTATTGCAATAACAAAAATAATTAGTCTATATGTACTGGTAGATAGCATAGAGCTTTCAGTGTTTTTTATCTTTTAAAATGATACAAACATTTTCATATCGATTATTTAAATACAATTTAAGTTAACTGGATTCCAAATAACTATTTGATGTATTATTTATCTGGTATGCATTTAAATTATTATTGAATAATTATAGCTTGTAATTAGAACAAAAAATATGTTAAAATCAATATAACATTCATTACAAACTTTATTAGTAGCTAATATAATTTTAAGTGGCCTAGGACCTATTCAGTTAAAAGTGAATTCCTACTTGCAGAAACGATTAAAAATGTATAACTTTAAAAATAAGTCTTATTTTACATTTAAATTCTTTATATTACCTAGGTCAAAGATAATATTTATATACAAACACACATCTAAATATAACAGTTAAGTTTATGTTTTAACGTTACTGATCTCTTTTGGTTAGCTTTATTAAAACATTTATTTATATTATTTAAAACAAGTCATAAAAACTAATACAGTCTCCTAAACTGATGATGGAAACATAACCAATTACTTTCTTTAAATTTTCCATGCAGGCTTTGCCATACCTAAACAAAGTTCTTGTTTTCTTTGCTGCTTCAAAAAGCTTTGCATTTTCACCACATTGAGAAAAAAACATTGTTATAATTTAGTATTATTTTTTTACTTATTCAATTATTAGCAAAAATGTATTATAAACATATACTTCAACCACTAACAACATAAATTAAAATTATTAAAATCGGGCTAAATATAAATTCGAATTCAAAAGGTATAATAAAAACACAAAACTTCACTGCCACTACTGCAGGCAAACACAGATTAGTAATAGTAGCAGACGACAGTGGTTAATCTACTATTGCCTAACAGATTTAGTAATGCATCTTTTCCTCAACTGCAAAAGAATATAATATAATAATAAATGTTAAAACACAATAGACATTTTCATAGATAAGACATTAAATTATAATAACATTCTTTCATATAAACATAATTAAAATACAAAACAAAAAACCAAATATTTAACATCGAAAAAGGGTAATTAATACTTCGATACTGCGGAAATAAATCACTAAAGCAAATATAAAATATCGGTAAAATAGGATTACTAATCTCTAATAACTAAAATCAAGTTTATATTATAATCAAAAAAGAAAGTTCAGTTTTCCCAATTTATTTGTATACCTGTAGTTTATTTTTTCGACTTTACCAACAAATTGAAATATAAATTAATTTATAATATTCTTATAATTTTATTTTTATTTTGGTAACCTATAACTTACGTATAATGCATAACCCTGTTGCTGGCTTCATTGACCATCCTGGGCAGCAATAATTCCTGTACCTACTTCTACATACGTTAGGCCTGTAATCAAATAAAATAATACATTAAAAAATAAATTACAGACTATGACTTTGTTTTGTCTGTGGAATTAAATCACCTAGTCAAATTTACTCTGCCTTTCCCCGTCAAAAATTACCAAAGATAGTCACTAGGCTTTGCGTTTATTCTATATGAATGCAAATTAATTATAACAATAGCTATGTATTAAATTTTTCGATAAGTGTTTATTAATTTATGATATTTTTGTCATATAATGTATCACATTAAACTGAGATAAAAACGTTATGTTACGATAAAAATGATACGTTAAATTTAAAAAAATTGTAGTAACTCTCGAAACATGACATGATTAAAAAAATAAAATAAAGACAAAAACATTTATAATCATTATTACCTATTATTTCATAGCATACACTGTTTAAACAACAAACAGTACAAAGTAAATAATTTGTACACCATTATGGACTACATATTGCTGTTTAAAGTTTGAAGAATTTATAGAAAATTGATCTAAAAATGCAGTCCAGAATATAGATATTTTTTTGTAAAATTATAAAATGTAATTATAATTATTATATATTTATTATATGTATATTATATGTATACGTATTTATAATGTAATTATAATGTAAATTGTAAATAAAAAAAAAAACAATAATAAAGTGTTTTTCATTTTGCTCATGCAGATTAAATTAATATTTTCTGCATTACCCCGTTAAATGATGGAGATACTTACAAATACAGTAGTGATGATTAATTAGTATACCAAATAAAATGAAGGCGCATCTTTTACGAAGTACATACAATATTATTTTATTGGTAATTTGTAAAGAATACGAAACGATTAAATTCTCCTTAAAAAAATGACTTATTCAAGGTAACAAATACATCCGGTAACATGAAATGTGCACAGATCTTAATTGTTTAAACATGAGTCAAAGTGTGTGTGTGTGTGTGTGTGTGTGTGTGTGTGTGTGTGTGTGTGTGTGTGTGTGTGTGTGTGTGTGTGCGTGCGCGTTCTGACGCTCTCGTAACCTTTTCCGCCAATTTAACCGGTAACCGTAATATTTACCAAAACTATTACTGGCCCAACCTTATTGAAACTTTTATGCTCTTTCTGCTTAAAGCGTTCAAAATTATGATAGGTGTTGCCGTTTAGCCAGTATTACAGGTAATGAGCAGCAGCTAAAATAGACATCGTTAAAATTTAAGACCGTTATCTTAAATCGGAATTAAAGGGGGAAATCTTATACTGTCGATTCGTCGTTCGGGCTTTATACAAAGTACCTTTTTATAAAATTTCAAAACAGTCGGTCGACAAAACTACATAACAGCCGAAACAGAGACTTCGATTCGCTCGGTAAACTGTTATTACTTTAGGATGTTGTGAACTGTAAGTTTGTCAGAAGTTGTTATTATAAAGTAACTTTATTCTTCTATTTCTATTCTCCCACCTAATTCACGTACTCTGTCACTTTCCGTCCTATTTAAACTTTCCTATAATTTTAGTAGCATTGTGTTCCTATCCTTTATCTTATACGCTTAGAGGAAGGGGAAATAGGCTTCTGGAAATCTCAGATGTGGTTAATTACAAGATCCAGCCGTTGTATTTAATTACCGAACAAAACGAATCAAGTGCAGTGGTTTTTCCTTTACGGTACTTGGACTGGCCTGTTCGCAGTGCTGCCACAATAACACACTGAAATATTGTGTTTAAAGTTTAAACATCGCACGTTTGCATGTATCAGCTGATTTTATACCACAGCTGAAATATAAATTAATTTATAATATTCTTATAATTTTATTTTTATTTTGGTAACCTATAACTTACGTATAATGCATAACCCTGTTGCTGGCCTCTGTATTATGTATGTATTATGGTCCTTATGTATGGCTTAAGTATTCGATAATAATACTTCAATTCATGTTATTTTTATTGCCAATATTTACGGTGAATATAAATTTAATGATAACAAATAAATCGTTATTATATTTTAATTCTTAATTTTGAAATATTTATGTTTTTGACTGAGGATAAAAGTTAATATTTATAATTTTTTTTTAATTATTAAAATGTTGGTAATTATGGAATATAAAAAAATCCGTTATTGGTTTTTAGAAGCCCCTAGTTTTACAGTGAATTTTCCTTAATTTTTCTATGGAGGCTTGAAGTACTTGAACGGTTTTTGTGAAACTCCTGCGTGGAAAGCATAAAGCAGGTTAAAAACACCGCTAAGAGACGATTTTCAGGATTAAGATTATTGGCTTGACTTTCTCCCATGTGCATCAACAACAACAATATGGACATTCATTCGTGTAAACAACAAGGAATAAATTGTGTCCCATTCATGCATCCAACCAACAAGGAATGATTTGTATTCCATTCATGCATCCAACCAACAAGGAATGAATTGTGTTCCATTCATTCGTGTAAACAACAAGGAATGAATTGTGTTCCATTCATGCGTGTAAACAACAAAGAATGAAATGTGTTCCATTCATTCGTGTAAACAACAAGGAATAAATTGTGTTCCATTCATGCGTGTAAACAACAAAGAATGAAATGTGTTCCATTCATGCGTCCAACCAACAAGGAATGAATTGTGTTCCATTCATGCGTGTAAACAAAAATGAATGAAATGTATTCCGTTCATGTGTGTAAACAACAAGGAATGAAATGTGTCCCATTCATGCGTGTAAACAACAAGGACAGGCATTTCACTAAAAAAACACCATTTTTAATCAGAAAATTTGAAAACTGTATAAACCACCAATATTTTAAGACCGTTATTTTTACGGTCATCGCACTTTCTCTAGCCTATACTTCGTACAGTGAGGAAGCAATGCATTTAAACGATTAGTGCCTTGCTCTCTGTTCTTGGAGAGGGGTCTCCATCAAGTGACTCTCTGATTATAAGGGTTTTTTAGACCAGAAAACTACGGCTGACGTAAATATAAGAGTAGATTCCTCCAGCAAGCAGGTGTGGCATAGCTTTTCACCAATCACGCCTACAATACATCATAGGAAGAGAACTTTACAGGTAATCAAAGTGTAATGTCACACGATTAAAAGTGCATGGTCCTTTCTGAGGCACAGATGCATGCCTCACACGTTACTCTTATCCTGACGTTCTTTGGAATAATTAAATAACAATCTTAAAGTACAAATCAGCGACTGGGTGTTGCGAGATGCACTTTAAGGTCTTCAAGTCTGACATCCACCCTCTCTACCAACTTCTTTCTCTTGCGTGCACTTAAACTGCCGTACTGGTAACACTGATAGTTCACAGACCATATAGTTGCGCGGGAAACAATAGAACCATCGTGCTAAGTGCTACGTCGTCCGCCGCTCCCTTATCTGACGGCCTTCGAACAAGTTTATGGCTAGGTCAGATCAGAGCAGTGCCACGTGTGGAACCCGCCGACGTACCCGGGAAAATTAGTAAAACAAAGTTCACTGTACATAAGTTATGTAGTTCAAACAGTTAATGTTCTATTAACAGTCAGGTTAATTCTGTTTTCTGATATTTTTAAACAGTCTTCCATGGTGAATAATTTGTAATAAATAATAAAATTCTTCCAGACAAAACAAAACTCTGTAATTGGACACGACTTATTTATAGCATAGGCGTCGGCAGCTGACACTAATTGCCACCCTAAGCAAACTTCGATTATCGAAAAATAAACGATTCCATCATCTATCATCTACTGGAATGAGATAGAAACACTACAAATGGTGTCAACAAATTCCGAAAGAGTGCATGAATGTTTCTATTGAAATATAAACGCTCTCATGCTATTTACGATAATACCATCCAGCGTATAAGTCGATCACGTAAAGTTACTTGCATACTTGTCAAAATGATAAGTACGGATAATTTACTGTATCAAATACCTAAGTAAGTATAATTTGTATAATAGATAATTAGAGTTAAATAAGAAATGTAAGAGTTTTAATGCATTTTTAGAAATAATAATAATAACACATTCTGTGCTATCAACAAAGTATAGTATAGTATTTTTATCGATCCCTGAAAGTACGGGTGGTGTACTTCTTTTATCCGCCTGTTCTGTCATCCGTCATCATGAAACAGTGTGACGTAAATGTGACGGTCTGACGGTCTTGAGAGTGACGGTTAATCGGGACTCTGCTATTAGCAAATATATAGGACTTTTGTCATGACAAGACAGTAGTCAGTGAATTCAATCGAAAAATTCAGGCTGTTAGAGAATAAGTGTATTGAAACTCTCATACTATTTACGATAATACCGTTCAACGTATAAGTCGATCACGTAACAGTCACGTGAATACTCTAATTAGCGCGCGCGGTGCTCTCACATATGATACATGAATACCTGTCAAAAGGTTAAGTACAGATAATGTACTACATTAAATACCTATGTATTTCTATAGTATATAATTAAAGTTAAATATAAAATTTAAAAGTTTTACTACATTTTTCAAAATAATAAAACATTCTGTGCTGTAAACACAGTATAGTGTGTTATTTGTCAATCGTCGAAAGTACGGGAGGTTGGTCTCTGTTTCACATTGACACACACACACACACACACACACACACACACACACACACACACACACACACACACACACACACACACTCACACACACACACACACACACACTTAGTGCTAAGGAACGGTACAGTCATAGATGACAATTAAAGAGGAGCGAAATCGGACCCTGGGTAACTGGCAGCGTTGGTGGGACGCATCAACAAATGGACGATGGACACACCAACTCATAGGTAACATCCAGGATTGGTGCAACAGGGAGCATGGGGAGGTAAACTTCTATCTCACACAGATTCTCGCTGGACACGGAAGCTTCCGAACTTACTTGTTCCGTTTCAGGCTAGAAACACACTCGGCTTGTCCCCTTTGTCTTCCAGTCGTGGAGGAAGATGCGGAGCATGTGTTTTTCCAGTGTCGAAGATTCGACGAGGACAGGATGAAGCTGCAAACTGCAAGGCGGCATTGCACCGGAAAGTTGCGACAATTATGGCATCAGAGGCTAACTGGAGGTTCATAGTGGGATTCTCTGCAATGGTCATGAAGAGGTTGAGGGCTGAAGACCGAGAAAGGAGAGTAAACTCTGCAGACGAGTAGGCGAACAGCCAGTCCACCTCTCAACAAAGTAATGCCTGGCAGCGGTTCTGTGGGGGAGGTTTACGGAAGAGGAATGCTTTTGGTGGATTTTTTAGTGGGTAGCAATATATCCTAACTTGAGTTTGAACTTACTTCTACACTCTGGAGTAATGACGATAACCTAACCCAGGTCGTCTATAAAGCACACTCTGGAGTAATGACGATACCCTAACCCAGGTCGTCTATAAAAGATTTTGTCCACCTTTTTTGGCATCGCAAAACACACACACACACACACACACACACACACACACACACACACACAGAGAGAGAGAGAGAGAGAGAGAGAGAGAGAGAGAGAGAGAGAGAGAGAGAGAGAGAGAGAGAGAGAGAGAGAGAGAGAGAGAGAGAGAGAGAGAGAGAGCTATATTTGTTCTAGGTTAGGAGTTTTATAGTAAGCAAATCCGCCAAGTTTGGTAATTTTTCAGCTTGTCTTTTAAACGCCAAACGTGCGAAACCAACAGACATTCCGCCGGAAAATATTACCATTTACCGTCCTTCTTGCGTTTAATGGCGCCACGCCGAGTTATCAGCAATTTCTCGCTGTTGACGAGATCTCGTGCCTTGACTGCTAATATACGGCTACAGAATTGCCCAAGGCTACCAACTGCCGGAAACAGATTACATATGTAGGCCACGATAAGACGAGCATTGTTTTATTTGAGGCAGATGAATACGAAATATAAAGTTTCGTAACACTGTCTCGTGTGTGCTTCCGTGAACATGGTGCTCTCATCACAAACAGGCTGCCAACTTCTTCATTTTTCAAAATGACAGGACGAATAAATAATATCCAACACAGAGGAATTTATAAGATTTTGTAGTTTTTTTTAAAAATTTCAAAAATTTGTATTTATTAAAATTATTTTATTTTTTTTTACTTTACCTTAAATTTAAAGACAGAACATGAGTAAAAAAATTCAATAAGTGAATTCTACTTGTTAAAATGGTATTTTGTGCGAATAGCTTTTGCAATGTTATTTAACGTATATAAATTAATCCGATTTACTTTAAATTTTAAAACGAATATTTCAACACCTTCTCGTTGATGTCTGAAGCACTGATCAGTCTGATGCGTCTCTGAACTGCAGACATCGAAGTTCTTAGTTGGAGCTCCAGTTTCTACATTGCGCTGATCAGAGGTCCCAAATGCCTACTAACGGCTATGACGCATGCCCCCTCAAAATTCGATAACTTTCTATACTTCAGTGAACAAAAATATCATTTATATATTTTTATTGACTTATCTCAATATTTTCAATAGTTGTGAGAAGATATTCTTATAACAATATTTATTTTATCCCCTTTTTAAAATAATTATGAAACAAATAAATATTGCCCGTCCCCCAAAAAATGTTGATGGCACATTTTGCGCTATGCGCCCTCCGCCTTGACCCTCTGACGCTGATCCCTCATCCTCATTAGACTTCCTAGCATAAAAATACAGACGTTAAGAAGAATGTTTTTCTCGTTGACATTTGGAATTAGCAATAAATTTAAAGACAATCACAATAAATAAAACTACACGCTATACAACATAGTTCTTCAGAATGAAATAATAATATTTTGGTCGTAATCTCTCCAAAAAGCATCGTCTAAAAACTATCCCAGGTGGACTAAGGAGGAAATATTTTGGAAAGGACAAATTTTAAGAAAGATTTTTGGACCAAAAGTGTTGACGTGGTAATGACGGGTAAAGAAGAAAAAGGAAATTACAGAATGTACAGGAAAGGTTGTTTAGAACAGTAGGAGAATGGAAAGAAGGAAGAAAGGAAGGAAGACAATGAGTGAAAATTTGTGAAAAATACTTTTGAGAGGACGATGTCGGAAAATAATTGTGGAAGATGAGGAGGGAAATTTGAAAAACATCGCGAAAGATAGATGACTGTAAGGAAAGAGGTCCAGGTTCTTCCAGGACCGCTGCACCAATGAGTCATTAAGTAAACAAGAAAGACGAACGTTGTAAGAACGTCGAAAGCTGTCATTAGCTTCCCGTATGTCTAGGAGTTAGGTAAAACCGATTATCTCGTAATGTTCTCTTCCAATTAAAAGAATTAAAGCAGCTCGAGCAGTGGATGCGGTGCGGCCATTAGGCTGGCGACATTGATGTGCCCCACAGAGTAATAACGTTAATGTGTTGTCCACATTTAGCTGAGCAATGGAAGGAAGGCCGCACGCACGACGCACGACGCACGACGCATCGACACACCAGTAACCACTGTTGTGTAAACTGTAAGTGTTAGCCTAATGCCAGTCTAAATCAAACTGGAGCAGCTTTCATGCAATGTCCATCCGCAGGAAGAGTTGTGTCAAATGACTGTCCCAGGCTTATAAACATTTATTTTCTTGGCATCGCACCAAAAAAGCAATTAAATATAATTTAAACACTGTATTATCGTAACACACAATGCTTCCTCATTCTTAGCGGAGAAGGGAAGCGATATAAACGCGACAGTTACTTACTTCTCGTTTTAATCCGTAAACGTTGGCTAGCGAACCAAACATAACACTGTGCCTCCTAAAAGAATGCAAATTATAAAAACAATATTGAATACTAAAGAAATCTAAGGAAAAACATATATCAAATCTGACTGGTTTTATTATTTGCAATAAAATAATGACGACAAAAACACAATAATGGCGGCAAACACTTGTGTCGCTGACATGGAAGAAGCGAATTACCAAAATTTTTTTCTTTTATCTTATCCTTTTTTGAAATTCTGATTTCATCGTCATAATTATGATTAAAATGTCCATATATTTGTATTTTAAACATCCAAAGTACACTGAAAATAGGAAAATGAACTCTGACCGTCGTCAAATTAGATTTCAATTTCAACGGGTTTTGAAAATTCAAAGCGTCAATGTATAATTTTTTTTAAGCTGATTACGACGGTGAAATCAAATTTTCAAAAATATTGAAGATTCTAAATGACCGCCATTTTGAAGCTGTTGAACGATTTTTTCTGGTTAACGAACGAGGCCTAGCTATTCCGATAATCGATTTTTGTACTAAGTTCAAATAAAATCTGACTAATGGAAATTCACCAATAAAAATGTAAGTACTGTATCTAATTATTCATCCAACCCTCCCCTCTCCCCCCCTCTCTCTCTCTCTCTCTCTTTCAATATATATATATATATATATATATATATATATATATATATATATATATATAGAGAGAGAGAGAGAGAGAGAGAGAGAGAGAGAGAGAGAGAGAGAGAGAGAGAGAGAGAATTTTGTGTTACACATTAACTCTGGAACGTCTGGACCAATTTTAACTGTAAGAGTATTACACTCTTCCCAACAGGAGGGTGCAGACTAGCTGCACCTATTGAGAGGATTTAGACGTCCCTCGCGGTACCCGAGTCTAACACACACTTACAACACTACACTTATGACTTTTAACACCCTACACTTACACTACATTTAGGAAATCCCAAGCTAAGATGGAACAGCATACGCCGAGGGCTGCATGGCTAAGGGGAGCTTAGTTTTTAGTATGCGAACTTTGGATACCGGGCGACCTCCAGTTTAAATTAGCCTTACCTATGCATGTGGGGCTCTGCATGGGTGGACTTATTTTTCCCTAGCTGATCGTGGGACCATTTATGGATACACAACAATCTAGTTCAACTAATACACACCTTGGGGGACTTTCAGAAGTGGACCTGAGGAGTGGTAGTTTGGGTAAGGAGGATACTGCGGTTGAATTCAGTCCCGTTGAATCCATCAGTGTCGTATCGGGGCCGACTGTGGGGCTGCCAGGCAGTTCTACTGTGTTGGTTTCTGATGGAAGTTGTATTTCTGGGGGACCTGCAAAGGTGGACCTGGGAGACAGCAGTTTGGGTAAGGAGAAAAATGGGGGTGTAATCATTCCCAATGACTCCGTCAGAAGTGATGTGCAGGAAGCTGTGGATCTGCCAGTCAGATCCATTCAACCTGCCATTGAAGTAGTGAGAGATGGGGTTGAACACCTCACTCTTACTAAAACAGCTGTCAAACGTCCGTCAGGAGCGCAAAGGCGCCTACTGCGGAGAGAAAAGGCAGCAGCACAAGGGCTTCCAGTAAAAGCTGGAGCCAGTAAACCCAAAAGTGAATAGTCGGTAGAGGTGAGACAGGAAGGATCGGGGGTCCAGGACCACCGAGCTGGTGTCTCAAACCCAAAGCGACTACGATCTGATGGGAGTAATTCCGGGTCTGAGGTGACAAAGAAATCTCGGACCTGTAACTGGGCTGGTAGAAAACAGCACTCTTTAAAAGGAGGGCTGCCAGCTGGAGGTTCTCTGGCGAGTGTTAAGGTGGTCATTGTACCAACTAACTTCCCGGGAGCAGTTATGTCATTAGAGCAGGCGGAGGCGATCCAGGAGATTATTGTGGGCGAGATTCTCTCCCTTGATGATGTGGGTTCAGCTCCCAGATTCCTTAGCTCTCATCATGAGGGCGGAGCCTTTTGGATAACCGAACCAAACACTGGCTTGAGAATAGGGTTCTCGCTATAACAATGGCAGGGGGCCTAGTGCTCAAGGTGGAATTAGCCAGGGTGGTGTTTCAGACGGTGAAGGTGATGGTCTGGATACCAAAATCCCCTGGACAAACTTCCACCAGTTTAACTGCTGAGGATGATTAAAGTCCAAAATACTGGGCTCAAGACTCAGCAATGGAGGGTCCTCGATCAAAAGGTGACAGAGTCTGGGAAGACTGTGGTACTGGTGATTGAAGAGGAATCGTTGAAGACGATGAAGGAGGTGGGCTAAAGGATATGTATGGGCCTCTCTAGAGTTGTCTTCAGAGTGATCTCTGCCCCCAAAATGGATGAGAGTAGTTCAAGCCAACCTCCATCACAGTAAGGCGGCAACTGCTGTCTTACGGAGGTTGCTTGGGCAAGGAAAAGCCGACTTTGCCTTGGTTCAAGAACTATGGGTGACGGGAGGCAGAATAGCAGGACTGACCATTGGCGGAGGTAAGTTTATTTATGACAGATCTGATGCTAGGCCTAGGACTTGCATAGTTGTTAGGAATAATATCGAGATACTTGTGTTGTCTTCTTTATGTTCCAGGGATTGTACTGCAGTTAGTACAGAGCTACGTGTGGGATCTGGGAGTAGAAGGGTTGTCATGACTTCTGCTTAGCTCCCACACGAGGAAATGGACAGCTTCCCGCCTGTCAGTTTGAGAAGAGTGATGGAGTACTGCGGTGATGGAGCGGTTGAGCTCCTGGTTGGGGCAGATGTCAACGAACATCACACGATGTGAGGGAGCAACAATACAAACATTAGTGGTGAGCTTTTACTTTCCTTTAGTGTAGCAAATAATCTTTATATCCTTAATAAAAGTAATACACCTACCTTCGTAACGAAGACTAGAAGTGAGGTTTTAGATCTTACCCTGGGGACCAAGGGCGTGTACGCTGCATTGGGTATGTGGCGTGTGTCTAAAGAGCCGTCTATGTCGGTTCATAGGCATATCGTCATGGATCTCGGGGTAATAAACAGATCTGTACACACTTATCGAAATCCTAGGAATACTAGATGGGAGGCCTATGAAGAAAAGCTTAGGGATCTTAGGAGGCCGATAAGTAATTCGCATGAATTAGAGTAAGCAGCTGGAAGACTGGCGGAGATAGTTGTGGACTCCTTTCATGAGAATTGCCCCTTACGAAGAAGGTTGCTGAGGTTAATGTTAAATGGTTCACCCAGACACTTTCTGAGCAAAGGGGACAGGTTAGAAGGCTGTTCAATGTGGCTAAGCGTTACGGTAAGTGGGAGACCTATAGGCGGGCCCTGATCAAGTATAATAAAGCATTAAAAAGGGCGAGACGGGACTCGTGGAGGAAGTTCTGCAGGGAGGTCAGTCGTACTTCTCAGGGGGCACGACTTCACAAGGTCCTAATCTTGAACCCTATGAGGAACCTTGTTGGTCCTAATGGGGAGTATACAACAACTGGAAAGGACACCTTGGAAGTCCTACTCAGGGAACACTTTCCTGACTCTGTGGTTAGGGATGTGGGAAGGAAGCGAGTGTCTGATGTTCCCTATAGGAAGCCAAGTAGGGGAGATTGAAAAATCGCAAATCAAGTTTTGGACTTGGATAAGGTGAGATGAACCATTAATACTAACCATTAATGAACCATTAATACCATTAATAATAATCAAGTCACCTGGTCCTGATGGTATTTTCCCGTCACTTTTGCAGCATGGAGGAGAGCCTATAACTGTCATTCTGTGCAGATTGTACCGGGCCAGCATAGCCACTAGGTATGTACCTCTAGGGTGGAAAGCGGCCCGTGTAGTCTTTATTCCAAAGCCGGGGCGAGCTTTTATACTGACCCTAAGGCTTTTAGACCAATCAGTTTGACTTCGTTCTTTCTGAAGACATTAGAGAAATTGGTAGATAGATATGTCAGAGGGGTAATGATTCCTCTACATGTCAGTCAGTATGCCAACAATCAGGAAAAGGTTGTGAGAGTACACTTCATAATTTGGTTCACAGATTGGAAGGGACTCTAGAGACCAAAGAATACGCCCTCGGTGTCTTTCTAGATATTAAGGGAGCTTTTGACAACGCTTCACATGCTTCAATGCTTCGTGCCCTGTCTAGATGCGGGGTGGATAATACCGTGTGTGGCTGGGTGGAGGACATGTTACATGGGAGGTCAGTTGTAGCTAAAGCTCTAGGAGAAAAGGTGGAGGTGGAGGTTGTCAGGGGCTGTCCGCATGGGGGTGTTTTGTCCCCTCTCTTATAGAACCTGGTGGTGGACTCACTCCTGAATCTTCTCTCGTCAGAGGGATGCTATACCCAAGGATATGCCGATGATTTAGTGGTGCTAATCCGTGGGAGGCATGGTAATACAGTGGTAGATCTCATGAAGAGAGCCTTGTCACTGGTGGAAACCTGGTGTAGTCAGGAGAACCTGGGGGTTAACCACAGGAAAACTACTCTGGTTCCTTTTACCAGAAAGAGGATTACCCCGCATTTAGGAGGACTCAAGCTCTTTGGGGAGACAATTCTAGTTGCAAATGAGGTGAAGTATCTAGGCTTGGTGTTGGACACTAAGTTAACCTGGAATGCTCATCTGGGGCGAATCGTGGGGAAAGCCAATAAGTCTTTAATGGCAGTTAGAAGAATGGTTGGCAAAACATGGGGACTGTGACCAGGAATGATGAAGTTTATCTATACTGGGATCATTAGACCTGTGGTGTGCTATGGTGCTGTGGTGTGGTGGACTAAGGTCGAATAGAGGGGGGCCAGAGTGTTTCTGACTAAGTTGCAGAGGTTGGCCTGCCTGTGTATCACTGGCTGTATAGACACTGCACCAACGGCAGCCATGGAGATCATTCTTGGATTTCCCCCTATTGACCTTTTTGTCATGGGGGAGACACGTAAAGCAGCTTACAGACTGCAGGGTGGTGGTGGCTGGCTACCCTCTATTTATGGGCATGCTAGAATCACAGCCAAGATCTTTGACCCAATTTTGATGATGGGGACTGATCAGATGGTTAAACGGCACATAGTATCTAGACCCTTTGATGTCAACTTAGCCTTTGAGGGGAGAGATTGGGTGTTGGAAAAACCTGGAGACATAGTATGGTATACAGATGGCTCCAAGACAAAGTCAGGCACTGGTGCTGGGGTGTACGGTCTGAGTAATTACCCAGGGACAGCATACAACAGTATTTCAGACTGAAGTGATGGCCATTAATGACTGTGTTCGGGAGAACTTGGATCGGGGCTTCAAAAAGGCACGTATTCATATTCATACCAATAGTCAGGCAGCAATAAAAGCACTTGCGGGTCCTATAATACAGTCTAAGCTGGTCTGGGAGTGTAGGAAAAACCTTGACATTCTATCCCGAGATAACTGGGTAACTCTTCACTGGGTTCCGGGACAAAGGGGAGTTGAGGGTAATGAGGAGGCGAACCGACTGGCTGGACTTGGATCTGCATCTGAGTTTATCGGACATGAGCCGGCTTTAGGGATTTCTCTATCGTTGGCCAGGTCTGCTATTAATGAATGGATTACATGTCAACACCAGGTAAGATGGTAACATCTTCATGGGCATTTTCATAGTAAACGTCTCTTAAGCAAAGTTCCTTCTGGAGGAATCAAAGGGGCAGCAGATGTCCTGGGAAGAGCACTACTCAGGAGGATCATGGGACTCATAACAGGGCACTGTGGTCTGAGGGTGCACATGAACAGAATAGGTGTGTACCACGGAGAAACCGTGTGTAGATTGTGCAGGAAGGAGGAGGAAACTGCAGGTCACATAATTTATGATTGTGAGGATCTTGCTAGTAGGAGGCTAGGGGTTTTTGGTTTCCAAGACCCTAGGGATCTTCAGCAGAGTGAGCTAGTCAGTGAGTTGTTGGAACTTATTAGGGGCACAAATCTGCTGAACTAGGTATTTTAAGAGGTAAGTTGCACAATAGGTCAGTTGATCGCAGTGCCTGGGGTTGAACTAATCCCTTCCTCTAGAATATAATCTTATAATCTTAATTACACCCTTAGCGATATTTAAAAATTAGTGTCGTATTCATAATTGGTGGGGTCGTATAAATGAATAGTGATAGTCCCGAAGCAGTTTTAGTCCAAGTTCATCTATGGGGGTGGAAAATAACAGAGAAAGTTGAAAATTCCCAAGATCAGTCATTAGAACGATGAGGTAATTAAACTGATAAGATGAAATGGGGAATATTAAAACAGAGTACAAAGTAGACAAAACTAAAGATAGGAGGACACCCAGCCTAACAATTTGGTACAGACCTACTTGCCGATATGAAGGTATGTTTATATAAAACTACTAGCTGAATAACCATGTTTCGCTAAAGTATTTTATCAACAGAAATGTAGGAGCTAACGTAATCTCTTGAATAGCAGCGAAAATTTGTTGTGGGTTTGTAATTCAGGCAGCCCGTAAACGGCACAGTTGCATTGACATAATTAATACGTTAAATTAAGCAATTATTACTTCGATTAGACAACTTTAAAACCTGGCCCAGTATCTAAATAACGATCCAAGCAGTGGTTTAGATTTATATTGCGAACAGACACACATACTTTTGATTTTATAGTTGTAGATTAAATCTATATCACCGCTTCGATTTTTGTAATTTTTCCCGTTATTTAAGTCTTGGCATTTAATTGTAATATTTGGGCACTTGAAGTAAACCTAAACAAAACGGAGTGCATGTGCATTGGGAGGGCCGAGCAGAATCTTCTATTGGAACAAAACACACAAATCAAAGAGCGTACAACTTACAAGTATTTGGGAATAACAATTACTAGTGATGAACTCTTGGACACAACGATAAAAAACGATAAAAAACTCTTCTTCTTTGGAAGAAGAGCAATAAGGATACTTTACAGCATCATATGGGAACAACGGATATCAAAAATAAATATACAGAGAATACATAATGCGATTATAAAAAGTATAATCTCATGTGGAAGCGAAGTATGACCACTGAAACAAAAAACATAAAAATGTCTTGAAGCTACAGAAATGGACAATTGACAAGGAGTTGCAGGTCAGTCGAAACAGGAAAAGATAAAAATGTAAGAATCCTTGAAATCATGGTTGCGAAGCACACCATTGTAGACGACATCAAGACAAAACAACTTCAATGGTATGGTCAAGTCCAAAGGATGGACGAAACTCGAAATGCGGATTGGAAACCATACGGTCGCAGAAAAAGAGAAAGACCGAGACTTAGTTGGAGAGAAGGAATTGATAACGAAAATGAGAGAGAGAGAGAGAGAGAGAGAGAGGATCAAGATCTATGAAAAGATAAAGAAAAATGGAATATTACACAGGCTTATACACGTAAGAAAATATAGAGTCGCTTCCGGGCTGTTCATTTCGCGCGCTACTTTCAGCGTGCCCTTTGCGTGCGCTAGCCATATTTTTGAACGCTGTAAGGTCAGCCTATCTGCGCGATGACGTCATCGCTATTCTGGCTCGCCCTAGTTTATTGGGTTTTTATCTGTTTTTGGGACAAATATTTTATCTCGATAATCCGCGAATTACTCCTTGCGCGGGCCTCCGCTCTCCGCAGTGACATTAAACTAACTGTAACGCGCTGGGGGGTGGCTATAAGTGTAGTCTGTTTGTGTTGAGCAACGTTTTAAATATATGGCAATTCGTAACTAGCGAATTTCCACGAACTATAGGAGCGCCCATCATGGTAACACCCAGACCCAGAACCTTGAAATGACCACCGATCCTGATCGATAGCGTTTTAACGAGAGAGTGCGCACACGTTCGCTATTTTGAACCGATTTGATTCAAATTCGCACAAAAATCGATTTTGTTAACAGCTTTGACAAAATCCGTGACGGACAGCTCGTCACCAAGCAAAATCCGTTTAAAATTTCAAAATAGCAGCAATTTGAAATCTTCAAAAAATTATAACTTTTTAAAAATCTTATTTTTTGTTATAACTGGTGTTAAAATCGGCATTTTGCATTTTGAAAATTCATTGAAATTAAGAAAATTAATTTGACGGCGGTCAATGCTCGCTTATCGCATACGCTATCAAAACGCTAATTTATACAGATGATATTATGATGGCGAAATCAGATCTGCTCCCATTCACTGCCGCACTCTTGTAATGTTTGCCTATAGAAACAAAAAGTACATAGCCTACTCCGGAAGCTAAGCTAGCGGCCGTCACCTCTTCAACATAACATGTGACTATAAACACGTGACCTGTTAACGCGGTCACACCTATTGGCGATACTCAAGCTGGTCAGTGCCAACTTGATTCTGTTCCAACGTACTTTCACTGCCTACATGATTAGGCCTTGTACTGCTCGGTCACGTGATACAGGTCTACTTCATTCATTAGTGTCTCGCTCAAGTATTCATGTAGGCTTTCTTTTTAAGATTGGTAATGAGTAAACAAAAATCGATACAGAGCTATTAGTGATGTTACGGCGCCATCTGTAATAACAAAGTAACTTCGAGTACTCCCTTTAGGCCAAGAAGGATACGTAATCACGGCACGCAGCTCTCTCGCTGACATTGTAGGAGAGGATTTCTAATATTTTTTAATTTTACAGTAATTTGATTTTATTTCCTTAACAAAGTTTAAGTCTGAATTAATCACTATTTTTAATTTTAAAATTATATTTAAAATACGAAAAGGAACCTTGACCGCTGTCCAATAGGCTACATTTATTGAACTACACGAACTATGATATTTTACAACTAAAGATTTTATAGAAGACCTAAATAAGTCTTGCTTAAATAAGTCTTGAAAACCTGTGAACCACTTCGAATCTTGTTAAAATTAAATAATCTTTGATAGGCGTATAGTCAGACTTTTACATTTTATAGTAACGTCTCCATTCCAATTTTTACATTTGTATTTTTAAAAGCAAAAAACCCATACAGAATGTAAAAAAACGGACCCTAACCTACAAGACCTTTAAAACGGCATATCAGACAAAATTTTATTTTAAAAATAGCTGAGTAATTTGAGACGTTGATTAACACCAGTGTAAAAGCTAATAGATTCGAAATTAAACAAATTCTTACGATTAATTCGAACTTAAAAGTATGTACTTAAAAGCATCTTAAGTTAACATCAAAAGTCTTAATGAGTGGAATCGGAGGCCTTTTTTATGTTCATATATTATAATCTTAAAACAATAAGCTGAACATTGAATCGGAACTAACAATTCGTAACAAAACAACTGAAATTAAATTTCTGTTTAACTGCAACCTAAATCTAACACATTAACAAAGAGAGAAATTTGACAACAAAAGAATACATACAAATATATATTAAACGTAAATCAATAAATTACGTCATTAAGTTAACTCTAAAAGGTTTCTTCACTTCAGGTGTTGCGTATAATTTATATTAAGAAGTTGATAGGCTTCCACATTCACATGAATTTGCAGTCTTCTTTTATGAAGCATAGCGAATGTTTTGTTTGTATCTTCTACAAAATTTAAATTTAAGTCGGCATCATTACGTGGGTACCACTTCGTATTAGTAATTGTCCGAATGACAATATCCTGTACTCGTTGAATTTTCAAACTGTTAAATTTCCTCGTACACCCCCAAATCATGCGTCCACATAGGTTTTATCACAGATTAGTACAATAAATAGCTTTTTGTTGTAAAGATTTAAATGCGATTTTCTCCCAATCAGCCAATACAGTTGACGAAATTTTTAGCTTCGTCGTCTCTGCTTTTTTACTAGCACGGATTTTCCAAGTTAAACATTTATAGCAAAGTTGCGGTATATTTTGATCAGATGTGGAAACTGTTTGGTCAGGATAAACGTGTCTCAATGCAAATATTACTTGGGATGATTTCGATCGATCGATGATATTATATTATTATATTATAATATTATTATGCATATTATTATATTATTATGCAAGGTACCTTCTAACCTTGCATCGTCTTAGCTTACTAGAGATACAGAGCCCAGCAGGTAAGTGAGCACAACGCACTGATATTCCAGTCAGTAGGCATAATTGCGTGCAATAAAGTGCAAGTTGGGACTGAGTGAGTATTGTTTTGTCGGTAATGTGTCGGCGGGAACCAGTGTGAAATAAAACAACAGAAAAACAATGAGACATAAAAAACAGTGGCTAAATGTGAAACAGAAATGCGCATAATGAGTTGTAAGGAGAGACGAGGCAACTAAGACTAGCAGCTCAACCATTGCTCAAACTTTCTCTATTCACAGAAACTAAAAGTCAATATACACTTTTTTTAAATTTTAACACACTTCATAGTGCAGTCGATATGCCTATGCACACTGACGGCCGATGCATTGTTCGGCAACTACTTTGTTCGGCAGTTGATCCTCGAATCATCCGTTAGGATACTAAACGAACATCAAAAATATAATCTTGGATTTGTTTATAAAAAGTACGCTTTTTGAGTAATTTGAAAAGTATTATGGCCTCCAACTGTTCCTTACTGTTTTAAAGCTACGTTTCTGAAAAATGTCAAATCTATCGTTTAACAGTTGTTTTATTAAAGTGGCTGTATGCAAGAATACGTCAAGATTTTTTGTAATTTGTAGGTATTTTTACCTTTAAACTATTTACAGGAGTAAAAAATGTCTACAAAAAATAAAAAACGAACCATAATCCAACTTAAAATACCTTTAAAATTACTTATTGTATCAAACATAATTAATTATCTTGTGCATTGTTAATTAATAACAATGCTAATAAATTGTCTTATAGCTAATAAATTCAATACGACTGGCAGTAACCACAGAGCCTTAAGTCGTTTTAAAAAATATCAACTAGTTAGTAAAAATATAAAAAAATCGCAGTTTGCTTATAACAAAATGTTTCCGGACATATGTTTACAGAAAATTGCACCGCTGACCAATAACTTTTATTATTAATATAATAATAACCACCTCCTGAATATATAAATATATATATATATATATATATATATATATATATATATATATATATATATATATATGGGTTGACAATCCTCCATGGTTATTATCGTACAAAAATATAATAGGAAAAAAGTTTTTTAAAGAATTTATTAATGATAAAATTATTAAAATAAAATAAATAGATCTTTTCAAATATAAAATAACAAAATTAAAAAATGCAAATGCTTAAGAACTAAATAACAATTAATAAAACTATATAAAAATAACACAGATATAGTTATTTAGAATAAAACATAATAAATTATATTTTATTGCACACATTTAGGCGTCGCACTCATCGGGAGCCGAAGTATAATATTTTAACTTTTTGATGTAAAGTACAGCCTAATCAACATACATAACCGTTGCAAACTTGTAGAACATGTTTAATTGTAGTGCGTGCGTGTGCGTGTGCGGGGGCGCGCGAGCGTGTGTATATGTGTATTGTACATAGTATGACAGTAAAAGCATTCACTTGCACACCAGTCCCCTGAATGCAGCCTCTAGAAATGAACCTTTGATAAATTGTTTACTTTCGTTTCCTGTAAATACAGATGACTCCTGAGGTCCTGCCGGGCTACCAAGCGCCCGAACCGCAGCTGAGGTAACGACCGATGTTGACATAACTGGACCGTTTCCAGTCCACCACAGACACGGAAAGTCTGCTGACGATGTAACCGGATACTTGTGGAAACGTCCGATTCAGACCACAATCGTATGTAGCAACTGTGGAACTGCGGTGCGCCGATCTATCATGTTACGCGCGCTAACTTGGACTGGCCGAGTTGGGTATGGCGTATGGAAAACTTTCTTATCTCAGCTCCTGTACAATTTGCTCAAAGTCTCGGTTTATCGTACTGTTTCCATTCGTATCGCATAAGAATAATTTAAAACTTTAAACCATTCCTCTTTTCCATTCCCCCTCTGTTCCCCATCTGGTAGAATTACCAACAGCTCATTTTAAAGCTGTGATCAATAGCCTAAGCATCCGAATAGTGTCTGAGTATTTTTGAAGTCTCGCTGCAACACTAAAGCTTACAGTCAAATTCAGTTCCCCCGCCCACTTGGAGCGCGAAACACTTTGAAAATGTCACATACGGTTTTGGCGAAACGTCG
Source organism: Callitettix versicolor (assembly GCA_022606455.1). Classification (NCBI taxonomy): domain Eukaryota; kingdom Metazoa; phylum Arthropoda; class Insecta; order Hemiptera; family Cercopidae; genus Callitettix; species Callitettix versicolor. The sequence goes on along the minus strand of CM040190.1, from coordinate 38,500,477 downwards.
GAAACAGTTGTGACGAACAGATATAAACTCTGGTTTTCAATGTAATTCACATTTTCCTGTATACAAAAACAAACACACACACTCTCTCTCTCTCTCTCTCTCTCTCTCTCTCTCTCACACACACACACACACACACACACACACACACACACACACATATATATATATATATATATATATATATATATATATATATATATATATATATATATATGAATTTAAACGACCCCCTCAAAACGTGATATAGAAGCCCATTTTTAAGTCTCGAGTGTGGGTATAACCATTTCAACTCCAGTGGCAATAGTCGAGTGTTTTAGCACTCTCGTTTTTGTCAATTTCAGTCTGATTTAATTGAAACTTGGCACAAAAATCGATTACAGTAACAGCTTGACAAGTTATGTTACTCAGCAAAATCAATTCAACATTTTAAAAATTAACATTTAAAATTTCAAAGAATCTTAAATATTTTTATCTTACTAGTCTTTACATCATAAGTATCGTTAAAATCGTGAATTATCACTTAAAAAGTTAAAATTTTGTTGGAAAATAATAAAACGAATGAGACAGTGGTCAGGGTTCATTTTCCGTATTTTCACAGTAAAAGTTTAAAATTTTAATATATGCTGATTGTAATAATGAATATGATAGTGAAATAGATTTAAAAAAAAATATTTTAAAAGATATTATAAGAAAATGGCTTGCAAGACAGTGGCTACCTTTACGTTATTCTATTACGCATAGGCTATATATAGCACTGACTTTATATAGACTAACGGCTCATGTATTTACAACTTAACATTCTTTAAATACAATGTATTCTATCTTATCCGTAGTTTATGACAGCGTCAAGGTCATTCATTCAGCGGCTAGATAATACCGGAAGTACCTGTTGGCGGCAACATATTGCATGTTCAACAATACAAGTAAGTTGTCGGTTTATATTACGAATATTACAAAATCCCTTTTGACTAATTTTGAACCCAACCACAATAAAAATAAGAAAATGAACCCAAACAGCCGTCAGGTTAATTTTTCTGTTTTCAGATTCCTAGCGCCGGTTAAAAATGTAAGATAAAATTTAGATTTCTTAAGATTTATAATAACCGCCTCTTTGATACTGTTGAACGGATTTTGTTGGGCAACCAACTTACCCAAACGATTGCCAAAATGGATTTTTGCGTCAAGTGCTATCGGATCAAAATGGCAAAACGCTACAGCAGGACACTGAAACACACGCACGCGTGCACCACTATGTCCGAGACCGGTATAACCAAGTTCAACTGTACATAACATTTGAGAAAAGTCAGGCGCTTTTTTAAAGGGTTATTGTCCGGGTCTTACCATGATGACAGCTTTAATAACGTATTCCCCAAAGGGAATCCTCTGAAAATGTGAAAAACTACAATAAAATGTTGGTAAATAAGAAAATTGTAGTAACACTTGCTTAACGATGACTTGCGCAAAGAGTAATTTTAGTGTAGTACTGAACAACAAGCTTACATTACATCATTACTCTAACAGGACACTGTACAGTAAATCCGTCTATGTATATAGGTGGTGACCATATTTTCCAAGAAGAAATCCGAAACTTTTTATACATGGGGGAGTTTTTATTTCATGCCAGCATAATAAAACACAATTGCTGCACGCAGCTGTCTCGCTGACGTGATAGAAGCAAATTTCCAAAAGTACTTCACTTCATCTTACATTTTTTTGAAATTCTGGCTTCACCATCACAGTCTGCATGCATAAATAAGCACTGAAAATACTTTCACATTGCACTGAAAATACGAAAATGAACCCTGACCGCCGTCAAAAAAAAATTCTTTATTTCAAGAATTTTGAAAGTTTGAAACGCCAATTTATAACGCTGATTACGATGGTGAAATCTGATTATCAAAAACATTTAAGACAAAAAACTTACGAACTTTTAATGATTTTAAAACCTTAAAATGACAGTTCAGATGCCATTTTAAATCCGTTAAACAAATTTTACCGATTAAGAAACTTTTCCAAGCGACGGTAATATACGAGGGTTGATCAAATATAAACGAGACTGACTTTCTAAAAACTTTTCCGTTGGACATTGAACTTTAAAGGGTGGGGTTTCAGGTAGCCTGGGAGGTTTGGGACGGGCGTAGACGGGCAACATTTCCGTTCGGACCCTTCAGTATAAAACTATACAATGAGTGAGAGTGAAGTGCACGTTTCCGTGGAGCAGAGAATTATTATTAAGTTTTTGGCCAAGGAGGGGGTCAATCCGACTGAAATCTTTCGTAGATTGACGGCTCAATACGGGGACAGGACCCTGTCAAGAGCTCGCGTTTTTGCTTGGCACAAGGAATTCGCCGAAGGACGGGAAGCAGTAGAAAACCTCAGCCATGATCATCGCCCGACCACTTCCGTCACGGACGAAAACATTGATGCTGTTCGGAAGCTCCTGGACGAAGACAGACGTATATCGCTGCGATTTATTGCAGATGAACTCCAGTTGAGCTATGGTAGCGTTCAAAAAATCGTTACATCAAACCTGGAACTCAGCAAAGTATCTGCAAGGTGGGTTCCACGAATTTTGACCGACATTCACAAACGGAATCGTTTGGAGATTTGCCAGCGACTATTGACCCAATTTGAAAGAGATGGTGAGGCATTATTAAACCGGATTGTCACCTGTGACGAAACATGGGTTCACCATTACACTCCCGAGTCGAAACAGGCAAGTATGGAGTGGCGGAAGAGGGGAGAGAGGGCGCATCTGAAGGCCAAATCACGATCGTCGGCCGGGAAGGTAATGGCCACTGTATTTTTCGACAATCAAGGCGCCTTTCACGTCGATTTCCTCCATCAACGACGCACAATAAATGCACAATATTATTGCGATGTTTTAGAGGCCGCAAAACAGTCTTTTCGTAGGAAAAGGAAATCTAAACCGGCGAGAAACGTCATTCTTCTTCACGATAATGCTCGACCACATTCGGCGAACGCTACAAGGCTTAAACTCGATCAATTTGGCTGGGAACCAATGGAACATCCCCCATACTTATCACCCTGCGACTATCACCTGTTTGGGCCACTCAAAGAGGCGCTTGGAGGCCAGCGTTTCGAAGACGATTCTGCGGTGGAGACCTTCGTGCTCCAATGGCTCAATGAACGCCCGAGAACTTTTTACGAAGATGGAATTAAAAAACTTCCAATCCGGTGGGAAAAATGTGTTACTCGTGCGGGAGACTATGTAGAAAAATAAGTTGTATCAAGAATAATTTGTAAGTAAGCAATAATTTTTTTAAAAAATCAGTCTCGTTTATATTTGATCAACCCTCGTATATCCGTCGCTTAACTTGCCAATCAGCGCTTCTCTAAGTAGGCCTAACACATTTGATGGTTGTCGGTGCTTTCTCGGATTACTTTAGTTAAAAGTACAATCTAAGGAACGCAAACTGTGTTCATGTTTAACTTATTGCTTCTTTTGCAACAACTTAATTCTTACCTGATTTACTTGTGCATGAGAAGTACAAATGAATTCGTTGAAAGCAACTGCAAAAACAGCATTCAAATGTTTAACATGTGGATTAAAATGACTAATGGACCCGTACAACCTTTCGTAGTTAAAGGGAAAAAGTAACGAATAATATACAACAATGCACATAAAAAAAGTTAAAGTATTACAGTACCTCAAATAATAACATTGGCTGGTGTTTAATTATTATAATACACTCATATTTAATTTAATACCCATATTTTAATATTAATGTACATAGGCTATCTTGAGTAAAATCATTGTAAAACCATGTAGGCCTACTATTTCTTGTCAATATGAACTTCTGTTAAAATAGACGTTATAGTTATATTGAATACCTGTTAATAAAACAGTGTCTCATTCATTATACTTAGGTTATTTAGTACAATAGGCCTTACTTCGTTCTACTTTCGTATTTAAAACTATAGCCTATAAAATTAATGAGTGAATTCTAACATTGTACCTTATTGAAATATTTACAAATAAAACCTACTATAACAGATTTTTACATTACATACCTAAATTAGGCTACAGTATTTACTGTTTACTAACAGAAAAGTCTTTTATTTAATGACATTTACACATTAGAACTGGCCTAGATTGTCTACCGATTCTACTTTCAAAACTGATTCGGTCAATAATTATTTAAGCCTTGGATACAGTAATAATTGAAATATTACTTTCAATAATGTTTTTTAGCAATCATCTTTTTTTTGGTACACACACAATTGCCTGCATTGTGCTGCACTCTCATGGTGACACTTTACACTGCTCCTGGAATATTGTTTACAGAGCTTTTATCGGTTTTGTTTTATTCTAAAGTGGAAAATGAAAAATGAAAAATGATGAGGCGTGGGGATTCCCTGGTGTTCTGACGAATTTGTAGCTTCACGCAGGTCCTCATTTTTTGTATAAAACCGATCGGAATGCTTAGCGTAATAATGTATGAAAGATATTAGATTTACTACCGTAAATGTTTGCACAAATTAAATTAAAAAATTTCTTCAGTCTACAAATCTAGGACTTGTGGGATTTCTTAACGAGATCCCAGGACATCGGGACGTAGTACAAACCAAATTTCGTTTAATCGTTTAGTGCCCAGCATCGTCTGTTCACATACATGTAACAACAACAAACAACATCGGGATACCAAACAAAATGTATTTGTTACTTCTTACAGCCCTGACCACTGGCTCCAATGTCCTGTACAATGTGTAGGCCCTAGGCAGGTTACATAATACTTGTAGCATTGTATTGTATTGTAGTTGAAGGAGTGGCCACCAGGAGCGCCCACTCAGCGGATATAACTTTATCGACGCCTATCATAACATTTATTCTGGCCTTTGGAATTTAATGTCGATGGTTTCGCTCTTCCTGTACTGATCCGGTCGTCTTCAGGCTAAACCAAACACCTCTTTGTATTCGTGTGAACTTTAACTGCTCTAAAACAAAACTATAACGAAGTGTTGTTTGTTTTAAAGCAACATAGCAAAAACGTTTTAATACTGCAATCCTTAAGCATACCTGTATCTGAAAATGAGATCAAGAGCCATTGATAAAAAAAATTCCGGTAAAATATGTTTATGTTTTTAGCGATTTTATTTATTGAATCCTCATCTCGATCACTTTTTTCAGGTTCGTATATATAATGTATTTATTGTTACTACACGAAGTGATAAGGTGTACAGTAGAGTCGTGATAATTCGCGTCTCGGTGGTCGAATTGGAGGCAAAGTCAGAGTGGAATGGAAGTTGCCAGCCGACAGATAACTGTCGTCAGAATTACTGTATCTGATATGACCCAATAAAACGTACAGACGTTTATGATTGAGATGAGTGCTGTATGTTTAGTCTATCCCATCACTACACTACGCAAAATACCCAGAAACGGTTTTTACTGCGCAGTGTTATCCCTTATTCTTTTTGATTTTATGTTTTAAAATGTTTATATTATTACTTTTCGCGTGTTATACGTACAAATACTTTATCACTAAATTTAACTTATTTCGGCAGCTAAATACAGCAGTAAAACAATAATATGTTTTTACTTCTTGTTCCATTTTGTTATCTTTAAAACTGAGGTTTTACGACAAACATCCTTCGGATATAAAATCACATATTGTTTTCTGATCCCTTTAGTGGCCTTATATCGAAGGTTAACTCTATCTTAAAACCTCTTAATGAGTCCAGGAAAGGAGCTTTTTCTAGATCCCTAGGCTGTCTTAAAAACGGAAATTTGCTAAAAAAAACTAGAATACGCTGTGATAACAGCACTCAGCACGTTTTTTTGCTCTAACTTATTTAGGTTTATACGGTAGGCCTATGTTTATTCACTTGAGCGCATACACGCAGGCTGTGTTTATCTCTACCTAAGCCGAGCCGGGCATGTCGTGTCTGTACCAATTGCAGAGATGCGGGCAGGTCAACTAAGCCCCTACTCACGTGTCGGCTGCATCAACACTATCTAGGCGTCCGCTTAAACAAGGATTTATTATTTTACAAATTTCGATTAACGCTTGTAATAGAATCGAGTCGTGATTTATGACCAATAGATCACGACCTCTGACCTCGGGTAGTGATCAGGAGAAATTATAAATCACTGCGCTGGAGGCAGAACGAATTCAAGTACTGTATATAAGACATTCCCGAACTTGATTTTGAACCATTTTGTTTCGGTAGTTATGGACTGCGTTTCAGTTGATTTAATCAGAATAGTTAAAGCATATTTTGAGAGATTTTTATTTTTAAAAAATGACCAAAAAAAAATTAAAAAATTAAAAAAAATAGTTTCTTGAAACGGCAGACATACAGACATGACACATTTCATCAAAATCGGCCAAACGTTTATTACATACAGCGTAAAAAATATAAACTACTTTTTGAACTCAGCGGTCCTGAAAACGGATAGATGCATTAAAATCGGTTTTTCACGATCATTAACCTTTCTCTATACTTCAAATAGTAAAAAAGTAAAATTATGTCACCTAAAACTATCTTCAGATTAGTCCGGCGGAGGCAGCTGATGGGCTCAGCGATCCCACCGTGTCTCTAGCTAATACTACTCTCACTTATCTACTCAAGACACACACACACACACACACACACACACACACACACACACACACACACACACACACACACACACACACACATTCATTGCTCTACATAGCTTAGCTAACTCTGAGTGTAAAGCGACCCATGCTGATGACGTGTAGACACTGAGCCCTGGGAGGTACTACCTCCCAGTGTACCTTAGCCTTACTCATGCGTGCAGGGCTCTGCGTGGGCGGACCTTATTTCCTTAGCTATTTGTGGGTGTTTTCATAACTACGAATACTGTATAAAACAAATTGAGCGGGATTTCTGGCACAATAAAAAGGATCAGTCCGTCGTCAAACGGATCAGAACCTCCGTAATGAGGGTCAAAAGAAAGAAAAATTGGAAGGGAATTAGCAGAGCAAGCATTTGCAGACGCTTTAATAAGGAACTGAGAAGTCACTAATTAGAATTCTTTTTCCGGCGAAAAACCATTAAGGATATCATCGCCGATTCACCAATTAGAAGTGGGGGAGCTACCCATCTTGAATCCTCTCCAAATCGTACACTTTATAAAGAGACTAGGACTGGAGAAGGCGCCGTAACTGAGCATCTCAGGAATATAGAAGCGGGCACAATAGATCTACAAAGGTAGCATTGCAGCAGAACCCCACAAATTCGCATATTACATGTAAAAACATGTACTAACAATATACAAAAACAGTGTAAGGGAAAAAACATGGGAAAACTGCTTAATACATTTGTAAGGAGAAAAGTGAGTAGGCCTAATTGCTTGTTGAAGGATCGAAACGAATGAATCAGTTCCTGAATTAATCTGCTAATGCTTTTACTTGAATATCATTCTCAGTATTAACAATTAATTTAGAAATCATAATTAAGTACAAATTAAAACTAATTACTAAAGCTATTAGCCTACATATACCATTACCAACCAAATCCAAAACCCAATACATGTACCGAGGCCTAAAATACGACTGCAGGTGTATGGACTCTACGCCGAATTTGAAATTTATTTAAACTGCATATATAACTGATTTCAGAAAATTGTAACTATTAGGGGCAGTTCCGTGGGGTCAATTCGAACCCTGAACAGACCATAGACGTCTTGTTTCAACCATCCTGTTTATTAGATCCCAAACACCACACTGTTTTATTGACAATTCAAAAACACCACACGGTTTATTTTGTTTTTTTCCATTTTTCTTCCTGACTCTAAATTTGTAATACCTCGATTTAGTGCATGAAAATATAATCATAATTTTAGTAAAACCTGTCAAAATTCTACTTTTAAATCAGATTGAATTTCAGGTATTTTTGTCGATAGCTCTAAAAACCTTTTATAAGGTGGATTACTCTGTGGGTTATTGAACGAATTCGGCAGCCAAAGCCGAATTTGTTTATCTATGACCGTTACGCCGACGAAAAATCTAGAAGGCAGTGTTCCGGCACCCTTACATTCGTGTTATCTAAATAAAACATGATTTATTTGGCGCGGACGACATTAAAAGCATGGATAAATCCTCAAGTGGTGATGTCTCCTGTATAAGAGGGTTACAGAGATCATCGCGACCATAAATTTATAAGGCAGTGGCAAGTGTATGACGGCGTGGGAGTTTCGTGGCTATAACGTCGAGTAGTTGCGAAGCCACATCGAAACCATGTTTTTTGTTTGAATTTCGAACACGTACAAGTTTAATCGATACCATATTTACATGTTTTGGGCTTGAATGACAAACAATAATATAAGAAAATATAATATATAAAAACAACTGATATAATCAGTTTTACAGTGATTAGGCAATGTTTTTTAAGTCAGCCTAATAGTGGTCGTTTTAAGAAACTTTTTCTGGTTGCCTCAGTCTTTATAAATCAAACAATACTATTTTGATGGAACTTATATATATCCTTCATTCATCACGGTTTCTTCAAAACTACCGAACAGATTACAATGAAACTTGGATTTTCTTAAAACTTAACGCAAATACTCTAAAACATAAATAAAGAAGCCGCCTCGGTGGCCTAGTTGATAGCGTACTGGGCTTTCACCCCGAGGACCCGGGTTCGATTCCCGGCTAGGGCTTGGAATTTTCATACGCTATAAATCATCCCATCGTCTGCATCAGCGCAAGTGTGCACAATAGTCGGACGTTAAACACAGAAAAAAAACATAAATGAAGAAACACCTATTTTAGCACCTTTCGAAATTCAACCCATAAAGGTAATCCTGCTGCATTTATGTAATTTTTATATTTTTGTACTTCCAATTTAAGTGGAACATTTAAAATGTATATAAGATATATGTAATATATTTAAAATCGATTTTGGACTTTTCAAATCATTACAAATTGTGATTTACTATCGTATCAGCGCGTTAAAAACTGCATAAATTGGTATTATGAATTTTCAAAATCCGTTGAAATTTAATTTGAAGTCGATCAGGATTAATTTTAGTATTTTCAGTGTAATCTGAAAGTTTAAAATTATTAAGCATATTTCAATGTTGATTATGACTGTAAACGTTAGTGCTTTTTGATCTATTGTTTTAACAGTTTTTGTTCTCTTGACGACTTGTCGTTTAGACGCTAGAGGTGCTCTACAGACCGACACGCTGGCCCAAAGAATGTTTCCTCAACAGGTGTACAGCATCATCGAATGTTTACAAAATCACTCTTGTATTGTCAGCAATGTTTATTTCAAAAAAACGAGAAACAGCCTTCTAAATCAAACATTTATTGCTTTCTTCCAAGAATCTAGTAACCTAGTTACACAAGATACACTGTGAATATCACTGCCTTTGGTTAGCTAACCGACTGGGCAACTTTGTCTGAAGGCACTGTCTGGTTTTGTAAACGTAGAAAATGGTGCAAAAACATTGTACAAACTTTGTACAAATACTACCTATAAAAACATACCGCAGCACACGGATGCTAACATAATCGAAGCAAATTTCCAAAAATTGTGTACTCACATTTTCTAAAAAAATTGAAAACAGTTTTTCACAAACAGCTTTAAAAATCTGTATTTATTATGAATTACTTCAAATTATATTGAAAATTAAACACGATTTCGCAATTCATTCATTTGGAAATAGTTTAATTAATTATTTTTCTCTGATTACGAAAACTTTAATTAGATACTTTATTAAAATCCAAATAAAAATAGTATCGCGGAACGCAGCTCCATTACGGGAAATGAATCCTGACAGTCGTCAAATAAAATTTGTTAATTTATACAGATTTTGAAAATTCAAAACGATAACTTTAAACAGTGTTTAACGCTGATTACGATAGTAAAATCAGATTTTATAAAATATTTAAGACAAAAGAGTTATGAAATTTTAAAGATTTTAAAGAAATGACCGCCTTTTCTAAACTGTTGAAACAATTTTACTGGTTAACGAAGTTGTCATAAGTAATTACCAAAATCAATTTTTGTGCCAAGTTTGAAACAAATCGGACTAAAATTGCTCATGTGAGCGCGCTAGCAAACACGAGCGCGCGCGCGCACACACACACACACACAATTCGATTTATAAGCGATCGTGGACCACGTTTAGATCTACCCAACGATCAAAACCAGAGGATATAAAAACGAATGTATCCAGTGAGGGTTCAATTTTGTTTTTAAATTTCTTGCTTAGTGACGGAATATTCATGTTATTATTATTATTTTTGTTTTTATTTATTCGGACATTTGCCGTCATTTGTGTTTATGGACACAAAAAACCACGTTTCGAGTTAAAAATGAAAGTTGGTTCGTTGTACTGTTTCTGTATACACAAATGATGACAAATGCCAGAATAAACACAATAACAACAAGGCGCAATGCTTTCCATTAATTACAAACAGTGAGGGAAATAAAAAGTTTAAAGTAAATCTATGCACCCCTTGCAGCGATTACCCCGCAAACACCAAACACCAATGCCCACATAATAATCTATCTCGGCAATCTAGGCGCTGCCTTATACATCCAGTAAAGTTATCGTCGATGACTAATACTATCGGAATGGCTGTGGAAGGGCGATGTCTAGTTGCCATGGTTCGTTGGGTTTGATATACGACGGAAGCGTCGAGTGTCTGTATTGCCGAATTTGAAATTAGGCCTACAAAATTCATTGGCCATGAATGCGGTTATAAGATTAGTTATCTAAGTAAAAATAGAACTATACGTGTTACAGCTTAGAATAGATTTTATTTTATCACTATGCGAAGAATGACGTTTTGTGATCATGAAAAGCATTCATCTCGAAATTTATTGGACGTATTTGTTGCCAAAAAGTAGGTTTTAGCTGATATGTCTGTCTGTCTGTGTAGCTGTGGCAATCGCTGGAAGGCACATGAACAGATAGACTGTTACCGCAACTGTTTGCTCACATTAGTGAAGATTTTCTCGAGGCTTTTTTTTTAAAAAAAACCTTATATGTCGTATTTTCCTAATATCGGCTCTAATGATTTTGATCACTCGTAGTTCATAAGTATTCAAAAAACGTAGGCCTATATCCCCCAAAAATACTAACTGTAAGAGCAAAATCGGAAATCGAAAAACATTCTAATTTAACAAAAACGGTATATGAGACCTTTTTCACAAGAAAAGGGTTGACATTTCTTTTGAAAATTAAAACAAATAGTTCTTTGATATGGGGAAACCATATCTAATTCCAAATTTCATTTGTCTGTCACTAAATTAGACAATCTAAGGGCCAATGTTTTTTCTATTAACGTCAGTCAGGGTTCATTTTTGTAATTATAAAGTTTTAAATGCTATTTTACGCAGACTCTAACGCGAAATTATAATGGTGTAATCATGATTTAAAGAATAGTTATTTGTTTTGTTAACAAAAACATCAAACAGAGAGTTTCCAATGTGTTAAACGCATTGGTGAAAATTGGTACTTCCATCGCTAGGCTGCGTCACTGTAGCAACACGTCGAGCAGTGTTGCCTACTCTCCACTTCTAACAGTGGATTGGGTGCGAGCGAGAGCAAGTCAACATGCACCAATCGGCACATGCGCTACACTGTCGGTAGCCTATACATTCGGTTTTTTGTAGCGACACGTTCCCGTAACGTATGACGGAGGATGGATTGGCCTAATCTAAATAAATAGCCGACCTTGAACGTTCGGTTGCCCTAATCATAGAGCAGTCATGTAATGCAGCCAGCACGTAGCCACTGCCTTAATGATTACAGTCTGTATATCGACTTCTACGTAGCGTAATATGGTGTAATTGGAAAACGTATTTATAACGGATGCGTAGGTGATTGTCCGCAATCAGCATGAATAATCACAGCACACAACTTTCTCGTTGACGTGATAGAAGCGGATTTCCAAGAATTATACTTTTATTTTTAATGATATTGAAAATCTCATTTTACCCACATAATCAGCATTAAAATATGTTTATATTATAATTTTAAGTGTTCAAATTCAATTAAATCGGTTGAAATTTACAAACGATAGTGCACTACGAATAGGTGTGTGTGTGTGTGTGTGTGTGTGTTGTGTAAAACAATTTTAATAAACAAATAATATAGAGGTCAGTATGGGCGCTCATTTCAAGATCCCAGATCCAGTTTCCAATAGAAATTAGCTGCAGAGTGTTTGTTGCCCAGTCGTCTGTATTCTGGTCCAAATACCCTTAACGAACCTTTCGATTTCATTAAAACCGGATACAAACATTCTGAACAATTTGTTTTTCCACTACCTGCAATAGTTTTTATACTGGTGTAGTTAGAAAGTTTTTTCTTGTTACTTAACGTCTGTCCTTTATACCAGTCAGACTAATGAGGACGAGGAAGCGGCGTTAACGGTAAGGGGAAAGCATACGACAGTAACTGCGGCTCGAACTAAGAACCTTGAGATGAGCAGTTCAGCAGACGCTGAAGCCTGATAGCTAATTACAGTCGGAGTTTTTTTTAACATTGTGACCCAAAAGTGGTGTTTCGGTACTTCTTGTCTTCTTTTGAAATGATTTAATTGGATGTTAGAAATGTTGTGCAATGTTTATAAAACAATTATGAATGTTTAAAAAACGTCATGTAATTATACAAAATTGATGCCATAATTTCAGTGGGTTAGTGGGGGTTTGAAACTAAATTTTACAAAATCGAATTTAAAACTTTATATTGAATTATATACGATTTGAACTTAAATATTGAACAAGCTATATAATACACTGTACATACAATTATGATATGTGGTCAGTAGTTTTATTTTATAATACCATGTTTCGCTAAGAGAGGTTTTAAGAATTCAACCTGAATTCTGAACCTCTGAAAAGGTTAAAAGGAGGTACAAAAGTTTAGGCCTACTGTAAAAAAATTCTGCTCAAATAATGTATAACAAAATTAAGGAATCACATATTTCAGCATTTTCCGGAATCCATTACGTGAGGTGTATTTTAAAGGAACACGATGTTTAAGGGAAGGTTCATGTTACAGATTTAATCACTTCAGGGTGACCGCGGGATCGCGTTGTAGTCGAAGAGTGGTTACAAAACAGTAGCTAGAGCTGAAATTTTGCATGGAGGACCGGTCCTCACTTAGGAAGAATTTCAACACGGGTAAATAAGACTTCTCGGTACTTTTGGCACTTTCATAATTTTGGAGCCAAAATGCTTTGTTACCTGTCCGATAATAATAATAATACAAAAGCTACGAAAATAGCCAAAATTCATAATTACCTCTAAACGAAGTGGGTTAAATTTCTCTGTTCTTCGATGCAACGTGGTATATGGGGATGCAATTAGGTCACTAAATCCGCCCCGCATAGGCCTAACGGTCAACAAATAAAACAAACCATTTTAATTTGAATTCGACACAAAGTCCGTAGTTCTGTTTTCATTTCAAATTTCTATCAGCGGCTGGGTTTCATTTTATTCGACATATCGAAATTCAACGCCCAGTTTTTATTTACGCGCATTCTATGATAATATTTCCAGAAAGCAAGAACACCGTGTTGCCGGGCCGAACGTGTTGAAATAGATACGCGTGCGTTCAAGTCGTAAATTTAAAGTTGATAATCGAAAGTCGAAACGATCGGTTGTAGTAATCGATATCTGGACATCTCGACTCTATCCCATCTCTATGCTAAACAGCTGATGTAAATTGGCAAAACAAACTAACAAGCTGAACCTAACCTACTTGCTGAGGAGTGGAAAGTGGAAAGGCCAATTAATGCGTGAATCAGCTGATGGCAGAATTTCCGTAAGACTTTCAACATGTAAATTGGAAGAACTTCCGTCTTGTCTTGGTTGGTTATTGTACGGCACACATCTCCTCTAAAATCCACATCAAAGTATATAGTATATATCAGCTATTACTTTATTAAAAAATCAACAATGGTTAACTTATAATCGAAGAACTCAATTTCTTAAAATCAGTTTGGTTGTGCTCGAATTTTTAGAACGAACTCTGACCGCCGTTATTAATACAAATTTTTAACACTGATTTTAGTTATGATTATAAATGTATGGTTAAAATAATTTTGAGAAACAAGATCTTTTTTAAACTATCACTGTTGCAAATAGTTTTGCTTTTTCCGATAACGTCAAATAGTTTCCATTTAGGAGGATAAGATATAGGCATTGAATATAAAGGTACTACAAGTACCGCCACTATTATAAAAATCGTGCTAGTCCAAATGGACTCTTTGCTGCTGCGAACGCTACAAGCTGTAAGGGCAGGGGTGCAAATGTTCGAGGAAATAGACAGTACTATTATCTATTTAACTATAATTTAACACTCTACCTCAAGATGCCACCAGCAGCAAGAATTCACATATCTCTTATGATGGTTATCATTTTAACACGTTTATATTTAATGATAACATTCAGTAAATATTATTGTTGTAAATACAAAAAACGTTACACAAGAGAAAATTTAATAAAATTAAAATTTTTGGGTTTTTTTTGTGATAACGTACCCAGATTTCGCAAAGGTTTGTTAAGAAAGTATTAAGATAGTTTCATTAACTAATATTGTAAGAGGTGTATCAAGTGAGACAAAGCAGTAAATTTTAAAGTGTGAATTAAATTGGTCCAATAGTTTTTGTGCTTACACACACACACACACACACACACACACACACACACACACACACACACACACACACACACACACACACACACACACACACACACACACACACACACACACACACACACACACACACACACACACACACAGTATATTTTTTGCATTTTGTAGATTTTGTGGCAAATTTTTCGAGTCAACGCCTTTTTCTGTGTATAAAGTTGCGATAAAGTAAATAAATAATTTAAAATACATTTTTATAAACTATTTCACGTTCAATAATTTTTGAAACCCGAATTTGGTCATATGCCTGTATTAATATTCATAACCATTTTTTCGTTTGCGCAGTATTAAATTTTTGTACAGGCTATTTAACAAACAATCTGTACTCTTTATCAGGTTGGGTTTCCAAGCTATGGTTCTGTTAGACAAGCCAGCGTGCAGACCGCGCATGTGTGGGATGAACTCGTGTTCGGGTGGCGCCCCGCGGCAAATTTATGCAAACACAAATCCGGCTCCAGAAGCTACCGGGCCTTGTGAACTCGGCTAAAGTCAGCAGATTGTGATTCAAAAATAATTTTTATGTTTAGGCATCAAATTGGTCGTAAGCTACAAGCGGTACTGTTCGCAGCAGTGCACACGACACGACACGGAAGTCACGTGATCTGTTCTTAACAGTCTGTAACTGATACGTAAGTCAATGTAAGCACCAATATGGTTAGGCCTGCTGCATTTTAGTTGTAAAGCACTCAAGTTCATGTTTCAACGGTCGATACTAATTTACAAGACGCCTACGTGCTTTGAAATCATGTGCTTCATCATTTTGTTTTACCACAAGTTTAGAAAGCCGTATTTTCTTATATTTAATATCTACGGTTGCTTAGGGGCCTATACGTTTCTGTAGTGAACAAACACAAGGAGTACTGCATTGTTTGCAGTTTAAAGTAAAATAATTTGAAAACTGACGCAATACTACATGATGTTTGACCAGTAAACATGCTGAAGAGCTCTTGAATATTTCAATGTCGGTAGTCATCGCATTCCAGGGCCGGTGTTCCACAAGGTTATGTATTGGTGACGCTGTTGTTCAGATTTTGTAAAGCAACGCATTAATATACTGAACACATATGTATATACTGGTCAGGTTTACATTCGTATTTTCAATGGAATTTGAAAGCTTTAAATGCTAATTTACGCAGATCTTATCGCTGATTACAATGTGGGAATCATAAAATATAGCATTCGTGGAACTGTCTGAAAGAAATATTAAGTCAAATAAATCTTCCCATTGGTTCGAATTGTTGACGTTTTAATGGAATGCTGAGCTGGGCATTTAGTACAATGGCGATCATTAATAATTTAAATAATTATTGTTGAAATTTTTTATATGCAAAACATTAAAAGAACAATGTAGCACAAAGTAAGTGCAAGATGTATTTAACTGTTAACGCTCTAACATTTCGTACTAGCTGGGCTCGATATGTCTTTCACGTATTGTTACACTAAACATTTCGATCGGTTTTGTATAAAACTAAGGGCCTGCTTTGTAGAAACTACATACATGGGGTGCCTACAGGATCGTCAGAACAGCAGGGAACTCTCACAACTATAATAGATTTGAAACGTGTATGCGTCCAAAAAATCAAAACTTTTTTGAACTTTAGATGTGAAAACTTGGCATAATAAACAACTTGGCATAGTGAAACTGATTTTAAAAAATTATAACCGCTAAGATCAAGGTCAGCTGAACAGTTCCGGGTTCCACGGGACGTCTCAATGTCCCGTGTTTATTATTCTTAATGCTGTAACGGGAGACGACTTGCAGGTGAAATGAATTTCTCTCTCTCACTCTGATGACGTCACTCCTAGTGGCGTGGGAGTGGCGCACCAATTAAGCGGACAGAACAGATCTTCCAATAAACTTGACGGATGGGTGCATATCTCAAAACAGCTGCTGGGTTTTGTGACGTCACTGAACATAACGTGCTGAATGTACTTACTGAGCTTCCGTAGGCATTAATACAGTGTAGAAACTTATTTTACTTATAAACTCCGAGCCGCTTCGGTGGCCTAGTTGATAGCGTATTAGGTTTTTACCCCGAGGACCCGGATTCGATTCCCGGCCAGGGCTTGGCATTTTCATACGCTGTAAGTCATCCCATCGTCTGCATTAGCCCAAGTGTGCACAATAGTCGGACGTTAAACACACAAAAAAATTAATAAATAAAATAAAATCTGAAGCATTTTAAATTTAAAAATTACGTTAAATTCAACTTAATTCAATGGATTTTGAAAATTCAAAAAACTGATCCATTCATACTATAAAGCTGACTATTGTGTTAAAATCAGATTTACAAAATAAATTTAATAAAAGAGTAACGATTTGTTTTAGATTTTAAATGACCGCCATTTTGAAACTAGCGATTGATTTTGCTGCGTAACAAACTATTACTGAAATCTATGCCAAAGTGAGCGTGCTATCACACTTGTACGCACGTATATATTTTTGTATAAAATGTTCAACTGCCCCCATGTCTGAGTCGTACTAACAGTTGATTTTCCAATGAAATTCGCAGAAAACAATTTATAAAATTAAGTGCCTTACATTTCTTACAGGGTGTTGTGTTATACACAAGCAATATTAACCCCACAGAGATAAATAACTAAGTAGACAGTTCAATGTGGTAAACGTCAAACATAAATTTGCATAAGAGTAATGCGTTAGGCGCGGCTGTACAGGGTGTCCTGTAAATACAGGAATGGTGTCACTGCTGATTTAATTCTTGTGAGAACTGTTTAAGAATTCCTTGACGGAAGTCTTCCTTACCCGAGTGCTTATAAATTATTGAACGCAAGTAAACACTCAGTTTTAAAAATGACGGCACGCAGCTGTCTCACAGCCGTGATGGAATCGAATTTCCAAAAGTAATTTGTTTATCTTACCTCGTTTTGAAACTCTAATTTCTATATCGTAAACAGTATTAACATCTACAGATATATTGGTGTTTTGAACTGGCAAACTAAACTGCATCGATAACACGGAAATGAACCAGAACCACTCTCAAATTAAATTTTATAATTTCAACAGATTTTGAAAATTCAAAATACTAATTTATGCAGTGTTAACGCTGATTACGAAGATTTAGAAAATAGTTATGAATTTTTAAGATTTGAAATGGCCGAGATTTTAAAACTTTTGAACGAATTTTGCAGGTTAACTCTCTCTCTCTCTCTCACACACACACACACACACACACACACACACACACACACACACACACACACACACACACACACACACACACACACACACACACACACACACACACACACACACACACACAGTAGTGGGCCTGTGTAACCTTTCGCTGTTAGTGGGGAAAATTAACGAATACTATACAACAATGTACAACAATGTACATAGTAAAAGTTGAAGAGTATTACAGTACCTCAAATAATAACATTGGCAGGTGTTTAATTACTATATTACACTCATATTTTATTTAATACTTTTATTTTAAGATTAATGTACATATCTTAAGCAAAATCATTGAAAAACCATGTAAACCTACTATTTCTTGTCAATATAAACTTCTGTTAAAATAGACGTTATACTTATATTGAATACCTGTATAACCTGTTAATAAAACAGTGTCTCATTCATTATACTTAGGATATTTAGTACAATAGACCTTACTTCGTTCTACTTTCGTATTTAAAACTATAGCCTATAAAATTAATGAGTGAATTCTAACATTGTACCTTATTGAAATATTTACAAATAAAACCTACTATAACAGATTTTTACATTACATACCTAAATTAGGCTACAGTATTTACTGTTTACTAACAGAAAAGTCTTTTATTTAATGACATTTACACATTAGAACTGGCCTAGATTGTCTACCGATTCTACTTTCAAAACTGATTCGGTCAATAATTATTTAAGCCTTGGATACAGTAATAATTGAAATATTACTTTCAATAATGTTTTTTTAGCAATTTTTTTTTGGTACACACACAATTGCCTGCATTGTGCTGCACTCTCATGGTGACACTTTACACTGCTCCTGGAATATTGTTTACAGAGCTTTTATCGGTTTTAAGTCGGTTTTAATTTATTGTAAAGCACTAAAATGGGAAAGTATGAGTCGTGAGAGATCCCTGGTACAGCTCACGACCTGTAGCTACTCCGTATGTGTATTTTCAATAAAGCAGGCCCTTCTTCTTGGTACAAAACGGACCGGAATGCTTAGCGTAATAATACATGAAAAAAGAATCTAAACAACCCTCTGAAAACGTTTCTATATTACAGGATTGGCGCCTATTTCAAGTTAGGGCTGTCTGGGTCTTGATCATGATGGCCAATGTAAATGCATTAATTACATACCGGATACCCGAGCTTCGTCTTAACGTTCGTAATATTCGTAAAGAAATAAGTGTTTTTCAAATATTACTTTACCATCGACCGCGAGCTCGGTCACCAAGCGCCACTGAGGACGTACTCGCGTTGCGACAACCGACAGGAACTAACAACGGGCGTTCCCATAGTAACGTCAACAATGGGCTAATTACTACCGGTTATTTGTGCGACTGCGCGTCGCGTTGCCCGATGAATTCTTCTGGAAACAGCAACACAGTAACTTAGGAACAGAAGTGTCGCTGTTCAGCATGACAAAAAGAACAGCTGTACTACGGCAACAGCTGATTTACATCAGGAAGAGAATAATAATGGCGGGTAATATATACGGGAATACTTGATATGTATTTAGTTCAAGGCAACGAGAACATTGTACGGCGTCAAGTTCGGGAAACAATGATTTGTAAAAGCGGAGAATAAGTCAATAGTAACGTGTCACGTGTCACGCTGCTCAGCTGTATGGCTCATGTAACCACCACGTCGAAATGAACATTAATTTCCAAAAAGTGATATATGAATAGTTATTTTCGTTCTAAGTTTTTTAAGTTGTAAGATCCTCCTACTGATCCTAACACGATGGCGTACGGCCCCCAGAATCCAGAATGGAACGTCAGAGAATGAGCCAGAGAATGAAGGAGTACTGGCGTAGGAGGAAACAGGGGTTAACAAGGAAGAAAGTTGTGTAATTGTAGTCCATAGATGGCTGTATACAATTTTTAAAAAAATGGTTATTTTCAGCTAATTTCCACTCGAAATTAAACTATTAAAGCGGCCATCACGGTAACTTAAAGACTCGGGGCTTTGAATTGAGTACCGATTCTGACCTCTAGATAACTTTTTCAGAGATACTTACAATTTGTGTGTGTGTGTGTGTGTGTGTGTGTGTGTGTGTGTGTGTGTGTGTGTGTGTGTGTGTGTGTGTGTGTGTGTGTGTGTGTGTGTGTGTGTGTGTGTGTGTGTGTGTGTGTGTGTGTGTGTGTGTGTGTGTGTGTGTGTGTGTGTGTGTGTATGTGTGTGTGTTGTGAAAAATCGAATATGAAAATAGCTTGATAATTTCGTGAACCAGCGAAATTCAAATATTTCAAAATAGCGGCCTTTTCTAACCTTTAAAAGTCCATAACTTTTTTATTTTACGTTTGTTAAATGTGTGTTTTTATTTTATTTTCTGGCTCAACTTTTTAAGTGGTTGCCCTTAGAGTAACTTTTGAAATTATCAAGAAAAAAATATTTGACGAAAAATACTTTCGAAAATTGAAATAAAAAGGCAGTAATAACATATTTAAATAATAGATTCTGAAAGACATCAGAACCGACTAGAAGTTTTTAGACAATTTTTTTTATAAATATAATTTTCTTAAAATCGTATCTGACTATTTTGATGAACTTTCAACCAAATATGTGTGTCCAAGCAAAACATTTAATTCTATACAGCAGTCGTAACGGAGGGCTTCAACAAAATGAAAAACCCGGTCTAATTCCTCATTGTTTGCTAATATTTTAATCAAATATTTTGTCATATACAAATAATTATACCTTGAAGCAAATTTAAAATTCTTAAAAATACTTAAAGTCTGAGTAAAAGTAAGCATATAAAAAAAATCAAACCTAGGCCTTGTTTTGACCTGTTGGGTTTGTTTTGTTTTTTTATGAGCTAATGAGCCGTAACATTCTTTTATTTCAAATCTGTTAAGCGGTGTTGAGTGAACAAAAGTTGTGCCATAAATGTTTTACTCACAGTGGTATTTTCTTTGACCCCATCCCTAAATTTTTGCTTTTAGAAAAGACAAAAAAGCTATTTCGTTATTCCCAAATTACGGTTGAAAAAAATTTAGACAAATTGGCGTGTCCTTGATAACTTTGTTACATTTTTTACTCTAATTGCTGTTGAAATTGTTTAAAATTGTTGAAGTTACTTTATTAAAACTTCATACAAAATAAAAAAAATTCCATAATATTTTTTCTCCAATTTCGTCAAGCTAACTTATATGATCTGTTCAGTTTGGAAAGCATTTGCATTGTTAACAACTTAAATCTAATGTGACTCATGTTACGGAAAATGACATTGCAAAGATTAGCTGTTATTTACCATACAATTTCTGTTCTGCAGTTAAAGATATAAACACAACATATTTTTGTATAACAAATTGGTTCAATATGTGGCAGGAATACACACGTTATTATTTTGAAATTTAACAAGAAAGTCTTTTAATTAAAAAAAATATTATTTCCAAGTCGGTAATTCCCGTTGCATTATGTCTCTTTCTAAGATCAGTTAAGTACAAGACCCAATTTGTCTCACATTTATAACACAATGTTGACACTTATATTTAAAAAATAGAATAAAGCTTCATTGAACTGTTTTTTGTTAGTTTTGCAATTAAATGTGGAATATGGCATAAAAAATAAATAATTGCATTAAAACCAGTGTTTTCAACATTCTCCAACTGATTAACATCACTTACTTTATTATAAAAAATTTTTTTATCTGTTTTTATCTCCTTTTTCATGGGCACGCTAGATATTAAAAAAAATATAATTTGTTAAATACGTGTGGCTATATGTGTGACTTACCCTCCGACGGGCCCACCCTCCATCTGGTTGGCGTTGCGACGTTCGTGCTTGTGTTCCCCAGCGAGTCCATCCACCGCCGCTAGCAAGACAAACAACAGCAAAGAATTAAACGCAGCCATGATGCACTCAGTTCGGACAGAAACACCGAAATTGAAAATCAACACTTTTCAGGAAAAAGTCAGAAAGTCACGAACATGGTGACCTAACTACGTGATCATCGTCGTTATAAGCTGAAGACGAAGTTTTGAGGTTAGGGCACGCACTCGATATTACTTAGTCGAAGGCCAACAACACACTGATCACTGGAGGAAGCGACAAGCGAGACGCGACCAGCTGTTCGAAAGTTCAACTCGTACTGAGGCATCAGCTGATTGTCAGCTGGAAGCAGTGATAACAAGTATTGCTTCATTTAAGAATGGATAAACAGGTTTGGGAATAAGGTGATTTTAATAACTTCACTGATCATTCAAGGGACCTTTTTCTAGATAAAAACACGCAGTTATGGAAAACAGATAGACTTTAGATATGGATCTTTATATCTGACAAAACCTGTCAACCGATTTTAAGAAATTAGGATGATTTTCAATTTTTTTCGATAATCACGTATGGAAAATCTTAACTCAGGTCAGTTTAAGGAATTTAAAATATAATCGCGGCAACGTAGCTGTCTCGCTGACATGATAGAAGCAAATTTCCAAAACTCAAATTTCATCAAAACAAACAGCATTAGAATCTACATCAATTGGCTCTTTCAGCTTTCAGATTCAATTGAAAATATAAAAATGAAACATTACCGCTGTCAAATTAAATTTCATATTCAAATTCAAAGGATTTTGAAAATCCAAAAGGCGGTTTTTAACGCTGATTAAGACGGTGAAATGTGATTTTTAAAATCCTAAAACAGCAAAAGTTACGAGTTTGTAATGATTTCAAACTGTTGAATGTATTTTGCTAGTCTAAGCAATTACCAAAATCGATTTTTGTGACAAGTTTGAAACAATCTGATTAGAATTGAGAGTGTGAGCGTGGTAACACTTGTGATACAGAGGTCAGGATCTATGCACATTTAAAATTCCCGGGTTTATTCCCAAAGCACAAAGTTCATTGATTTCAAATTCAAAACACCGTGTAATATTTTCGTATTTTCAATAAAATTTCCAAACTTCAAAAATGCTAATTTATGCAGATTTTAAAGCTGACAGCATTAGTAAAAGTGTAAGATGAAAAAGTAATGATAAAAAGTTGGAACGACGGCCATTTTGAAACTGTTGAATAGATTCTGCTGGGTAAAAAACATGTTCTAAGTATTACTAAAATAGATTCAAATTTGAATAAAATCTTCAAAAGAGTAAATCTTTGGTAATGTTTTCCGCAGCTTCCATACACGGGTGATGGTCTAGTTTTAGATAAAAGTTTTTCTTAATTATCGAATTTTCATTGAAACATCGATCATAATGTAACCCGTTCCGAGACATGGCAAATTAGAGCCGATACTGATTTATATGGCACATTTTAGGGGGTAGTTACAAATTCCCCTATATATACATACATACATACACACACACACACACACACACACATATATATATATATATATATATATATATATATATATATATATTATTAATACTAACATTCCTTATAATATATATAATAATAATATATATATATATATTATATATATATATATATATATATATATATATATATATATATATATATATATATATATATATATATATATATATATATATATATATAGGCCTATATACGTGTGTATGTGTGTGTGTGTGTGTGTGTGTGTGTGTGTGTGTGTGTGTGTGTGTGTGTGTGTGTGTGTGTGTGTGTGTGTGTGTGTGTGTGTGTGTGTGTGTGTGTGTGTGTGTGTGTAAAATATATCATTACATACACACAAACTCCGACTCGTCACAAAACGAAGATCGGAGCTCATTCAATGTCCCCAGCTCATTTCAATGTCCCCAGCTCATTTCAATGCCCCAGGTCATTTCAATGTCAACAGCTCATTTCAATGTCACCAGCTCATTTTCTAATGGAGATTTGCTAATATATCTTAAAACTACGAGGGTTGATCAAATATAAACGAGACTGACTTTCTAAAAACTTTTCCGTTGGACATTGAACTCTAAAGGGTGGGGTTTCAGGTAGCCTGGGAGGTTTGGGACGGGCGTAGACGGGCAACATTTCCGTTCGGACCCTTCAGTATAAAACTATACAATGAGTGAGAGTGAAGTGCACTTTTCCGTGGAGCAGAGAATTATTATTAAGTTTTTGGCCAAGGAGGGGGTCAATCCGACTGAAATCTTTCGTAGATTGACGGCTCAATACGGGGACAGGACCCTGTCAAGAGCTCGCGTTTTTGCTTGGCACAAGGAATTCGCCGAAGGACGGGAAGCAGTAGAAAACCTGAAGGCCAAATCACGATCGTCGGCCGGGAAAGTAATGGCCACTGTATTTTTTGACAATCAAGGCGCCTTTCACGTCGATTTCCTCCATCAACGACGCAAAATAAATGCACAATATTATTGCGATGTTTTAGAGGCCGCAAAACAGTCTTTTCGTAGGAAAAGGAAATCTAAACCGGCGAGAAACGTCATTCTTCTTCACGATAATGCCCGACCACATTCGGCGAACGCTACGAGGCTTAAACTCGATCAAATTGGCTGGGAACCAATGGAACATCCCCCATACAGTCCAGACTTATCACCCTGCGACTATCACCTGTTTGGGCCACTCAAAGAGGCGCTTGGAGGCCAGCGTTTCGAAGACGATTCTGCGGTGGAGACCTTCGTGCTCCAATGGCTCAATGAACGCCCGAGAACTTTTTACGAAGATGGAATTAAAAAACTTCCAATCCGGTGGGAAAAATGTGTTACTCGTGCGGGAGACTATGTAGAAAAATAAGTTGTATCAAGAATAATTTGTAAGTAAGCAATAAATTTTTTAAAAAATCAGTCTCGTTTATATTTGATCAACCCTCGTATAACATTTGGATTGTTTAAGTTACAATTTCCAAAATAAAGAACATTAAATTTAATTACAAGCAATAAAAGGTGGATTTGACAGGATTTACTGTTGCCGATTTCTAAATCGATTCCTCGTTTGTCTCAATAAGCACGCAGCGCCTGTCACATTAACACAAGGCAGCGCTGGGTTTGAAAATAAATTCGCCCGTAAAGAAGATAAAATCTGCATACCACCACCTACTTCCTTAGGAATCCAGAAACCAAAAACTGGTCCTGGCAGGGCGCCTACACAGGTGTCGGTATTTCCCGCAATGTAGGTGGAACTGATTAAAGTTTGTTCAAAACGGAATGCTAATGGCATTCTTTGGCTACCTGAATTCCCTTTGAGGCACTTGCCACTTAATTAGCATTTGCTTTTTTTACATTTTGTACACATTTAAGATAACAAAGACATTAGATTAGACAGCCGGCTTTGCTCTTCCTCAAGTTTCGTTTGACGTTTGCTCGGAAAATAGTATTTAGTATAAGTTAAGCACAAACTCTGAATTTATTTAAGCTTATTTAAAGTACAAAAATAACTACATTCGTTATCCAGCATAACCCGTTCAACAGTTCCAAAATGGCGGTAATTTCAAATGTTATAAAATAAATTTTTATTTTATTTTTTAAAAATTTGATTTAGGTTGAGGTTTACATAAATTAGCATTTTTAATTCTTAAAATTAGTTGATATAAGAAAATGATTTTGAAGGTGGTCAGGGATCATTTTCTTATTTTAACTAAGCGTTACAAATCCATGAAAAATAGTAAACATTTTGGTAATCAGATTCCCCTCTCCATCATAATCAGCGTTAAAATCTTTAGTATGTCCAAAATAATTTGAAAGTTTAAAACCTTAATACATGCAGATTTTAAAGCTGATTACGATGGTGAAATCAGAAATTCAAAAAAAAGGTTAAGGTGGAAGAAGTTACTTTTGGAAATGTGCTTCCATCACGTCAACTAGACAGATGTGTGTTGCTATAATAGTTATTACGGTATTTGATATGAAATCGTTATTTCTCAGATAATTTGTTTTCTGGGTGTAAAATGTGATTGACTGAAGTAAATGTTTTCAGAGCAGTTAGTAGCTTCCATGAACACTCTCGTCTTGTCCGCAGATACAATGAAACTTCCTTTTCCGCAAATGGCCCGTTGCCTATTGGCACGGAATATAAAGATCTGTTTAATTCATTCTCCCAGGCGCCGGATACTGATAAGCTAAATGTACGAAATGTACACCGATCCTTGTCTACTACACTATATAATAAGTAGATAATATTTAAAGAGACCAGTGCTGGTGTGCCACAAGAGAGCGTACTAGGGCCATTACTGTACTTGCTATGTACAGGTGATCTGTCACTGGATAAAGAAACCACAGTGGCTACATTTGCGGACGATACTCCTGTACCAGCTGTTGGCAATAACGTTAAAGAAACAACAGAAAAACTGCACAAAACCATACTGAAAGTTAAAGTGTGAACCAAAAGAAGGCGCATAAAACTTTACGAGTCCAAGTCAACCCGTATTAATTTTACTTATAAGAAGTGCCGATATCAATAAACAGTAAAATTGTTCCATACAAAATGAAGTTCAGTATTTGGGAATGAATTTGGATTCAGAGCCTAACTGGAAGTGTCAACATTGTAAAGAAAAGAAAAGAGCTTGAGATTAAGTTCGAACATAAGTATTGGTTACTTAGATATAATGCAGTATTAAGTATAAGTAATAAATTACTTTTATATAATCAAGTTCTTAAGCCGGTGTGGAGCTATGGATTGCAAATTTGGTAAATTGCCAAGAGAAGTAAAATAAAGAAAATTCAGATTATTGAAAACAAAATACTTTGGATAATAGTACATACACAGTAGTAGTACGTACGCGATGAAAGTATTCACAGAGACCTTAAAACGAACACTATTTTTGATGTAATCAAGGCAATAGCAACGAAGCAACGTAGCTGACAATCGAAATTGAAATTTCTAAAAAAAATCAACTTTTTTCTTACACCGTTTTGAAAATCTGATTTCATCATCGCACCAGTGTTGAAGTCTTTAACAAAACTTTGACAAGGAACTGCCGGGTACATTCCAGAACTTCCACTCTTCAAAATGGGTTTTTAAAATTAGCTTCCATCACGCCGGCAAGACGTTGTGTGCCAAGATTATTTTAATGGGAAAATATGATTCTCGTTTATTTGACTGGAATATCTTCTGCTGTGCCACATTGCCTATTCTGAAATTTAACTCTCAAAACACTTAAGCATATTTCAACCTATATTAGCAACAAATACGTTATGAGAAATAACAAAATTTAGTATAAATACAAAAAAAAGTGTTTTTGAAAATAAAATCCTGCATTAATAGTGTTTGCACGAAATAAAAAACCCATGAGATTTTTCCAGAGTTTCAAATGTTTTCTCCGCATATCGATAAAGTAAAAATACATGTTGATTTCCCACGAGGAAGCTTGCTGTCAGTTTCACGAGTGATTTATGGTTCCGCGCTGCTACTCATTGTGGCGCCTACTTTGCATAAATGTTATTATGCAGTTGGAAGTCTGCAACACAGGCTGTGCTAAATAGCCGATGATGTCACCGCCATATTGGATACGTTGGCTCATTGTTTGGCCACGTGATAAAGGAATGCTGCCAATCACAAGATGGACGAGATCGTAAAATAAAGAGTTGATTGATTCTTTACTGTATAGAGTGTAGAGTGTATTGTGCAACTAAGTCTTTCGTTCCTTCAGTGAATTTCAGCAGCCAGCTGACCAGCTAATTCTGCTGGAGGTCCTCGGAGTTCTCTTGCTGGCATTTGCAGTTTCCACATCCGCCTCTTCTTCTTTTTCAAGGTTGAATTGAAGCCGTTTTGTTACCGCCTCCTTTTTTCTAAGTTTGCACTCCCCGAGCCTTACTGATTTAAGATATTCCACCCCATTTCTCACTACGAGCCGCACTGTAGTGAAGTTTTGGCCAAATTGAACTTCATAGATAACACATTAGCTACCCCTGTACTGCGTTTCACTTTCAATGGAACACGTTTGTTTCCCTTTCAACTAGGCCACAGTTAATTATAGCCTATTCTTAGCTGATGCTAGGTTTTGCGATTTCCAAGTTTCCTCCCTTCCTAAAAGCCATAACTTTAGACTATTACGCTGTTCTGCAAGTTGTGTCGAAGAACCAGCATACGTAAAATAACTAAACATTTCGTTCACGCGCCTACTTGACTAACCACCATGTAAGTTCTACAGGATATAGATGCTATTAAGCCAAAGTATTGGCTGCATGACGCAACCTTACACACCACTCATACAAATCACCGAACCATTAGCTATACCGAACCTTGCCTCACGCTATCTTAATGTCTTCATTGTAGCGTGCGTTATTTTATAAATACTGATGTTTCAAAAGGTTTTAATCAGTGGGGAAATAAGGAGAAAGTATTGGGACAGTGTAAGAAATCTCTACGTTTTCCCATTTTTTACAAGAACCAGTATAAAAACATTATATAAGCTTCCTTACGTTCAATTAACTCCCAAAACAATAACTCGGATGACATCGACAAAAACTATTAAAAGCTATTAACTTCATCAAAGCTATAGGCATATTGATTTCAAATGTGGTATAGTCTGCTGACTTGAATTTTAAATCTTTTTAATAATGAGCAACATTTTAGCAAAATATAATTAAATAATCTTTATAATTTATTATAATGTATAATAAAAATATAAATTATATACTGAAAGGCCCGTGCGTCTTTTCGCAGTTAATGGGGAAAAGAAATGAATAATATCCTAACAATGGTCAGCACTTGTTTATAGCCTAAACTGCGTTCGAGGTGACAACAGAATCATCATTCAGTTTTTGCTCAGGACTTCTTTTATTGTAAAATCATTGCAAAACCATGTAGGTCTACTATTTCTTGTCAATATGAACTTCTGCATATATATATATATAGACGTTATAGTTACATTTAATACTTGTATGACCTGTTAATAAAGCAATGCCATTCATTTTAGGCTTTTTATTTAGGGTTATTTAATACAATAGGTCTTACTTTGTTCTACTTTCGTATTTAAAACTATAACCTATAAAATTAATGATTGAATTCTAACATTGTACCTTATTGAAATATTTACAAATTAAACCTTATATAACCGGATTTGACATTCAGTATTTAGGCTACTATTTACTAAAAGCAGAGTATTTTATTTAATAACATTTACATATTAGAACTGGCCTAGATTGTCTTGCCGATTCTACTTTCAAAACTGATGCGGTCAATAATTATTAAAGTCTTGGATACAGTAATAATTTAAATATTACTTTCAACAAAGTTTTTTTAGCAATCAGCTGTTCTGGTATTGCCTGCATTATGCTGCACTCTCACGTGGACACTTTATACTACGCCTGGAATTTACTTTACAGAGTTTTATCGGTTTTAAGTCGGTATTATTTTACTGTAAATTCTTAAAATGGAAAAGTATAGGCATGAGAGTTCCATGGTGTTCTGGCGGACCTGGAGGTATCCAAATATATGCAGTTTTGGTACACATTTGATCGTAATGCTTAGCGTAATTATATATATATATATATATATATATATATATATATATATATATATACACACACACACACACACACAAATTTTTTAACAATTTAAAAAGTGACCTATAGGTCAGGATTTGTATTCGTTCAATGTCCAGTGTTATAAACACTCCGACACCGTTACAAAGACAAAGTACTTGAGCCTGTAAATATAACCCCCACACTTTGCCGAAATAAGTAATGCTACCGAGGCATCGCAAGGTCGGCGGAGGCGTGTTTTGGTGGAACAGTTGGCACACCTGTTGTAGGCGATAATTAGGCGCGCTTTAACATACACACTTATAGAGTATACAGAACAATGGGGCTGTTGACATATTCAGCCTATTTGATGCTTGAGCCTGATTGATTGATTGGTGGGCTTTGATTGCCAGATGGCATTGTGATATATCCGGGGACAAGGATCGCTGTGAGCGTATGGAGTTTAGAAATGATAGGGAATAATATAGAAATTATTACTCGTTGACGTTATAGAAGCGATTTTTTAAAAATATTTTATAACCATTCCCATTTTTCAAAAATTTTCACTACTCATAATCAGCATTCAAATTTTCATATGTTAGCATTTTAACTTTAAAATTGCATTGAAAATACAAAACTAATCACGACCACCGTGAAATTCGCTAATTTATTAATGTCAAAATGCTAATTTACTTAGGTTTTAACGCTGACTGTTTTGGTGAAACGGGTTTTCAAAAAAGTAAGAACCCAAAGTTAGGAGTTTTTAAATGCCCGCCATTTTGAAACTGTTGAACGAGTAATGTACTTGTTCAAGCTGTTGCCAAAAGTAGATTTTTGCCAAATTTTAATGAAATGTGAACAAAATTTATAAAACACATTACATTTATGTAAACACGCGCACGTACACACACACGCGGTATACATAATTTTTAACGACTTTACAAAAATGTGATGTAGAGATTAGGATCGGTCTCATTTCAAGGTCTCGAGTCTGGGTTTTACCATGATTGTTGCTTATTTTCCAACAGATATAAGTAAGTTAAAACTTGTAATTAGATGTAAAAAGGTTTACGTAATATTCCATTAAAATAATTAATTAGCAAAATTCCATTGGAAAACGGACAACTGAGGCAGTAAATGAAGAAGAGGATCACTATTGTCACAATGTCAACTGGAGCATCATCATGGTAAGACTCAGACTCAGAACCTTGAAATAAGCACTGACCCTGATCACTAGATCACTTATTGAGGGCTCCTTAAAATGTATATATATATATACACATACACATGAAAATGGTGGCCATTTCAAATCTTGAGAAAATCATTAATTGCTTGTTTAATTTGTTTTAAAATCTAATTTCATCTTCGTAATCAGCGTTAGAAGTCGCATAAATTAGCGTTTTGAATTTTCAATATCGGTTGAATTTAATAAATTTATCGGTCAGGGTTCATTATCGTATTTTCAATGCAATTTGAAAGTTCGAAACTCCGACGCATGCATAACGCTGTTTGCGGTGGTGGAATCAAAATTTAAAAAGTAACATTTAAAACATTTTAGGAAATCCGCTTCCATCACGTCAGCGAAATAGCTTCGTGCCACTTACCTTGGATGTACTTACCGAGACTATACATCGCCATTATCGCAATGTACTTTACGTGTACTGGGAGTTCATCGGCTGGTGTTAGTTTTTGGAATTATCCAAGAAATTATGATTTCGTAGTCGCAGATGTAACACCATGTGACGATACTACGATACTTTATGTGACCAATAATAGTTGTACCCGAATGTGTTGTGGACTGTTCAAGTGGCAAGGCAATATGTTGCACAATCCTAGCATTAACTTTCTTACACAAACGTTGAAACAATACTTACACAAATTGGAAATAAAGACGCGGAGCTATACTCTTACCAGTTTTGGCCAAACGCAGTGACCGATTGTTTTAAAATTTAGTATAATTTTTTTATACCGGTGACCTTTTACCTTTATATCTTGTATAAAGTCCAGACGACATATGTGTAGGATATGTTTTTCATTCAAAATGGCTGACTCTGATTCAACGATGACGAGTGTAGTTGCCGGCTATTTCCAGCTGAACAGCTAGACCTGCTATGATTCTGACCGCTTCATAGAGAAAGAATATAAAATTTCCAATGACGTCGATCAGGTTAAAACGGCGGAATGGAGTGGTCGTGGAGCGGAGGTCAAAATATTAATTAAGAATTTACGCATATACTGCAAGGTGTTAATTAATGATTAATAATAAACGATTAAAAATAAAATAAAAATCTTTGGAATAGTCAAAATATAAAGAGTGGGAAACATTCGCACTTACAAAGCCATTAAAACATGATTTTACCTTTAACAAATAGCTGAGTAACCTGTATCGTTAATTACTGACATAGTCTTATAGGGAATAAATTCAATATGACAACCGATTCCGTTCAAATTTTTCACCTTATGCATGAATGAAAAGACCTAATTAGAGGAAAAATGAACACGATTTGTTTCAAAATGGCATCATTTAAAACGTTTAAACGAAATATAAAAAAACACAGTATTTTCTTATAAAAACGCCAGTAAATTGTGTAGCTAGTTTAATTTCCGAAAGAATGGTTTAACTAGTAAGACTTCGAACAAAGAAATTGACGTCAGTACGTCTGCCAAGCGGTTTAGTGTGTTAGTTGCACTGTATAAGACCGAACGAAATAATAAAGACCGATTTTGAAAAATTCAGCCTATTTTTAATATTTTCGATAGTTATGAGTTTTCTGAGCTTAGCAAAGTTTGAATAAAGAAAATCAAGTACGGAAACATTTTTGCTTTGTTTTGTTACTTATGATTTGCATTTATTTATCTTCTTCTTAAACTACTAAACCGATTTCGAATCCAATTTTGTTTTCAATAACACACAGTGTTCCTTTTGTGTAAAACTTCTAGATAACATGTAATTATTTTACACGCTTTTATAACAAAAAGTATTTCTTCATTACTTGTATATACTGTACTGCACACTTTAGAGTTTTAAAGTCCAGTGGCAATAAGA
Organism: Callitettix versicolor; assembly: GCA_022606455.1. Classification (NCBI taxonomy): domain Eukaryota; kingdom Metazoa; phylum Arthropoda; class Insecta; order Hemiptera; family Cercopidae; genus Callitettix; species Callitettix versicolor. The sequence continues at coordinate 38,468,246 of CM040190.1, read as the reverse complement.
CATCGACTAAGGTATCAATTTCGTGATAAAATGCTCATTTATACAAACTGTAATGCAGGAAACCAGATTTTTAAAAAGTGTACAGATAAAAGAAACGTTTTTGGAAATTTCCTTCCATCACGCCAGCGAGAGAACCGCTTGGCGTGAATTGTTTTTTTCAATAGCTTTGATATTTTTCAAAGTGAGATCTGCGAGGTCACGCACGCACACACGCGCGCGCTACGCAATTGTTTGACAAATGAGTTGATGACGTCACATTAGATGGCCGTACCCACCACCAACACACAGATACATTATGTTAATGTCATCTGTTCTCTTATCTTCCAGAGTTATGCATCATTTACTAAACCAGAGAACACTTTGCATTCCGATCCGTGACCGACTGTGCATCGGACACGCGGGTATCTGTTCAAACTTTATGAGCATTTCAATCCCCTCCGGCTAAAGCTTGTAACTGAGAAAATGTTTTTATTTTATAAACCTTAGTTTGTTTGACTTAAATTTCAAAATAATTATCATGATATTATATTTCACAACCAACAGAAAGCAGCACTCAGCAGTTTTGATAACGTAATAAAAGCGAATTTCAAAAATCTAATAAACAAACATTCTTGTATTTACTTTCTCACATCACGAATTAAGTAACCGATTTTTGCACATAGATCTTGTTTTTTCTTAAGTCAAAACCATTTTTGTTTAAATTGCAAAGCTCAATTTTGACCAAAGAATCAATAATAATCATATTTTCTCAAAATCAATTCTAACTATTCTGATTAAATTTTTCTCAAATGTAGTCAATAAGTACTAAGAAAAAAATAACTTCGTTATAACAAAAAAAAAAATTAAGGTCGGCAGCTATCGAAAACAAAAAAATCTAGAAAGAAAATTTAAGCGATTGAAGCAAATTTGAAATAAAATAACTTATAACGGTTGAGGAAAACTAAAAGTAAACCCTGACCGCCGTCAAACGTAGTCGTTTAATTTCAACGGATTTTGAAAATTTCAAAACTCTCATTTATGCAGTTTGTATCGCTGATTACGACGGTGAAATTTGATTTTCAAAAAATAAAAAAGTTAAGGATCGGTAAAGATTTGAAATGGCCGCCATTTTGAAGGTGTTCAACGAAATTGTCCGAGCTATTAACAAAATCTTCTTTGAGCAAGTCGTACATAAATAATATTAGAAAAGCAATACAGTATAAACCTTGGCCCAATATTAAAATATAAAAACCAGAGTTTGAGCAAAATGTGATTAAACGATTTCGAGAAATAAGACAAAATTTAATTTGTTTGTATAAAAATTAAGTTGAATGTAAAATATAATTTCTTTTACGTAATAATCAGACTGATTGCGTTTCCGGACTTGCTCATGTCAAGGTCGAAGGTTCGAAAGGTTACTGTTTAAACGTTTTTTCTCGCTATTCCCCGTTCTCATTAGTACACCTGACAAAGAAGAGGAAAAATAAATACAATAAGTGAGTTGTGCCCCACATTCAGGAGTCGCGGTTGCAAATCACAAGTCACCTGGTTCCATTACATCAGAAGATAAGCGCCATGAGGTCCCAGCTGATAACGCAGGTTGTTTTATTACGGGCCCTATTTATACACGCTTCCTGGTTGTAAGGTTACGCAATGCAAGTAGGTTAGATCGTTCTTCGGGTACCGCGTCTGTTCTGCACGCAGCTGTCTCGCCGACGCAGTTGAACGAACACATCACCTTGCTATCATTTTTGTATCTATTCCGTAAATATACACGTGCAAATTTAAAAGTATAAATTTAAATATAACCTGAATAATAAGACAAATGTGCTGCGAGCTAAACATCTGATTTAGAAACACATCTGTTCCTTTAATAAGCGAGAACTATATTACGTAGCAGTAATGACAAGTAGTCGAACTAGGACCTTGAAATCAGCGCCGGTCCTGACTTCTAGGACACTTTTCGAAAAGTTATTCATATATATTAACACTGTAGTGTTAGCAGCTTGGGATCGATTTGATTCAAACATGACAAAAAAATCGATTTTGTTCGATAAATAAATTGCCAGTGCAAATAAATTCAATTCAACAGCATCAAATCTCAATTATCGAACTGAATACAAAAACAAACATGAAAACAGTTTTGAGAGATTGTGCCGGTTCTCCTGACCTCTAGCCGCAACTTTTAAACTGTACAACCTGTCTGTACAAGCTGCCTTGCTGTAAGGATCTAATAACCCATTTTTAATGAAGCCGTACTTTACATTATAAGCCGCAATTCTGAACCCTTTGTTAGCCTTACAAGTAGCTTTGCTTTGCGTTCAATATAAGAAACACCCGTGTAATATTGCTGCTTTGATGTACTTACAGCTACAGTGATATGTGTGTGTGTGTGTGTGTGTGTGTGTGTGTGTGTGTGTGTGTTTATATATAAATGTATGTATATATATATATATATATATATATATATATATATATATATATATGTATGTATAAATGTATGTTTCTTGACTGATGAAAGATTTAGGCGTGTTCGTTCCGGTGGAGGCAGCTGAAGTGAGCAGCTGATGTGTTTGGCGATCCCACTGTATCTTTGGCTCATACTGCTCTCACTCATGCAGCCCCAGTGAATTGAAAGTAATTAGAGGCTCAAGCACCTTTAAAAAATTATAAATTAGAGAGCTACCCACCTGAAGCATCTAACAATGGATTAGGAGGTGTGTTCAGAAAGTAACGAGAATTTTAATTTTTTGAACAAAATATTTATTTATTCTTCTACATTGATGTTGTCGCCTTCAAAATAGTCCCCATTGGAGATTATGCACTTGTGCCAGCACTTCTTCCAATCCTCGAAACACTTCTCAAACTCGATTTTTGAGATAGCCTTTAGTTCTTTCAGCGATGCGCTTTTAATGTCATCTTCGGCTGTAAAACGACGGCCCTTTAAGGTTCTCTTTATTTTTGGAAATACGAAAAAGTCACACGGAGCCATGTCTGGCGAATATTGAGGCTGGGGCATCGTTACAGTACTGTTTTTGGCCAAAAATTCACAAACAAGCAATGAAGTGTGAGCTGGTGCATTATCGTGGTGCAAAAGCCATGATTTGTTTTTCCACAGAGTCGGTCGTTTTTTTCGGAATGCTTCACGCAAACGGCGTTGAACTTGTAGGTAATACTCCTTATTGACCGTTTCCCTGGTGGCAGGAATTCATGATGCACTATGCCATTAATATCGAAGAACACAATGAGCATAACCTTCACGATCGACCGCACTTGTCGAGCCTTTTTCGGTCTTGGCGAGCCAGAATGCCTCCACTAGGATGATTGAGCCTTACTTTCAACGTCATATCCGTAAGCACATGTTTCGTCACCTGTTTTAATACGTTTCAGTAATTCTGCATCGTCGTTGACTTAATTTAGTGATTCCTGAGCAACTTCCATTCGCCGCTGTTTTTGTTCAAAATTCAACAATTTTGGAACGTATTTTGCTGCCACGCGTTTCATACACAAAACATTGGAAACAATGTCATGACATGATTAAATCGATATGCCAACATCATCAGCGACCTCTCTAACTGTGATTCGGCGATTGTTCATAACCATTTCTTTCACTTTTTTCACGTTTTCATCGGTTGTTGATTTGCTGGGGCGTCCAGGGCGTTCGTCATCTTCAACGTCTTCACGGCCTTCTTGGAAACGCTTATACCACTCGTAAACTCTTGCTTTACTCATAGCAGACTAATTATTGGCCTTTGTTAACATTTAAACACTTTGTTACACTTTATTCCATTTTTTACGCAAAATTTTATACAAATTCTTTGATCCATTTCTTTTAACAAACGAAAATCGCAGAGCTCATAAAAACACGTCTAACCTTAGTGGCTGTCACAGACAAAGCCAACAATGAAAACAGCTGAAAGTTTTATCATACTTCAAGGGCATGTATTCCAACATAATAGAAAAAATGTTTGACAATCGGACTCTCGAAGCCCGCGAAATTGAAAAATTCTCGTTACTTTCTGAACACACCTCGTACATACAAAGGACGAATTGCATTTGCGTTCGTTGCTAAATTCAACTTCACAGAACAGAATTATTTCTTTTTTTTACTTTTAGCCTATAAGTTGTAATCACTATTTTATTTTTTTTAGATTTACTTTTTGTTGTTGCCTTTATTATAGTATCAACCATTTACGTTTAATGAAAATTGTTTAAACTGTTAAAAAGCTGTACTGTTTCCAACTTTCACACAGGGCATGATGTAAGTAAGGGCACAATATATATATATATATATATATATATATATATATATATATATATATATATATATATATAATAATTATTATTATTTGCGTATAGACCGCGTTGATCACGCAAGGCACTCCGACTCATATCTTGTTCCTTCTAATCCTCAACACCTCCATCATCCTATCCCCATGTGTGTGTGTGTGTGTGTGTGTGTGTGTGTGTGTGTGTGTGTGTGTGTGTGTGTGTGTGTGTGTGTGTGTGTGTGTGTGTGTGTGTGTGTGTGTGTGTGTGTGTGTGTGTGTGTGTGTGTGTGTGTGTGTGTGTGTGTGTGTGTGTGTGTGTGTGTGTGTGTGTGTGTGTGAGAGAGAGAGAGAGAGAGAGAGAGAGAGAGAGAGAGAGAGAGAGAGAGAGAGAGAGAGAGAGAGAGAGAGAGAGAGAGAGAGAGAGAGAGAGAGAGAGAGAGAGAGAGAGAGAGAGAGAGAGAGAGAGAGAGAGAGAGAGAGAGAGAGAGAGAGAGAGAGAGAGAGAGAGAGAGAGAGAGAGAGAGAGAGAGAGAGAGAGAGAGAGAGAGAGAGAGAGAGAGAGAGAGAGAGAGAGAGAGAGAGAGAGAGAGAGAGAGAGAGAGAGAGAGAGAGAGAGAGAGAGAGAGAGAGAGAGAGAGAGAGAGAGAGAGAGAGAGAGAGAGAGAGAGAGAGAGAGAGAGAGAGAGAGAGAGAGAGAGAGAGAGAGAGAGAGAGAGAGAGAGAGAGAGAGAGAGAGAGAGAGAGAGAGAGAGAGAGAGAGAGAGAGAGAGAGAGAGAGAGAGAGAGAGAGAGAGAGAGAGAGAGAGAGAGAGAGAGAGAGAGAGAGAGAGAGAGAGAGAGAGAGAGAGAGAGAGAGAGAGAGAGAGAGAGAGAGAGAGAGAGAGAGAGAGAGAGAGAGAGAGAGAGAGAGAGAGAGAGAGAGAGAGTCGAACAACTCTTAGTCTAGATAAAGTCTTGATCTAGAGGTCAGGAACACTCATTTCGAACTCAATGGTCTGAATATTACTATGATGGCAGCTAATATAGTTAATTTAAAAAAAAAAAATCGATAAAAATTAGCAGCCATTATTTTTAAGGAGCAGTATTCATAATTTGCCGTATCAAAGCTTCCACTGTTAGATCGTGCTACCATCTACAAAACTCTAGTTTAACTTAATCCTCCTACATTTGTTACGGGTAGAAGCAGTATAATAGAGATAATACAGTACTTTTAACAAGTTCAAAGTAAATACGCGACAATAGCAGGACGCTATGGTCTGGTTGACGTCATCGAAGCTAACATTCAAGAAGTAACAATATTACATTTCATAATAGTAATTATCTTCGAAAAAGCGTTTTTGCTGTCGTAATAGCTTTAAAATTTTCAAATCTTATTAAAAATACGATAATTGCTGTGTATAGCCTACAATACTTTAAACTCATTTCATGGTCCGTGCCCTGGGTCTTATCACGATGGCGGTTCCAATAGTTTCATTATGGAAATTCGAGTCTATTAAGGTACAAATATATTTACAAAAATGTACAGCACTGAAAAAACATGTCAAAACGAGCGTTTGTAAATAATGTATTGTATTTAAAAATACGGAAACGATCTCGTAAAGTCGCCAAAACATTGCTTGCAAACTGAAATTGAATAACAATAATGCTCATATGATTTTCCAGGGGTTTTTAGTTTAAAAAAATGGTTTTTACTTTATATGGTCTGATCGCAAATTACTGAAGACTAACTAATGTACCAATACCGATGTTTCTACAAATTGGCGTCATCACGTGAACATTAACAAAAATTTTGTACCCCTTTTATGCCCAAATAAAGTTAAAATTTGAATTTCTCGCAATTGGCTATAATGACTTAAGAACACAGTTTTCTGAAATATAGTCCATAAGTACCCAATAAAAGAATTAATTTGTAGGGTTACTATTGCTCTGTGACCTTTATAGACCTATTGTTCCAGCTTTCTGCTCCAGTCCTAGTCTCTTAATAAAGTCTATCATTTTTATAGAATTCAAGGTGAGTAACTCCTACACTTCTATTTGCTGACTTCCCAGTTCAATATTGAGGTGCTTGCAGATGCCTTCTCTGTTAGTCCTTTTAAATTTATCTTTCTCTTCACCCTCATTACGGATGTTCTGCTCCATTTGTATACCCTTTTTGTGGTGCGGTGAGGTTCGGCCTATTCTATTTATATTCTTACTTATGGAAACACCCACAAGTAGCTAAGGAAATAATTTTCACCCAAACAAAGCCCTGCACGCATGGATGAGGCTAAGGTTGCCAGTTATCCCAGGGCTCGGTTTGATACACCATTAGGCCGGTGTCATTCACTCCATCAGCACGGGTCGCTAAACACCTTGTGTTAGCCAAGCTACGTACAGTAGTGAATTTGTGATTTTTCACACACACACACACACACACACACACACACACACACACACATATATATATATATATATATATATATATATATATATATAACCTTGGCCGCTGTCAGGTATTTGTGTTTCACGATTTACACCCAACCAGAAAATGTTTTTTATTTCAAGTCTGTAGCACTGAATTAAGACAAAATTTAAGCGAAAATCGTTGAAAGAAAAAATAGGGTTTTTTCCATTTTCAGTTTTTTTGTGTATATATTCCCAGTCAGAATTTTGAGTTATAACAAATAGATGTGAGAAAATTTGTGTAATGCTTTAGCATCGTATATTTATATGGATTATATGTATTTCAAATATCCGTTTGAGTGCCTGCATTTCTTTAAGTTCTTTACCCGCGCAGACAACGTGTAAGTCTGGTAGTATCATAAACGTATACGGCGTTATTAAACCAATATAGGCTACGTGTATTTAGTGTTCAAATGTAAATATTTCGTTTTAAATAATTCATTACACAAAAATATTGCACAAACATATTGTCCGAGATATCAGAAAATCGACCTTATCTTTCATATATTATTATTATATTATTCATGTATTATTTATTACTCTAAGCATTCCGATCCTGTTTTGTACAAAAAATAAGAACATTGGCTACTTTATACCAGCTACACATATGGGACTCCTATTCTTCAAAACACCAGGGAACTCCCCGCCTCAGAATTTTCCATTTTAAGGCTTTGCAATAAAATAAAACTGACTTAAAGCAGATAAAAAGTCTGAGAGTGCAACACAATGCATGAAATTTGTGTGTGTGTGTGTGTGTTTGTTTGTGTGTGTGTGTGTGTGTGTGTGTGTGTGTGTGTGTGTGTGTGTGTGTGTGTGTGTGTGTGTGTGTGTGTGTGTGTGTGTGTGTGTGTGTGTGTGTGTGTGTGTGTGTGTGTGTGTGTGTGTGTGTGTGTGTGTGTGTGTGTGTGTGTGTGTGTGTGTGTGTGTGTGTGTGTGTGTGTGTGTGTGTGTGTGTGTGTGTTTGTTTGTGTGTGTGTGTGTGTGTGTGTGTGTGTGTGTGTGTGTGTGTGTGTGTGTGTGTGTGTGTGTGTGTGTGTGTGTGTGTGTGTGTGTGTGTGTGTGTGTGTGTGTGTGTGTGTGTGTGTGTGTGTGTGTGTGTGTGTGTGTGTGTGTGTGTGTGTGTGTGTGTGTGTGTGTGTGTGTGTGTGTGTGTGTGTGTGTGTGTGTGTGTGTGTGTGTGTGTGTGTGTGTGTGTGTGTGTGTGTGTGTGTGTGTGTGTGTGTGTGTGTGTGTGTGTGTGTGTGTGTGTGTGTGTGTGTGTGTGTGTGTGTGTGTGTGTGTGTGTGTGTGTGTGTGTGTGTGTGTGTGTGTGTGTGTGTGTGTGTGTGTGTGTGTGTGTGTGTGTGTGTGTGTGTGTGTGTGTGTGTGTGTGTGTGTGTGTGTGTGTGTGTGTGTGTGTGTGTGTGTGTGTGTGTGTGTGTGTGTGTGTGTGTGTGTGTGTGTGTGTGTGTGTGTGTGTGTGTGTGTGTGTGTGTGTGTGTGTGTGTGTGTGTGTGTGTGTACCAAAACAACTGATTTCTAAAAAACGCATTCTGGAAAATAATATTTATATTATTACTGTTTGCAAAACGTAAATAATTACTGACCGAATCAGTTTTGAAAGTAAAGTCGGTAAGATAATCTAGGTCAGTTCTAATATGTAAATGTTATTAAATAAAAGATATTTACTGTTTATTTTCAATAAGCAGTAAATATTTAGGTACGAAATGCAAAATTTGGTTATATTAGGTTTCATTTGTAAGTATTTCAATAAGGTACAGTATTAGAATTCAGTCATTAATTTTATATGTTATAGTTTTAAAGACGAAAGTAGAACAAAGTAAGGCTATTATTTTAAGTACCCAAATATAATATATGACAATGCTTTATTAACAGGTTATACAGGTATTAAATATAACTATAACGTTTATTTTAACAGAAGAAGAGGTGCTATAACCCTGTACATTGTTGTATATTATTCGTTTCTTTTCCCACTAACTGCTAAAGGTCGGACAGGCCTATTAAATTTACAAAATTTATTTATGAAATTTTTCATAAATTACGCCATACATGAATAATTTAAGTGAGTGTTGCAAATGTTTAGTCAAAGTTGTTTGTCTTTTTTTTTAATATGTCATCCGAACCAGATTTCCAGCGAAATAGTAGAATGATAGAAAGTTTGTTCCATGTTTTTACGACATTCAATAAGTGTTCACTAAGTTCTAAGAGAAAACTTAACGCTGCACTTACTTCATTCTGCTTTATAAACATTCAGCATATCTGAAAACAATACAAACCTTCCATTAACTTTGTCGTAACAAAACCGTTGTTACATAGTATTGTATTTACTTTTGGTAGATTATAAGAAACTTTTATAGTTGAAATAATAAAAACATATTGCTTAACAATTGCAGCACACAGCTGTCTCGCTGACATGATGGAGGCGAATTTACAATAATATTCTTACCTTATACTCTTTCGAAAAATTGTATAAAAATTTAGACATTATTTCAACATAATTCCGGGTGGTCACCAAATGCGAAGCAGAGCTGTGTTGAGCGGAGCGGACTATGCATTCAAAACCTAATCTATTGGTTTTAATTTAAGTACGGTCATTGAAAACGTAACACCGCTGAGCGGAGTCAGGTATGCTCAGCTCCGCGTAGCTTCGACTCTGTCTATATTCGGTTTAGAAGTTGACTCCGCCTTCCCCCACCACACCTCTAAACTAATTATTCTCATTACCTAGGTTACCGTTGCCTAGGTTAGGGTTTTTAAACATAGTAGTTTCCTAGAATCCGTTATAATAGGCCTGAATATTTAGATTTAAAAGATACAAACGCTTTCTTTTAACTGAGTTAACTGCGCTTTCGGTTGAAATTCATCTTTATTCCGTTCGGCTCCTCTTAATTTAGCGCTATTCCTTTCCGCACTTGGTGGCCACCCGACCCCGGCGCTACAATGAGTGCCGATTCTGACCTCTGAATTACTTTTAGAAGGTACTTTAACGTTCACACACACACACACACACACACACACACACACACACACACACACACACACACACACACACACATATATATATATATATATATATATATATATATATATATATATATATATATATAATAATAATAACTTGAACAAGTTCGTTAACCAGTAAAATTCGTTCAAAAGTTTCGAATTGGCGGCCATTCTAAATTAAACTATTCTTAACTTACTTTACTTTTTTTGAAAATCTGATTTAAAAATCGTTATGGTAGTTAAAACTTCCATAAATTATTGTTATGAATTTTCAAAAGCTTTTGAAATAAAGAAAATGAATTTATCGGCGGTCGGGGTTTATATTCAGTGTAACTTTAAAGCGTAATATGCTAATTTGTGGTAGTGAATATTAATGTTACAAACTCGCTTCCATCACGTCAACGAGACAGCTGCCAGCCGTGATTATTGATTAGTCACTCCGTTCTTCTGATAATTAAAACGACTACAATCTCTTCTAATGAAGACAATCAGTGAAGATAAAAAGTACAGTAATTAACGTGAGTAACGTTTTGCATATGTTACAAGCATGGCAACCGTTGCTAGGCAACCATTGATTCTTGTTTCTTTATCTAATTACGTAATAATAATCTGGCTACTGATGTTCCACATCCAATTATTTCTGTCATAATGAACTCTTTGTGTTCCTCTATAACTTGGTTAGTACATTATTCTCAGTCATAATGATAACACAAGAAAAATGTAACCACATACATAAATGAATAATAATGTTATATATATATATATATATATATATATATATATATATATATATATATTCCTTTTATAAGAGGAATTTAATTTCTACAGTCATTTTCTTCTTTTTCATTTCTCAAATTCTTATTTCTATCCTTAACATCTATACTTTATACCAAATAGAACAATTAGGACAAGGAATCGGAGACAGTAATTCCAGTCTTGAACCTACTCCCTTGAAGTGTGGCAGAACCACCGCAGATTTGCTGGTGTTTAATACTTCAGACTGGCTAGATCCCATTTAGGCTTAGTTTTTGAAGATAAGGGGTTCCTATTGTGCAACTAAGCCTCATGGATTCTAGTTTAGTGAATTGGTGTCCTCAATGAGTTTATTAGGTCATTGACTAGTTCATTCTTTTAGAGGTCCTCAGGGTCCCGGAAGCCAAAACCCTTTGTCTCCTGCCTCACGATCATTCTCCGTGGTACATTCCCTTGTTCGTGTGAAACCTCAGGTCACAGTTGCTCTCTGCTCAGGATATTAATTACTGGGTGAGTGCCCTTCAGACTTGGAGTAGGTTAACCCTATCATCACAGCCCTACAAGGGTTGTGTTTCTCACGCTGAGTGTTTCATCCCTGGGAGCTCTTCTGCTTCTAGAAGCCCCTTTGATACTGCCTCCTCTCTTCTCAATTTGCGCTTTGCCTTTCTGACAGATTTGAGACATTTAATTGCAGACTGGATAGTTTCTCCTAACGTCCGTACAGTCTTCTTGTGAGTGCTGGGGTAAAGAGTGTGAAACCTCTGTGTATGAATTGAATGAATAAGTGTGAAACACTTATTGTGTATGCCAGATTAAAACTGGAGGTCATTTGGTATCTAGAATCCTTACCCACGGGGCATTCGGCATAAGTTGTTCCGTCTTTTCTTGAGATGAAGGGATCTAACCCAAGAGCAGATGAAGGAAGTTTACACCCAGCTAGGCTATCTTGGGACTGTAAAACACATACTCACAATGAGTGAACTCCTGAAGGGACGCTGACTTCCGTAGTTGTGAGGCGAGCCGTTCAGGAGAATCGTTCAGCCCTTCTTCTCCTCCGCACCTCAAAAACTGACCAACTCGGAATCCTGTTCATGTTAAAAAGTAGACAATTAAATTATTACGATCGATTGAATGAGCTCGGGCTCCAGTCCCAATGGCAGTTGTTATTCCACCAAGCGAGACTATTAGAAAGTCATCAGTAAAGATACAAAAAAAAAAAAAAAAATCATAGAATGACGATTTTTCTAAACCGTTTTAACATATTTTCCAAAGATACGCAATTATAACAACGAATCACACAATAAAGACAATAAACCAAGAATTAATAATTCCAGTTACTGTCCATATCGCCTGAAGGTAAACACATTATCAAATTCCAATTAATATTACAAAGTCAAACAGTGCACAAGTAAAGTCAAACCTTGATTATTGACTTTTAAGTGAGTTGAAAGTTTCCTTTGTCTTCCTTCCTAACCTGCTTCAGGTTACTCCAGTGCTTTTCAGGCTTTGTGTTGCTTCTCAAAGTTCAAGTTACATTCAAACATTTTTCTTTAGGTTTAGGTTAGGTTAGGTTTTTCAAGAACCTTTTATAAATCTTCATGTTTTCAAGAAAAGATAGTTGTCATTAATGTCGCAAACCAACGCTGTAATGTTTTAAAGTACTAGAGAATGTTACTGGAAAATGAGCTATTGGAGCGGCCATACACTAGAAATGAACGCCATACATCACTCTTCAGAGAGTCGTTACCCAGAAAAAACTTTCAACAGTTACAAAATGGCGGTTATTCCAAAAAGTTAAAAAATGCTTAACTTTTTGTGTTACAATTTTGAAAATATGTTTTCACAGTCATCATCAACGTTGAAACCTGCGTTGATGCGCAGAGCAAAAAACGTTTTAATTTTCACATTTTACTGGAAATACGTAAATGAATCTGACGGCGGTCAGGGTTCACTTATGACTTACCGAAAAAGTTTAAAGCTGATTATTTTGGTGAAATACAATTTTTAAACAAATTATAAAATTAAAAAAATATTTTGCGTTACTTTTGCTGGAAAGTCAAACCGTGTCAACGAAACAGATGCGTGCAGCGACTATTTAAACACAGTATTTCTTTAATAACCGGAATTCTGTCGTGAATATTCAGTCAGCTATATTACAGTAGTCTATATTGGTGCTTTTCCAGTGCAAATTTAATCCAACGTTTTACATCCCAGTTTCAACTGAGTACAAGGTACCGTATTATGATCACAACTTTGCCCAGGAAATCCAATCTAATCCAAGAACTTTGAATAAGAAGCCTTATCTAATTCGGAAGTGTGTTCCTGCAGAAGTTTAACTACAAACAGCGATGAATGAACGTCTGATTTGATAATCCAGTTAACCCAGGAGCAGGAGTGTCCCTTCCTTAGGTCTCGCTTTGTAGCTGTGTGAAGCGTTTACTTTTCTTTTTGTTACGAAATACGAATTAAAAGTTTAAAGAAACTTAACTTTCATTAAGTAGAAAATAGAAAAAAATCGCGCACGCATCTGTTTCGGCAACGCGGAGAAGAAGAGAAAACTCACAACACTGAGTAACATTATGACAAAAAATATTTTGCACGCGAAAATATTCATCCGTTGAGTGTTACAAAAGGGCACCGTTTAAAATCTTGAAAGTGCGTAAATTTACTTTCCCTAATTGAATTACGAAGTATAAACAAAGGTCTGTTGATGCTTACAATGACTTACATAGAAAATATCTGCCATATAATATTTTCGATCAGTTTTGTACCAAAAATAACGGTCTGCGTTATAAAACTTACAGGTTCGTCAGAACACCGGGGAAATCTCACGTCTCGTACTTTCCCATTTTAAGGATTTACAATAAAATAAACCGACTTAAAACCGATAAAAGGTCTGTAAGCAAAATTCCAGGAGCAGTATAAAGTGTCTCCGTGAGAGTGCAGCACAATGTACGCAATTGTAAGTGTACCAAAACATCTGATTGCTAAAAAAAAAATTGTTGAATGTAATATTTAAATAATTATTGTATCCAAGACTTAAATAATTACTGACCGAATCAGTTATGAAAGTATAATCGGTAAGACAATCTCGGCCAGTTCTAATACGTAAATTTTATTAAATAAAAGACTCTGAATTTAATAACAGTAAATACTATAATATAATTTAAGAAAAATATGTAAATTTCGGTTATAGTAGGTTACATTTGTAAATATTTCAAAAAGATACAATTTTAGAATTTAGTAATTAATTTTATAGGTTATAGTTTTAAATATGAAAGTAGTTTGTATTAACTGTTGTATTAAATTATTGTATTAACAATTGAATTAAATATACCTATTGCATTACGTTTGAAAGTTATGCTCGATTTGATTCAAACTTGGCAAAAAAATCGATCGAGCTTGGAAAAGTTCTTTAAACAGCAATATTCGTTCAACTGTTTTCAAAATTCCTACCATTTCATATTTTTAAAAATTCGTAACATTTTTGTCGTAAAAGTTTTTGAAAATCTGATTTCACTATCGTAATCAGCGTTAAAAACTGAATAATTTTCAAAATCTCTAAAATTATGACATTTTCTATCAGCGGTCAGAATTAATTTTCGTATTTTCAATGCAATTTGAAAGTTCAAAATGCTAATGTATGCAGTTTCTAAGTAAGATAAAGACAAAAATACTTTCGTAAATTCGGTTCTATCATTTCAGCGAGACAGCTGCGTGCCGGGATTATTTTGAAATTTATTCCTACCAAAACTGTAATGTAGAATACTACATTACAGTTTTTTTATTGAATGTACAGTTTTTTACAGTTTTTTTAACTTCAATTTTATACAGCAGAATATGTTTTACATTCATGTGTAAACTTTTATGGCGAAACTGGGCATGTACACGTTGGTATAACTTATAATACATAGAACTGCCACTTTGATTACAAGAAGCAATTTCTAACCACAAAGAAATAAAGGTAGAATTAGCAGAGATGGTAACAAAGAAAGAGAGAGAGAGAGAGGTGGGAATATTGTACAGATAGTCTTATTTTGCAGGGAACAGAACTGATTGCAATCTGTGAACGGTACCCTAGAGGGCTCTGGTAATCTTGTTACCGGTATTTTGTTAAATAATTGCAGTTAGAGTGTCGGGAAGTTAGGTATACAGAGGATGTAAAAGCAGTCCAAGTAATTTGCACCGGCAGAAATTTACTATGATATTTTTGTTTTAGTTTCGAGTGGTAATTTCAAATTTACTATGATATTTTTCTTTTAGTTTCGAGTGGTAATTTCAAATTTACTTTGATATTTTTTTTTAGTTTCGAGTGGTAATTTCAAATTTACTTTGATATTTTTCTTTAAGTTTCGAGTGGTAATTTCAAATTTACTATGATATTTTTGTTTTAGTTTCGAGTGGTAATTTCAAATTTACTTTGATATTTTTCTTTTAGTTTCGAGTGGTAATTTCAAATTTATTCCGTCTTATTATAAATATACACAACTTGTGCATTGTGGAACCGACATTGACAGATTAGGTAGGTTATAACAGGTTGGAACAGTGTAGTACCGCCATTTTGAAAAACAATTTGAATCCAGTTTTTGAATACCTTTAAGCGCTACGAATAAAGAGAATAGGCGCGGCACGCAGCTGTCTTGCCGACGTAAAGAAAGCATATATATATATATATATATATATATATATATATATATATATTTATTTATTTATTTACATATGTATATACATACATGTACTTACATGTGTATATATATATATATATATAATCTCAGTAATTTTTTACCTAAGAATGTTTTGAAAATCTACGGTGACATTTCACCGCAGTCAGTGTCAATGACTGTTATGCATGAGTTAGCTAATTACGCCGTAAACCCTGATTGCGATGGTGGGATAAGATTTGGAATTCGAAACTGTGACCTAAACTTTCTGCTTGACGAATTCGTCAAATCTATTACAAAAATCTATTTGCCGCACAAAGTTAGAATCGAATCGGACCTAAACAGATCATAACACAATAGCAAAATACATTCTGGAGGTCAGGATCAGTGTGTGGGTCGTACAACAGCTTATTTTCTAAAACAAATATCACTAAAACGTTTTGACTAGGAACACATTTTCATTATTTTGTTGTAAACAAAGTGATACATATTGTTTCAGACAAATTACACCTAATCAAAACGTTTATTTCAATAACAAATTTAATCTAACAAGTGAAATTAAAAACGTTTTTCTACAGAATTTCAATTAAAAAACTGTCGGGTCAGTTTTATATGAAACCTTCCTGGAATTGTGAAACGTTTCAAAATTATTTAATGTTTTAAGTGTTAGCACTTGAGAGTAGAATCCAGCTAAAGTAATTTCCTTACATAAAGAAACAGGGTCAAGTATTGTAGGGGGAGGGGGTGTTGTGAGAGAGCGGGGTGTAATCATTAAATGCAGACATTTCTAAAATTTCATTTCTGTGCAGTAACTTCTCCACTTACAAATGCACCATCGTCCAAGTAAAGATCATATACTCAAGTATTTACTGAAAAAATTAAGAAGATGATTGATAATCATTTAACACCAGTTTCTCAAAATCAGTTCATCACATTGTCTTCAATATTTTCTTATGTATGAAGATTAATTAACAAATCAGTATAATGAATTTGACATTTAAAAAAGGACGGTTGCATAGCTAATCGATTTTTTTCAATTATCTGCCAAACAGTAAGTATATTTTACTTTACAATTCCTGCAATGATTTGTGATATTTTTATAATTGACCAAAAATCGAGAAAACACAAAACTATTCGATTCGTAAAATTTTGCTGATTTCAACGTTTTTTTCTTAATTTGACGAACTGAACTTTTTGGAACGACGGAGAACCAAAAATAAATTTTTGAAATAAATTCGAAAAAAATACCATCAAAACTGTTTAACCCATAGTTGAAAAAACTAGTTTTTCCAAATGGCCGAAAATGAGTTTACAAAAATATATTTACTTAAAAAATAGTCTTGAAATGAAGACGATCCTGAACAAAGTGCTAAAGATACGAAACACACTTTTATACTGTCAACAGATTGACATTTAAAAGACGAATAAATCTGTACAATACGTTGGCACGATAATACAACGTGAGCCTGCAACAGGTCATCACCATGGTAACCAGATTGTGTACTTTATATTGATGTGTATCCTGTTATGTATTGCTTTATTACTGTCAATAGGTTAACTTGCTCACCATGACCATTGTTACTGAGATTACAAATATAAGAAATCTGTACAATACGTTGCCACGATAATACAACGTGAGCCTGCAACAGGTCATCACCATGGTAACCAGATTGTGTACTTTATATTGATGTGTATCCTGTTATGTATTGCTTTATTACTGTCAATAGGTTAACTTGCTCACCATGACCATTGTTACTGAGATTACAAATATAAGAAATCTGTACAATACGTTGCCACGATAATACAACGTGAGCCTGCAACAGGTCATCACCATGGTAACCAGATTGTGTACTTTATATTGATGTGTATCCTGTTATGTATTGCTTTATTACTGTCAATAGGTTAACTTGCTCACCATGACCATTGTTACTGAGATTACAAATATAAGAAATCTGTACAATACGTTGCCACGATAATACAACGTGAGCCTGCAACAGGTCATCACCATGGTAACCAGATTGTGTACTTTATATTGATGTGTATCCTGTTATGTATTGCTTTATTACTGTCAATAGTTAACTTGCTCACCATGACCATTGTTACTGAGATTACAAAGATAAGAAATCTGTACAATACGTTGCCACGATAACACAACGTGAGCCTGCAACAGGTCATCACCATGGTAACCAGACTGTGTACTTTATATTGATGTGTATCCTGTTATGTATTGCTTTATTACTGTCAGTAGGTTAACTTGCTCACCATGACCATTGTTACTGAGATTACAAAGATAAAGAAATCTGTACAATACGTTGCCACGATAACACAACGTGAGCCTGCAACAGGTCATCACCATGGTAACCAGATTGTGTACTTTATATTGATGTGTATCCTGTTATGTATTGCTTTATTACTGTCAATAGGTTAACTTGCTCACCATGACCATTGTTACTGAGATTACAAAGATAAAGAAATCTGTACAATACGTTGCCACGATAACACAACGTGAGCCTGCAACAGGTCATCACCATGGTAACCAGATTGTGTACTTTATATTGATGTGTATCCTGTTATGTATTGCTTTATTACTGTCAATAGGTTAACTTGCTCACCATGACCATTGTTACTGAGATTACAAAGATAAAGAAATCTGTACAATACGTTGCCACGATAACACAACGTGAGCCTGCAACAGGTCATCACCATGGTAACCAGATTGTGTACTTTATATTGATGTTTATCCTGTTACGTTACCGCTGTGTTGCAATTTACTTGTCCTCAAATAGCTATTTTTACTCGTATACGAGGGTAGTACAGTTTATGCGTTTGATGTATTAAAGATTCTCCTAAACAAATTTCATACAAATTTGTGATTAACTAATGAAACAATAAGTGCAGCAATCACTTGTTTTGCCAATGTTGTAGTTTAAATATTCACCTTCGCTTTATTCCAGTTCATAAAACTGTATTTATTTGTTTTCATTTTCATAAAGAATTTTGAAATGTAAATTAGAAAATTATGAAATGATACGGAATCTCGAAAGAACCTATTAATTTATTATTATTTGTTTGAATACTGGATAAGAAATAAATTAATATATTGCGTACATGATGAGTTAAAATAAGTTTATTTGCGAATATTTATACGAAAATTCATTAAAGTGTTTACGAGTGGATCACTTTTTGATGCAGCAGCTTGTATAAGCTCAAATTAACATCATGTCTCTGATGAAAACAAAACGATCATATTAACAAACATTTTTAGTAAATAGAAATTTGCAATTTAAATTTTCAAAACGGATCCTGATACAAAGAATTTTCAGTGGGCTCCATTTTGAAACTGTTGAACTGATATTGCTGGATAACGAACATATTCAAAGTAACCGTTTGTGCCACGTTCGATTGAAATAGAACCGAATTAGTTTAGGAACACACACACACACACACACACAAGGTCAGGATCGATGCTAACTTCATTGTTGCCAGTCACTGTTTGTTTTAAACTGATTGCTGCCCCAATATCTCATATTCCAATGTAAGATAATTCGTTAATAAATACAGTAAATGTCTATTTTTCAGTAAAAATGGGTTCTAAAAAAATATTTGATCAATGTAACAGTGAAAAAGAAGATAATTAAAACAAAATAACAATTTTTGAAGATTTTGAATGGCAGTAAATATTGTGATACAAACGTGTTCGACGTGAGCGATGCAAGTGCGTGCGGCACGAGACTGCTAATTGAGACAAAACCGTCGGACAGAGGTGCAGAGAGGTGACGTCATGGCTCAGGTGAATCGATATCAAGGTGGGAGGGGGAGGAGGTCTATCTTGGTCTGTGTTTATATCAGATTATGGAATGGCATGCACACACACTGGAGACGTGTGCCGTTGTGTTTGTTGCGGCTGTTACACACCTGTCTCGCAGATGTGATGGAAACGAATTTTCAACAATATGTTTTTTGCAAAATCAGAGTTCATCGTCATAACCTTAATTAAGACGCCTATGTATAACTGTACTGCAAATTTCAATACACTTTACTGGAAGTTGAAAGATCAGTAGACTTAGAAATATATTTTTAATCTATCGATATACAGAGCGCTCGATATATCGTAACCTGTCCCGCCAATTTAACCGGTAACCGTAATATTTACGAAAAATATTACTGGACTAACTTCATTGAAGATTGCTTTCTCCACGAAGCGATAAAAATTATGATATATCAGTAATACAGTAAGTAGCCAGCAACTACAAATCTAACACATACTTCTTTCGGGCTTTGTAAAAAGTACCTTCGTAATTTCAAATTAATCGGCCAATGCTGTTGGACCAATGCGCAACAAACACACGAACCAAATGCCAACCAGACGTTTTAATTAAGGCAGTCTTCACTTCGCTCGGTCAGCAAGGACGAACACAAGTAAAGTGTGGCAACCATTTTGAAACGGTTGACCAGATTTTGCTGAGAATGAGCTTGTACAAGTTATTACTAAAAATCGATTTTTGTGTCAAATCTGCATAAATTAGCAACAAAGCTTTAAAATTACACTGAAATTACGAAAACCAACCCTGACCATTGCAAAATTAATTTCTTGTATTTATAACAAAATTTGGGTTCCAAGTTCGTGTAATATGGCAAAGTGCAATTTAACGAACAATGTGATCTGAACGTCAAGGATCGGAGAACATTTCTAGGTCACTGGACATGGGTATTACCATGATGGCAGCTCCAAAAGTTTATTTTCGAATTGGAAGGTTCGTTGAAAAGGTTAACTTTCTTAAGATATAATTTTACATTTTGTACATTTACTTGAATCAGAGCTAAATGCCAAGGGATCGTGACTCGTTACACTTTGGTTAATAACAGATAGTCTCTTGGGAAAGTTAATGCATCTCTTCCTTCCATATTGTACAAACACATACACTATACATATAAAGGTTACTTTTATCTAGGCCAGCCTGTTACTCAAGGAGGAAGTTAGGTACACTGTGTATAACTTTATATTAAAGCTATCAGCTCACTGGCACCGGTGTTTCGTACTTTCGATCGTGTTACCTACTTGCTTTGAAAGCCTAAACCGAAAAATTACAGGTGCGATAAAATTGTTTATATTAAATTTTGTTTACATAATAGACTTTTAAATTAATCAATTTAGCTTCAGGAATAAATGTAATGAAATGAAATGAAGAATAATGCAAACAAAACACAAGTTAAATATATTACGTATACAGTATTAAAAACACTGTTCACTAGATGATGAGGAAAAGGCAATCAGCTGTGTGTACAGAGTTATAAATCCCGCAATACAACTGAGCAACCAACTGTGCTCATTGAGGTAGACTAAAAGACTAACATTTATTGTTTATGTGATTGTTGGAGGGATCAAAGGATCTGTTGTATAACTAAGCCTCAGTAGACTGGTGTCCTCTGCTGGATGTCCTCAGACTCCTGGAAGCCAAGCACACTTTCCCCTGCTGAGCTGGCATTTCAACAGCACTTTCCCTTTCCTTATAGCCTATGCACCGTTCCTGGCTGACATCTCAGTTCTACAAGGATTGCATTTCTTAAACCCCATGAGAGGTCTTCCACTTCAAGGTTAATTGAAAGCATCTTTGCTTCCTTCTCTCTTTTCAGTTTAAGATTATGCGCTCCAATAGACGGCCTTGCTGACTTTGGAGAGATGTTCTCTCTCCTTCCACTGCAGGTTGGGTAAGTCCGCCTACCGTCTCAACTCACTGCTTGTAGGTTCTATGGGGTTAGATACTGCCTCCTCGGGTCCACTTTTGCCAGTTTCTAAAGGGTTTTGGGACTTTACGAGCTCTGAAGGTTTCTTTCTACAAGTACCTAGGAAAATAAAATACCCACACATAAAGAGCGTAGGTACTATAGAGTAAAACTGGAGGTCGCCTGATATCCTTAGCCACGCCGTTCAACTTGGCTTGGGGATGAAGGGATCTAATCCGAGACTATTTGATGAAGAACGGTAAGATTTAGCTAGGGCATCTCGGGATTGTCAAACCCATAATCACAATGTGTGAGCTTCTGAGGGGATGGGAACTAAGATTATTTTAGAACAGTCTAGACTCCAGAACACGGATAGGGCTCTGCGAGATCCATGCAGTGGAGTGGCGGAGGTTACTTTAGCGCGGTAATCGCAACCACACAAACTCACCCTGTATGTATTATACACGAGTGACAGGTCAGGTTTGGTTAGGTAACTGCAACGCATGGACATACCGTCGAGGAACATCAAAGCATCATTTCATGAAGTGGACTCAATAACATTACTTGACGTGTTGGGAGTAATACACTTGTCCACTGAAGAATGGCTATCAAGTCACATCAAAGACAATATTACTCAATTAATTTTTAGAGACATATGTGAAGTGCCTAAACAACATGTAAACTGAATTATGTTTTTGTACTAACGATGGAATATTCGTGTTATTATTGGTTTTTTTATTCAAAAATACACTACTTGTCAAGAGTGTGAATAAACTATAGTTGTCAAATACCTAACCTAAAAGACAAAGACTAGAACATATATCTAGACGCATATGTTAATTTTTTTTCTCAACATCCGTACTTTATTCCAGGTTGACTAATGACGACGAGGGAGAATAGACAATAAAGGAAATGATAAAAATGAAGACAGTATGAACGTACGATATTTAGGCGCGCAAGTTTAGGGGGAGTAGACTGACCGATGTTTTAGCCTAACCGTTAAAATACAAACTAATCCTTACTTGTGAACCGTAAAACCATATGTTGCGAAAAGAAGCGAAGCTACAACGGAAACTGCAGCGCCGGTCAACACCCGTGTGAACGCAAGACATACTGCGCGTGGGTGGTACACAAAGCTTGGGTTAAGGTATTCTGCCGCGAGAGTGTG
Organism: Callitettix versicolor; assembly: GCA_022606455.1. Taxonomy (NCBI): domain Eukaryota; kingdom Metazoa; phylum Arthropoda; class Insecta; order Hemiptera; family Cercopidae; genus Callitettix; species Callitettix versicolor. The sequence continues at coordinate 38,446,245 of CM040190.1, read as the reverse complement.
CTCCGCTATCGCCCCTTCCGCATGACTGAGCTTCAATGCACATATCTATCAACAGTATTAGGGCCTACAGGCGGCGTACAAAGAGCGCGTGTAAAATCAGCCACACTCTCTTTGTTGCTCAAATACATAACAATCGCTGTTTGCTCTAGCGGACAAATTTCCAATAAATCCGTCCAGAATCACGGCACGCAACTGTCTCGCTGACGCGGTACACACGAGCAAGAACTAACAAAATTTAATCTACTATAAATTTAACATTTTCATTTGCAAGAAAAATTAACCCTGATCGTTGTCAGGCTCAACCTTCATTATCTCCACTCTAGTAGCCTAATCGACATTAAAATCTGCATAAATTTATATTTTAAATCTTAGATAGAAAAAACACTGAAGTGCAAGATATTTATAAGTTATAAATACATAATTTGTTTTTATATTATCTCAAGAACGAGTTCTAGATATCAGGATCAATGTACATTTCATCATCTGGGATCTGGGTCTTAGTAGCACCCAGATAATAAGCAATAAACAACAGAACTGTATTCAATTTACATAACCACACGCGATAAGAAATAAAATCAATTAATTGTTACAGCTCAAATTTCAAATTTCTTCGCAACAAATGTACGTGCTCTGAAGGTATACCTTTACATCGATTTTTTCACTAATTCGTATAACATTAGGTTTTCTAATTTCAAAAGTCAGTAAGTTAAAAAATTCACGAGTTACTTAGAAAATTTCCTAGATATAGTAATTACTTACAAGAAATGTTTTCAAAATTGTATGATTTATGTTTGTGGGGGCTCATAATTTTCCGTACTAACCCTACAATTTAATTATCTATGGTGCTAAAAGTGATATTTTAGTATAATGTAACTTAATATAAAATTACCAAAACGTGTGAACTGATCTCAAATTTGTAAACAACTCTTCGAGAATTTCTCTCAAAGTAAATGTTTACAGTTTACAGTATTTTGCTTCTATCCCAATATTCATTCACCCTACAACAGCAATTTTTCCAAATTTATTTACACCACGTTCGGACAACACACAGTTGCGCGCGCACCCTACACCACGCCCATAACAATGACGTCAGTATCACAATTCCCCTAGGTACGAAAATTGGTCACAATACATTAATATACCACTATAAATATTCCATGTGTATTTTACAATTCACTCTGGGAACAATTTAGTGCAACAAAACGCAGTTGCACGGTACTAGCCATTGCTTGCATTCCCAGTTTTATTAATATTCAATTTCAATAAATACTTTTGAAATGGAACACTGAATTGCATATTCAATTGTAATATTTATATAATAATATTCAATACTAAATGTAACTCTGTAAACAGTGTCCCTGTTTGTTTGATGTTTATATAAATCTACAATTCCATATATATATCTAAACACACATATATCTAAATATTATGAAATTTTACTGATTTGACCTTAAAAAAAGAGAGAAAGGTTGCGTGAGATTTTGAAAAACCACCCCTTCCTATTTTGCACAATTTAAAGCAGAATTTCGATGCAGAACTTCTTGGTGGTAGTTTTAATCAAATCAGCATACATTTAAACTTTCAAATTGCATGAACCCTAACTGTACTTAGGCAGATTAATTGCAGAAGTTTGTAATTCATGCAGATTTGAACTATGATTGGTTGATGGAAACAGATTTACAAAAACGTTTAGGATAAACAAGTTATATGTTTAAGATTTGAAATAACGCCATTTTGAAAATGTTTAAATGATTTTGTCAAAATAATTACCAAAATAGTTTTTTGTGCCAAATGTAAATCACAGCGGACCAAAATTGTGAACGTGATAGTGCTAACACATACACAAACGCGTGGGCAATTTAAAGTTTCGAGTTTGGGTCTTACAATGATGGCTGTAAAAGCTTATTTACCAATATAAATACGCTAAGAAATATTGTAGAAGAATTTAGTTTTACGTTTCTGCTTGGGTAAACAGCTGTTTGTGTTTGTCCGATAGTTTCGATACCAAACACGTGACTGTAATTGGACTGGAGGCATTCGATGCAGTTAATACTTTCTAATTAGGTTTTACCACTGCAAATAGGGCAGTACACATTATTACATATTACAGGCAACTTTAAATTACTTGCGGCCACTAAACACTAATTTCATAACCAAATTTTAAAATTCTGATTTCCCCGTAGTAAAACCGCATTAAAATCTGCATACAATATCATTTTAAACCTTAAAGTTACATTTAAAACACGAAAATGAACCTTGACCGCCGTCAAAACTGAGTTTCATAATTTTAAATTTTTAAAAAAATTCAAAACGACAATTTCTGCAGTTGTTAACGCTGATTACCACGATCGGAATATCAGATTGTCAAAAATATATAAGATGAGAAAGTTATTAATTTTTAAACATCTGAAATGACCACCGTTTTGAAACTTTTGAACAAATATTGCTGGCTAACTAATTTGGCAAGCTATAATCAAAATCTTTTGAATTAAATTGGACTATAAAATCCGATATAATCACTCGTGAAAGTGAGCTTGTTTACACCACACACACACACACACACACACACACACACACACACACACACACACACACACACACACACACACACACACACACACACACACACACATATATATATATATATTGACCTTGATGTTAGGGTCGGTGCTCACTTCATGGTCCCAGGTCTGGGTCTTACCATGATGGCCACTCCAATATAAAATTATTCTAATGGAATTCATTAATAAGAGTTATACACGTTCAAAAAATTTCCATTTTTGCTTTTTATACACACTAAACCCTTTTGAAAGATAAAACTAATATACCTGTAGTATTACTAATAATAGGACCTGTTAACTGCATAATATTCTGTTATCTGTCAGAACGTGTCTAGATATTGTTGTAAGGTATATGGACACACGAAAATGAGACCAAAAGTTTACTGCAAGTTATATATATATATATATATATATATATATATATATATTTGTGTGTGTGTGTGTATATATATATATATATATATATATATATATATAGAGAGAGAGAGAGAGAGAGAGAGAGAGAGAGATATGGAGAGAGAGAGAGTTTAGGATCAGCGCTTATTTCAAGGTCTGGGTCTTACCATAATGGTCGCTCCAAAGGAAATTCGCTAATAAAGGAATCGACAAAAATGTCACAAAAAGAAATACATATTATCGTACAATATATTTTCAGTAATACCAAATATAAATTACACTTACACATTATAATACAATGTTCCCTTAAAAATATTTGGTAAAAGCTAAAATCTCGTCATTTTTAACATCAGCGGGAGAAACGTACACCAAGAACCATTAAATGCACATTTATACGACAAATGCGATTTGAGAAATTATTGTACACTTGGAATTAAATAATAAATAAATAGAAAATTTAATATATTTTCAGTCTGTGACTTAACCTGTTACCCTGGATTACGATCCTGTCTTCAGGAGGTATCTACGTCAAAGAATATTTCTGGCGGCTCCGTAGATTCCCATGGAGCAATACGATCGCCAAGGAGCGAGATATCTGAAGATGGAATTGTAATGCCAAAACGCGTAACAAGATGTAAGTAATAAAATCACAGGCGAGAAAAACAGATTAAATTTTCTGCAATAACAGTGACGGATGTGTTTATTTTAAAACATAAATAAAATATGTAAATCATTACACAAACTTCGTCACACTCAATTGTTTCTCGCATAAATCCGGTTTAAAGCAAGCAGGAAAGCGGCTTAATTGCACAAAATCGGTTTTAACAGTTTTGCTCAAATATTAATTATGGATCAAATATAAAGAATGTTTAAAATCTGAAATGACAGAATAGCTCAAATGCAAAAGTAAAACAAATGAGTTTATTTTTGGGTGTTCTCCATCATTATTTTATCCTTCTGATAATTCCTTTTTATTTCAAAATTTGCTACAAAGACTTGAGTTGTAAGCTTAATATATCTATTAATTAACTCTCAGAATGTTAAAAAAAGTACAAAATATTTTAAAACTTGAACAAACTTTACGTATTCGTTTTCGAAAGTTCATAACCAGAGTATTCAATTAAATTATTAGAAAAAAATAATTTAAAGAAATCACGACTGCAGCTGTCCGGCTGGCGTTCCCAAAATATTCATCTTCATAATCAGCATTAAAATCTGCACAATTTAGCTTTTCAAACTTCGAAAATGAACGTTGACCGCAGTCGGAATCAAATTCAAAGTAACTTGCAAATTGTAAATGCCAACTTATGCAGATTTTAAGGCTTATTACGACGGTGAAATAGGGTTTTCAAAAAAGCAGCAGAGTTATTATTTAAGATTTACAATAGGCGTTATTGTGGAACTGTTGAATGGATTTTTATTGGGTAACGAACTTTTCCAAGATAAAATCGATTTTTGTACATTTTTCCAGCCAAATTTTGAACTTTATTGAGTAATCTACATGCCAGTCCCTCTTATTTGAAGGTCACGGGTCTGGCTTTTACAGCGATGGCTACTCCAATAGGTCAGTTTCTTAATGAAATTAATAAATTATTCCTGTACTTAGTAAAGTTTTGTCTCAGAAAATGTTGGCATTAAATTTTGTCTTTGTAAATGCACTCAATGTAAATATTTTTAGAAGGACTACTATTATTTAAAACACTTAATGGTTTTGTTGACGTACAAAATATCTGTAATATAATACAAAATATAATTTAATCTATTAAATAAATTATGGTTTTAAAAGTATCAAAAATCAAATTATTGGTGAAAACTTATTGGTGGTTTGTAACTTTCTGAAAGTACGTTGTCAAATTAAATTTCAACTCCAACAGTTTTAAATTTACGTCAATCACTGAAAGATTTCAATAAAAAATCCCTTTAACCATTACTTAACATTCCCCCCAAATAAAAATAAAAATTAACTTACAGTTGTCGATTTTCATTAGTCAAATTCCCTTCCTGCGTTTCTTCGTGAACATCGTGCAAAAATAAATAAAATATTCTTCTAAGCGCTGCAAATAAAATAATAAAAAAATATTGGAAAAGGTTAAACAATAAATTGTCAAAATGTTTAATAAAAACTTAAAACAGGATTTTATATTTTAACGGTATTTCTTTATGTTATTGTAAGTTTGGCAAACATGGAGAATTGAAAAAAACGGTGACAAAATTTCTCCCATCCACTTCGGAAACTATCGATAAGAAACCCGAAAATTATGCCTAGTTTCTCAAAATCAGTTCACATTTTGCTGACAAATGAAGATTCATAAAGTGACCGAGAAGAAATACACGGTACAAGTGGAATTAAAAGAAAAAAATTCGACAATGGTCAGGGATTATGATTGCTTTTTTTATCAGAAATTTGATCATATTCCTTGCAACCGATTTCAAGAAAATCTGGTTAAAAAAATAATTGTATTGGTTATATGGTTAAGAACCTTTTATTGAATTTATTTGAATCGTTCGGACACCATATTTTTGCAACGGGAACAGAACACTTTCTTTGCTACTTTTTATTGCGAGAAAATAATATTATTAAAAAAAAAACAGTTACTTAAAATATGCTGCAAAAATCACTTATAAGTAATGCATGCAGCTCAAGTAAGTGTATCAAGTTTTAGCTAAATAATAAAATAATACAGTTAGTTATATCACCTGTGCAAGGATTTACAAAAAAATTTTGTAACAAAAACACGTATACAATATTTTACAAATTAAACACAGAGAATTATTAAACGTTTATGCGAAACATGCATTATTGTAAATATAACAGCAATAAAATACAATAAATTATAACAAGCATAATTTAACACGCATAAAATATTAATAAACAACAAGATATTTTATTTACTGTAAATTGTGTCGTTTCATTTATCATCTTTGGTAATCTGTCTTGGTCCGTTTAGTATTTGTGTCCAGTTGTTTGTCAACGACCTCTATGTTGTTTTGTTTCATCACGCGTACCAACATAATAACGAATGATTTAGTTTTAAACGAAATTCGATTGAACGTGTTGTGTTATTGTTTATCGGGACATTTGTTTGCATAGATTTTTAATTTCCTTTAGCTCCCAACGTTATGCCAGGTAGACTGATGGGAAAGGGTAGCCTTACGGCAGTAACTGAGTCTCGAACCTATAACGCGCAATTCTGAGATGCAGATGACTGACCGGTATCAGCCCCATAGAATGCTGAGCTCTTTGGACACTTAGAAACAATACACGACATTTCGAGCGTACGGATCAACTCTTGTTCTCAAGTGCCTGACATAGCAACTAGGCACTTACTTCTAGTCTGAATGTTAAGCCACACTTAGGCCAGTGTTAAAATACTAATAAAGAAAAACAGTCAAACATCAAAAGTTGTTGTCTTTTGACCTGCACACACCTCTATTTAAATGCGTCTATCATGTGATGTGCAGCGTTTCCGTTTTCTGATCACAAACGGTGCTGAATTTATTCTTAGTGTTTAGTAATTTAATTAAGTTCTAGCTGCTAAGTCAGACACTTAAGTACGAGAGTTGATTAATGCTCTCAAAACGTCGTTTATTAATGCCCGAACGAACAACACAAAAATTCAGTCATTAAGTAACAATTTTAAAACAAAACATAAACATAGGCTATTTATCTCAAGATTCAAACAACCCAAATGATTAAATCTAACAGAAATTAATTTGTATTTACGTTTTTTTTAAATATTCATCCTTATTTCTTTACAATAATAATAAAAATACGTTATTAATTAATTATAATCACTAAACAATACTAATCAATAACTTACTCAAAACAACTACAACGATATAATGTTTATAATTTTCTTATAGTAAAACTATGGTTACAGAACTGCAAGCGCTTATTCATAATTATAATGATTTATAAAATGTAGTTGACGGTGGTCAGGGTTCGCATGTTCAATGAAAATTTATGCAAGTTTTTATTTTTAAATTTTTAATACCCACCATTTTGAAACGGTGTATTTAAAAGTAGAATTCGTTTCGTAATGTTGTAATTAAATTATTTCAAATGGTAACACCGTTCTCAAAATCGCTTCATCTGGTTTTGTTAAAACTCTGGTCATGACTCGAATTTCAACAGAATGACTTACCTTTTCAGGGTAAACCGAAAAAAAACAAAATAAACTAGACGGCGGTAAAGGATAATTTTTGTTTTCCGGTTTTTTTGAAATGCAAAATTTGAAAAAAGCTGGTGAATAGATTTTTTTGTAATATTCAACAACCCATATATTTAATAAAAGTTTTTCGCGACTTCATTTGAGAATTTTTTGATAAAAATCCTTAAAACAAATTTCAAGGAGAAAATCTTATTTTTTCGACACAAAGATTTTTAAGGGAAAACCATTTTTTGTAAACTGATACAATATATCAATCTGAAAATCGATTTCTTCACGACCGTAATATTTTCAACAATTCCAAAAAATGTCTTTTAACTCTACTAACTGTTAGTACATCAGTACTCTACTAACTGTTTCAAATACATCAGGTTGATACCTTAAGTGCTAAAGTACCAAAGAGCCAGGGCAAACAGTTCTGTACCACTGCCTTATAGCAGCGGGCACCAAACCAGGCGGGCTGCCGATGTTACAGCGTTGCCACATTGTGCAAGTTAGTTACAAACTCGACGAGCTTCGCTATCTAACAACACTTAAGTGTATGACTTTATAGACTTACTTTTATTTAGGGGAAAAGCAAGATTTATTAAAGAACGTTGCGTTGTGTTAACTTAAAATAATAGCAGGGTATAATTTCTAAAACTTAAAAACATTTTCAGTAAGCGAAGATTACATAATCCCTGCAAGCAACCGTTTCAATCACGTGATAGAAGTGAATTTCCGAAAGTTTATTTCTTTATTTTATCCTCTTTTAAGTTCAGATTTCACAATCATAACCAGCATATAGCATACCTGTTCTGCATGTATATTTGTTCGCTATTTAATTGTAATTTTCAGTTTAATAGCTTCATAAGAAATTATTATGTTTAGTTAAATTATTTTGTTCAAAGAAAGTATGGTTCGAGACATCGACATTAGGTGACACTCGAACTAGGTAACACTGGGAGCTCACACTTGGTGCGTCTGAACAAGCAATTCACGACCTTGCGTCACTTTGTCAATTCAGTTCCAGACGTGGCAACAGCGCAGATTCAGCCACCCACCTGATTGGTTGTTCGCAGCTTTAGTGATCTACGTCATATTATGTTTTAATAGGAAAATTAAACAGATCTTTACAAGAAAAGAACCCAAGTTCCAGTTCAGAATCTCATTCAGCCAGGCTACTGCTAAAGTTCCGGTATAAAAAGTCGAGGCACTCGATATTATCTATATATAATTGAGCTGGGAATTTACAGTAAGCAACTATATATATGTATATGTACGCACGCTGGTGGTATTTATAATTTTCAAAGTAAAACATACTCAGAGTGTGCCTGATTCGAGAAACATTCAATTCCAGTCTTGTGACTTGATCAGATAATATGTAGTAAAGAAAGGTTGCAAATATTTTACAGATAACTATCTTCAATTCAAATATTTTCCGGAAATAATCGGAAATCGGCCTAAATTTCTTGAGAACGCTTCACTAGATTTCGCTCATATATGAGCGGTTTAGAAAATTGCAAATAAAAGAAATTTACAGTTTTGGATTAAATCGAAAAACCCGTGATTGTTAGGATTTATTCTTAGTATTTTTTTAAAAAACTTTCGTGTTTGTTATATAGAATATATTTACGAAACAGCATGCATGACCAAAGTTCGAACTGATTCTGACAAAATGCTCATGTTCGCCTGTGTTATTAATTTTTTCCTCGTCAACTTTCAAATCTGCAAGTTTAGCCTGTGCGAACACATCTGAGCAAAATTTTATCAAAACTGTCAAAGATTTTCAGAAAATTTCAATTATTCAATTTTAAATTATAAACTGGTGGTCCCAAGATGTTGCAAAACTGGACCACACAAATAGGCACACAGACGGATGGACACGCAAGTAAAAACAATTTTTGGCTCTGGAAACTATAAAACATCCGTAAAACAATCAAAATATTTTTTTTACGACTACCTTTCTAAAATCTAAATTATTTACAAAATGATGTAAACTTAAATCCAATAAATGAATATTTTAAAAGAAAGTAATTTCTAAAAACCGCTACAGTTTACTACAAACAATAATAGTGTTTATAAGGCAGCCTAAAAGGTTTTGGTTCTGAAAATTTGTTTTTTATTTTGTAAATTCTAAAAATACTTTTTAACAATTTTAATCTATATCGTAATTAATTAACTAACTTCTAAACACTAACTTCTGTTCTATCTGAAGTTTTAGTTTGGAAGCGCTTCGGCGTACAATGTAGAGGTGAACTTGTAAAAAGGAAAATATTTACAAAAACTGGCAATCCTTTATCACAATTGATTTTGGCGTGTTGTACATATGTTTAATATTTTTAATTTAGTTCAAGTTATTCGCGTTACAAAATGCACACAGGATAGGTTGGTAAAGTTAACGATTGACTTCTATCATTAAATTTGTACTAGTCATGCATAAAACATCAGCCTGTGTAAACATGAACGCTGCTTTCAAAATGCAAAGTTGCAAGCCAATAATTATCTTATTACCAGTAAGCAGCCTATTTTTAAACTACGTCAACTGTAAGTTTATGAGTGATAAAACAGAATGACGTCTGTTGTATATTGTGAAGAAGAAAATGGCCTCCAATTGGTTCGAAAACAGCTTGACAGCTATTATGTAATATGGAAAGGGTATGATCTTCAAATAGTACAACAAAACAACATGGCATCAGTTAAATATTGTGGAGGGAAAATAGCCTTCAATTGGTTCAAAAACAGTATGAATATTGTGGAAGAGGAAGTGCAGTCCAAGTATTGCCATAAAGGCAGTTATCTCTTATGGAGGGGAAATAAACAGTATTAAGTTATTTATTAGGAAACAGGAGTTGGGGGGGAAATGACCTTCAATAATTGGCATAACGGCAGTTATCTCTCATGGAGAGGAAATGACCTACACAAAGTACAGGAGCATTATTAAGTTATTTATTGCCTGTTGTGGGGGAAATGCCCTTCAATAATTGGCATAACGGCAGTTATCTCTCATGGAGGGAAAATGACCTACACAAAGTACAGGAGCATTATTAAGTTATTTATTGCCTGTTGTGGGGGAAATGCCCTTCAATAATTGGCATAACGGCAGTTATCTCTCATGGAGGGAAAATGACCTACACAAAGTACAGGAGCATTATTAAATTATTTATTGCCTGTTGTGGGGGAAATGCCCTTCAATAATTGGCATAACGGCAGTTATCTCTCATGGAGAGGAAATGACTGCACAAAGTACAGGAGCATTAAGTTATTTATTACCTGTTGTGGGGGAAATGCCCTTCAATAATTGGCATAACGGCAGTTATGTCTCATGGAGAGGAAATGACCTTCAATAATTGGCATAACGGCAGTTATCTCTCATGGAGAGGAAATGACCTGCACAAAGTACAGGAGCATTATTAAGTTATTGATTGCCTGTTGTGGGGGAAATGCCCTTCAATAATTGGCATAACGGCAGTTATCTCTCATGGAGAGGAAATGACAGGAGCATGTTATTTATTGCCTGAAATTATTTATTGCCTGTTGTGGGGGAAATGCCCTTCAATAATTGGCATAACGGCAGTTATCTCTCATGGAGAGGAAATGACCTGCACAAAGTACAGGAGCATTATTAAATTATTTATTGCCTGTTGTGGGGGAAATGCCCTTCAATAATTGGCATAACGGCAGTTATCTCTCATGGAGAGGAAATGACCTGCACAAAGTACAGGAGCATTATTAAGTTATTTATTGCCTGTTGTGGGGGAAATGCCCTTCAATAATTGGCATAACGGCAGTTATCTCTCATGGAGAGGAAATGACTGCACAAAGTACAGGAGCATTAAGTTATTTATTACCTGTTGTGGGGGAAATGCCCTTCAATAATTGGCATAACGGCAGTTATGTCTCATGGAGAGGAAATGACCTGCACAAAGTACAGGAGCATTATTAAATTATTTATTGCCTGTTGTGGGGGAAATGCCCTTCAATAATTGGCATAACGGCAGTTATCTCTCATGGAGAGGAAATGACCTACACAAAGTACAGGAGCATTATTAAGTTATTTATTGCCTGTTGTGGGGGAAATGCCCTTCAATAATTGGCATAACGGCAGTTATCTCTCATGGAGAGGAAATGACTGCACAAAGTACAGGAGCATTAAGTTATTTATTACCTGTTGTGGGGGAAATGCCCTTCAATAATTGGCATAACGGCAGTTATTTCTCATGGAGAGGACATGACCTACACAAAGTACAGGAGCATTATTAAGTTATTTATTGCCTGTTGTGGGGGAAATGCCCTTCAATAATTGGCATAACGGCAGTTATCTCTCATGGAGAGGAAATGGCCTGCACAAAGTACAGGAGCATTATTAAATTATTTATTGCCTGTTGTGGGGGAAATGCCCTTCAATAATTGGCATAACGGCAGTTATCTCTCATGGAGAGGAAATGACCTGCAAAAAGTACAGGAGCATTATTAAATTATTTATTGCCTGTTGTGGGGGAAATGCCCTTCAATAATTGGCATAACGGCAGTTATTTCTCATGGAGAAGAAATGACCTGCACAAAGTACAGGAGCATTATTAAGTTATTTATTGCCTGTTGTGGGGGAAATGCCCTTCAATAATTGGCATAACGGCAGTTATCTCTCATGGAGAGGAAATGACCTGCACAAAGTACAGGAGCATTATTAAGTTATTTATTGCCTGTTGTGGGGGAAATGCCCTTCAATAATTGGCATAACGGCAGTTATCTCTCATGGAGGGAAAATGACCTACACAAAGTACAGGGCCACTATTAAGTCATTTATTGCCTGTTGTGGGGAAAATGATCTTTAATTTATTGCCATAACGACAATTATGGAGGGGAAATAAACAGTATTAAGTTATTTATTTCCTGTTGTGGGAGAAATGCCCTTAAAATTTTACAGAAACAGCATAATCTTACTAATAAGTTAAGCTTGCAATCATAAATAAGACTGTATCAGTGACTGCACACTTTATGATTGTACCTAATGAAATTAAAACTGAATCTCAGATTGTTTTGCAACAGCTTCGACATCATCCCTAAGCGAATAACACACACCACATCAAACCGTACAAAAATAGTACTAAAAGTTAATATTGTTACAGGCGTTTTATAAATTTAATTTATAATTACCTGATCTAGCAACTTCAAACTTTTAAATCGATTCATTTCATAGAATCTGCAGTTATTACTTGTTACCAGTGTTTAGTCACTTCACTTAGCAACATTTCATAAAATTGGCAGATATTTGAAAATTTAGTTTTAGTTATCTAAGAATACCATACACAAAATGTACATAAAAAAACCGTACTGATCTAATGTTTCAAAACATTTTTTTTATCCCAAGATTATAAAATTTTTACAATCCTAAGATTTGTTTATGATGTCACGATATTACAACAAATCATGATAATTTAAGAATATATTGTATGCGTTAACAAAAGTTATATTTATAAATATGATTAGCCCTCCAAAGTCCTGTCCCCTAAACGTTATCGCTTAAAAATAAGGTATCATCGTATGTAAATACTGAAAATGGAAGAAAACTTACTAACATAAAAATTCTCTAAACGTAATTAATTTTTCAATGTTGGCATCTCGTTATAGATTTGTTTCGATATGTTTAAAATACATTGCAAGCTTGACAGCATGATTTTCCAGTCTTTTGGTTTGAGTCTGATTCTTGTGCGAGTTTTTTCTTAATTGCATCTGAAAGGATAAATAATAATTAATACCAAATGCATGAAAGATGGTAAACTTTAATTACCCTATGTTCCTTATTGTAATTTGAATAATAACCGCTAACAATAACGGAACTAATAGTTCGGCACAAGGTAAGGCAAATTTATAAAAAGGTTTTAAGGGTTTTAGAAAAATATATATTATTCGAAACTATAAACATTAACAAAAAGTGTCAAAATAAAGTAAAAAATCCACCGTTTTGACATTCAAATGACACAACCGTAATAACTGATTGTCAATGTTAGCTTGCTTGGTAAGTAAAGACAGATTGCACCACGCTAAGGCAAACAGGTCTGTCTTATGGCTACCAGCACATTATTGATGGATGTATTATAAAAATCCAAAAATAAATTATTATTTGTAAATTAAAATCTTCTACTTATTATTTATTCCAACGTAAAGTTTTACTCTTATTTAGTCTGTTTTTACGACAATAAAAGAAACAAATGTGGAGACGTGAATGACAAAAAACTGCACAAGCCTAAAGTTTAGATAAAAATGTTGAATAAAAACTGTGCCTAACCTGCGACGTTGTGTTTGTTGATCGCCGCAAGACTTTCGCAAAGGATCTTGATGGGATTCATTTCCGGAGATAAGCCTTCCAGCCAAATGCACAACATCCGGTATCCGTGCTCCTTGTAGCTGTTCTCACCTGCAAACACGCTCTTTATACTTTAATCAACTGTCTTAAGTTATGTTTCTTCGCTGAAAGTTAACACGTATCTATTTGTGTTTCTTATACAGTCTGTATATCATTCATAGAGCAAGTCAAATAATGTATACATAAATTTCAACAAAATTTGTGTTATCACCAGCTCCTCAAAAACGGTTATTTCGAAAGTTACCGACAGATAAGATGGAATTCGGCTGAGAGAAAATTCTAAGACGTACATTTTATCAAAATAGTTTAAACAAATTTTAATTGAATTTTGACAAAATATGCTTTTAAATTCAGGGTACTAAAATTTAAACATTTCTGTTCCACAGGTAATCAGGGGAAACAAAGAGCCCAAACGGTTTGTTTTCCAATTCACTAATAAAATGATCCTGTTGATTCACTGGTTAGAAATGAAAATTTATCTTAAAATGTGAACGACGTTATCCCAGCCGATTCTAGAAATTTTAACGTAGCCTACTTATATTTTCTTCTTTGCCGATTTTGAAGGAAACGTTTTGAAAAGATCGCGTTAAGTTTGATTGCTTGAAAAGCACATAGTCTATAACTGAAAATGTAATCGCTTAATCGACTCAAGAGGAAACAGAACTTCCTGAAGACGTTATATCCATGAAAGTTGTACTTAATTTGCCACGATTTAGTTTGTCCTCAACCAAAGTACGCGAAGAAAGATTGCTAACAAAAAGTTAACTATTACAAACTTGTTACCGTGTCCAACATTAGTGAATACAGTTTTTCTAAAATCATTAAAGCAGTGACAGATACCCCTTTCTTTTGGTTAACTGAATTGTATAATGTTCGTTCGTTAGCTCACCTGTGTACTGGTGTTCGATAGCTTTGATTTGGTCTTCCGTGAAGGCCCAGTGGTGAGCCAACCTCTTCCAATCAGTAGCTTCCAACTGTTTGTGCGCCAGCTTGTACACTATTTGCTGTACCTTTTCCTGATCGTCCATCGACATGTTGCCATCTTCCTTCTGTAACCTCCACTTCCTGTTCAACTGTTTGGTATCGTTGTTTTCTTCCTGTGGACACAGATATTAAAAAGAAAAATTACTTTATAACCTAACTTAACCTGACGTCAGTGAGGGTTCATTATTGTAAGAAAAATACGAATACTTATAACGTTTATTTATGTGACATTATTTTTTGGAAATACGCATACATCACGTCAGCTTGTATACAAAACATCTATAGCTACGGCAAAACAGTACCTATTGTTTAAATACACCTGCTGAAATGCATTCATAACCAACAAGAGAAAAAGACGACGAGTGTGACTGATCGCCTAAATGTTGATATTATTATTATTTTAATGTTAAAAGTGGCTGTCATATTCCTTAAGTCTGTGAATAAAAGAAACTGCTTGTGTCCTTTTTGAACACTGGTCAATCCAACTTAATTTACATCCTTCCTTCTTTTGTTGGCGCTCCTGATGGACCGAAGATTACAAGAGAAATCTGCACCAGTGTTCCTCAGTTTTATAAATACGTTCTCTCGTTTCAGTTAGAGTTGGCCCCGAAGTACCTAAATGTTCCTTGAAAGCTTCATCTTCAGTCACGAAGATTAAGATTAAGATTTCTCTTCAACGGTTAAGGATCGCTTTGTAAATTCATCTTTTCGATGCTGTCCTCTATTCAGTTTACTTACTCTTCAAGCAGATTTTAAATGTTCAGCACGAGGTCAATGTCCCTTCTCGTACTCACCGGTTCAGGATAGTCCAGCCTTGCAGTTTTGATGATCATATCCACAATGGCCGTGAAACTACCCCTAGCCGCGATGTACAACGGGGTACGTCCTCCCTGAAAGCAAAAGCATTTCACCCGTCTCACAATTAAGTGTATTATTGGCGATTAACATTTAGCCTACGAAGGTATTTCTACAAACATTACAGGAAGTTGGTCCACTTTACCTGTTCCCGTTGTTCTATGTTGGCGCCGGAAGCCAGCAACACTTTGCATATCTCGGTGAAGCCGTGTTCTGCGGCGATGTGCATCGCTGACTGCAGCCTCTGAAACACATCAGGATACGGTACAGTATCTAAGTAAAAGAAGCCAAGAAGCCGAAGGGTTAGTGACTTACGTTATTTAAAGCGTTCAGATCAGCTCCTTTGGCGATAAGGAGCTCCACGGTCTCAAGGTCGTTGGATTCGCACGCCTGGTGCAGAGCCGTGCTGCCGCTCTGGAACCAAACGGAAATTTTAATACTTTTTGTTGTTATTTATTAATGGCATGATGCTTTAATGTAAAGTAATTTAAATTAAGAAAGTGAATAGTTATGACTTCACGCCTGCTGAAGGAAATCACAGGCATTGCATTTTAGGTAACGGATGGACACACACACACACATATATATATATATATATATATATATATATATATATATATATATATATATATATAATGAAAACTGATTATTTATGTAAACGTTACGCTGGTGAAAATATATTTTAAAAAACCTATGCGCAGTAATTTAACAAAATTTGAAACCAGCATATTGAAAACGTTTAGTAAGTAGCGCAAACTTGTTAAAGTTTTTAGGAAAAGAAATGTTCGTTCCAGATTTGCAAATAATAGTTTAAGAAAATATATGTAATATATGTATTATATCTATCTTGATATCGCAGAAAAATAAGCCCACAGCGTTAGGAAGATTTGACAGGCGTGTACAAGAAAGCACAGGTGCAAATTTTTAACTGACATTTTTCTGGATCTGTAACCTTGCACAATAAGTTACTAGGTCCTTCAATGCTTAGGCCTACCTTATTCTGTCTGTCCATGTCGCTTCCGTACTGCAGCAGAGCGTCGATAATGCCTTTACACCCAAGGCTGCTGGCTATATGTAGCGGTGTGCATCCTTTCTGGAACAAAAACTTTCCTTAAGCCGGAATTTGTTACTTCCCGAATCCTGATAATTTTTCTATTATATGAAAGTAGTAAATTCTAATTTTCTATATTCTGGAAGATTTTAATTGAAATTTTCCTTGATTCGGACGTTGTTATTGCAACTCTTCAGTACCCGGAAGTAATTATTCTATAAGTTCAACTCTTCTATAATCTGAACGTAGTAAATTCAACTTTTCCTTATTCCGGAAGATGTTAATTCAAATCTTCCGTGATTCGGACGTTGTTATTGCAACTATTTAGTACCCGGAAGTAATTAGTTCAACTCTTCTATAATCTGAACGTAGTAAATTCAACTTTTCCGTATTCCGGAAGATGTTAGTTCAAATTTTCCGTGATTCGGACGTTGTTATTGCAACTCTTCAGTACCCGGGAGTAATTAGTTCAACTCTTCTACAATCTGAACGTAGTAAATTCAAATTTTCCTTACTCTAGACTATATTAATTCAAATCTTCCGTAATCTGGAAGTAATTAATTTAACTCTTCTATAGTTTGAACTTCTATAAATTCAATTTTTCCGTATTCCGGACGTTGTTCATTAAATTTTTCCGTCATTCGAACTTTGTTATTTCAACTTTTCCATATCCGGAAGTAATTAATTCAATTTTTTCTTATTCCGGAAGACTTTAATTCAAATTTTCCGGGCATTGTTATTTAAACTTTTCCATAACCCGTGCGTAAATCCAGACTTTTTTAATTCTACTTCTCTGTAATTCGGAAAAAATAACTCAAATCAGCTGTTTAGGTGAGCATTACCTCGTTTGCATATTATTCTGATATTAACAGATTGCAAACGCAAACACAAATACAAGACAAAGCAATGACGAAATGCTTTTTACCTTTATCTGAACTCATCACCTAAATGGGAGTCGCCAATATTACTAAAAGGCCTTTTCTGTCTCAGAAGGGAAGAATGACCCTGCGTGACCCGTTTTAGTGCCCCTGCCAATCCTTTATCCCGATTATTCATACATTTCCTTAAACACTTTTACAGAAGTTATTCAAATAAAAACGTACAAAACGTCCCAAGCCTCTAGATTGCTTAATATATCACGTTCCTAACGTATTAAAATAAGAAAATATGTTTTGCCAGACAGCAATGCGCACAAACGACACGAGATCCTAATTGAATACATTTACTATTCAAACAACCAAGTACAGTAATATAGACGTTACAGGTTACAGTGTTGCCATGGTAACCGGCGAGTTTGAAGTTACACGTTGATTAATGTGGAATTAAACTTACATCACAGACATGTGATTACGTTGCTTTATGTTTGTGTAGGTTACGTGATCAATTTAGATCAGAGCCAACAATAATCCCAGCACGCAGCTGTCTCGCTGACGCGATTTAAAGCGAATTTCCAAAAGTATTTATCTTTGTTTTAATTATCATTTTAATTTTCATTTCACTATCATCATCCGGATTAAAATATACAAATGTTAGCATTTTAAACTTTCAAATTGAATTCAAAATACAAAAACGAACCCTGACCGCCGTCAAATGAAATTTCTTAATTTAACTTCGAATATGCTAATAATAGCTTTTTCAAATTCTTTAACTAGCAAAATTCATTCAACAATTTCAAAATGGCGGTCATTTCAAATCTTTACGAATAATAACATCTTTTTTGTCTCAAATGTTTTTGTTTTGAAAATCTGATTTTACTATCGTAATCAGCGTTAGAAACTGCCGAATTTTCCAAAATCAAATGAAATTTAAAAATTTTTAACGGCGGTCAGGATTTACTCTTGTACTTTCAGTCCAATTTTAATGTTTAAAATGCTAACATAAGCAGATCTAAATGCTGATTGTGATAGTTCAGTCAGAATTTCAAATTCTATCACGTAAGCGAGACAAACCGACCGTCGGTATCTTCTGAACCGGACAGTTCAATGTGAGAAAGTTTGTGAAATAATTTTACAACATATAATACGACACGAAATACTTTCTCTGCTGAATTTTACATTTAGCCTACTTTTTCCTACTACCAACAAGTTTCAAAACACTTCCATCGTTTTATCGTTTACACGCTGGAGGGACGTTACTGACAGACAGAAAGAAAGGCTATATAACTTCAAATTCCGGATCTTACAGACTTACGTTTTTCGCTTGTAACTAACAAGTACAATGAAATTAATTCTACCTGCAGCCCAACAGTGTCACCCTCTTTAATTGTCCAGAATCGTTAACGAAAACTAATCAAATCCTGTTTGGTTACAGAACAAAATGCTTCACTTTGAAAACACAGAGGCATTCAAAATATTTAATTATATTTCGAGAGTCAAGAATGTGAAGCACGCTGCTCTTGTATGCTGAATATAGCCTTGGAATTTACACGACATTAAAACATTTTCACAAGTTCTGACTTGCTGTGGAAGGGTTAGATTACCTCGTTCTCGACATCAGGCTGCATGCCCGACTCCAGCAGTAGAGTGGTTACGATGGTCTGCTTGTTCTCTACAGCGAGATGCAGAGCGCTGTTCCCTTCTTTGTCCTTAACATCCACGTCGGTGTCGTGCCTCAGCAGATAGTCCACCACTTCCAGGTGACCTTTCTCACAAGCTAGGTGCAACGGTGTTCTGCCTTGCTGGAACACGGTATCAATAAGCCACTGATAACAAATAACAGGTAATTACGTTTTGTTTACAAACAATACTTGACGCATACAACAGTAAAAGAAATTCGAATATTTTTATAAAACAACGAACTGTTAAAACAGACTTCATAACAAAAAAAAAGCTTAAAGGATTCGGAAGCAGGACACAGATCTGAAATCGAATTTCGTTCATCCATCACAAACTTCTCTATCCCTCTCTCTATCCACCTCGTGCAGTGGGAACGTAAATGTTCGACTTACTGAATGGAGTGTTTTGATTAAGCCCCGCGTTGGCGCCTATAGATAGAGGAAGATTGATGGCACTACGATGCGAGGCTGGAAGTTACAATGAAAATACCCTCAGCGTATTGTATCGAATTAGTTCCAGACCCATAACCTGATATGGAATTATTTATGTTTATTTATTTAATTTAACATTTTATACATCGAATTTTACTTTATTTTTGTGAGAAACTCAGTAGTCGGTGTGGCAAGGCACAAGCCAGTCTTTTGCGTTTCCGAACTTGCGCAACTCAAAGCCGTAGGTTCGGAACTGCAGCGCCTTTCAGTTAACGCCGAACCCTCGTCCTCATTAATTATTCTGGCGTAAAAAATGAATGTTTAACAAGAATAAATTAATAAAACTAGCAAATGTATCTGTAAGCTTACATAGCACGCAAATAAATATAGGAGCCTACATTGTAAATAATTAATTATAGTATGTCTATGTGATCATCAGAAAAATTCACATGAAATTTGTAACGAATTTAGTTTTTTTTGTAATATGAACATTTATTGAACACTAATGGACCATTTCAATACACTAACCATTTTGTATTTCACAAAAAAAATTAACCCTGACCGCTTTGAATTTCATAAAATTTTTAAAAAATGATTTAGCCTACGTAGATTTCACCGATGCTGAAATCAGATTTTCTTTAACATTTAGTAAAAAAGTTAAGATTTTGCATTAGGCCTATCGTTAATTTGAAAGACAAACTTATATTGTTAGGTTACAGGCTTGTACTAGACACTGTACACACGCGCGCGCCACACACACACACACACACACACACTCTCTCTCTCTCTCTCTCTCACACACACACACACGCGCGCGCGCACACACACACACTCTCTCTCTCACACACACACACGCGCGCGCGCGCGCACAGATACACACACACACACACACACACACACACACACACACACACACACACACAAACACACAATCTCTCTCTCGCACACACATACGCGCGCGCACAGACACACACACACACACACACACGCGCGCGCGCGCACGCACGCACGCACGCACGCACATACATTAAAAGATTATGCTATTTCCTTTTCATTTCTTTTCTTTTCACAGATCCAGTTAGTCCTGTTTCCCTGCTATATACGATAGCAAAAAGGGATTGAAGTGATTCAGTAAGTGGATGAATCATCCCTCTGTTCAATCCCTTAGGGGATATTTGCGAAATGATTTATACTCAATTCCCTAAGTACCTCCAGACGAGTAATTACCAAATTTCAGCCTATAAGATATTCAGCAAGTGAAAACATTAACAATAAATGAATCGGTAATTTATCATTTTGTAAAAAACAGGCCCAATTTAATGCAGTTAGGGCTTATCGCGTTTTATTTGTTTTTTATATGCCGAAATTAGCGACTTTTCCATTAAAAAAATGGGCTGTTAAGTGGCAATCATGATGAAACCCATGCCCAGGACTATGAAATTAGCCAATTTATAGAATTTGTCAAGTGTTTGTGTCAATATTCTTGAATTAGCAATTTTTGTCCGATTTTATGAAAACTTTGCAAAAAAACACGAATTTGATAAAAGCATGAATTGGATAAGTACCTCATCAAGTAAACCAGTGTTTCCCAATATTTTGTGTGCTATGCCCCACCTAAGCTTTCAAAAATTCTTATTACCCCCAACATATACACAATTTTTAATATTCAAAAGTTGAAACAACAAGTATGAAACCAAATTTGAAATGTTCTTGTGAATTCTAACAAATTGTTCCTTGCTTGCACCTCTCAAATCCTCATGGACTAGAAAAACTGATATAAAATCAGTTAGAAACTAAAATAATAATAACAATAACACTTATTATTGCGTGGAGTAAACGTAAATTAAAAATTCATATTTAAATATGTGTTATACATTTACCTCACCGCAAAAACACATACTTTTACATTTGGCAATTTTTTTCTAAAAAATGATTCTTCTAAAACTGAAATTAATTTAAATACCACCTGTTACATACCATTTATATACCAATTATATTTATACAATGAATATATAATTTTAATCAGCGGGAGTTTTACAACAATTTAAGGGACGCTTATTTCAAATTTACACCAGAGGTGAAACGTTCCCTTCTACCCAAGTTACTTTACTCGGCTCGCTATAGGTTAACTTACACTCTGGCCATTTACGATTTGCTTAGGTTAACAATGGAACTGAAGGCTATTGTCCCCCCCCACGTTGGGAAACACTGCATTAAACGGTTTCAAAATAGTGCTATTCAAATTCTTTTAGGATTTGGCCATATTATGCCTAATCAGTACCAAACTTTGCACAAATGAGCACGAAACACTTACTTGCCGACCTTCGCTGGAGCGCACCAAGTTCTTCTGTGTAAAGAAGACTAACCGTTGTCCGCCTTTAGTCAGTCGCAAGATCACATAGGATTGTGTTACTTTCATGTGCAAAGTATTCCTCGCTGACTTCATCGAATCATACCGGCACATATCCTTCTGTGTAAAGAAGACTAACCGTTGTCCGCCTTTAGTCAGTCGCAAGATCACATAGGATTGTGTTACTTTCATGTGCAAAGTATTCCTCGCTGACTTCATCGAATCATACCGGCACATATCCTTCTGTGTAAAGAAGACTAACCGTTGTCCGCCTTTAGTCAGTCGCAAGATCACATAGCATTGTGTTACTTTCATGTGCAAAGTATTCCTCGCTGACTTCATCGAATCATACCGGCACATATCCTTCTGTGTAAAGAAGACTAACCGTTGTCCGCCTTTAGTCAGTCGCAAGATCACATAGGATTGTGTTACTTTCATGTGCAAAGTATTCCTCGCTGACTTCATCGAATCATACCGGCACATATCCTTCTGTGTAAAGAAGACTAACCGTTGTCCGCCTTTAGTCAATCGCAAGATCACATAGGATTGTGTTACTTTCATGTGCAAAGTATTCCTCGCTGACTTCATCGAATCATACCGGCACATATCCTTCTGCGTAAAGAAGACTAACCGTTGTCCGCCTTTAGTCAGTCGCAAGATCACATAGGATTGTGTTACTTTCATGTCCAAAGTATTCCTCGCTGACTTCATCGAATCATACCGGCACATATCCTTCTGTGTAAAGAAGACTAACCGTTGTCCGCCTTTAGTCAGTCGCAAGATCACATAGGATTGTGTTATTTCATGTGCAAAGTATTCCTCGCTGACTTCATCGAATCATACCGGCACATATCCTTCTGCGTAAAGAAGACTAACCGTTGTCCGCCTTTAGTCAGTCGCAAGATCACATAGGATTGTGTTACTTTCATGTGCAAAGTATTCCTCGCTGACTTCATCGAATCATACCGGCACATATCCTTCTGTGTAAAGAAGACTAACCGTTGTCCGCCTTTAGTCAGTCGCAAGATCACATAGGATTGTGTTACTTTCATGTGCAAAGTATTCCTCGCTGACTTCATCGAATCATACCGGCACATATCCTTCTGTGTAAAGAAGACTAACCGTTGTCCGCCTTTAGTCAGTCGCAAGATCACATAGCATTGTGTTACTTTCATGTGCAAAGTATTCCTCGCTGACTTCATCGAATCATACCGGCACATATCCTTCTGTGTTCAGTAAAATGTGATGGGCATAGGAGCAGAACAAAGCTTGGGGAAGCTTTGAATATTCTTCTGCTCATTGCTTATCCCCTTTGTCTGTTTCCTTTTAAAAACTCACAATTCGTCTGCAACGTGTACAGAGTTCAAGACAAACCTTTGCGCAGGCGTGCACAAGGTCCCAAGAGAAAACAGGAAACAAGTTTTGGAGAAGAAATGAATAACCGCGGCACGCAGCTCTCTCGCTCAAGTAATAGCAGCGAATTTCCAAAAGTATTTTTTTTTTTTTTATTTTACCATTGTTTAAATTCTGATTTCACCATAACAGTATTAAAATCTGCATATACCAGCACTTTAAACTACCTAATTACATTGAAAATACAAACTGAACCGTGACCGTTGACAATAAACTTCGTAATTTCAACAAATTTCAAAAAATCTTAAAAAGCTAATTAGGCAGTGTTTAACGTTCGCTACAATGGTGAAATCGGAATTTGAAAACAAATAAATTTTTAAAGAATTGAAAAGATTGCCATTTTGAAAATTTTGAACGAACTTTGCTGATTAACGAACTCGATCATTACCATAATAGATTTGTGTGCCAAGGTTGAAAAAAAATGTTAACGACACCTTAAAAAGTGATCTAGCGGTCAAAATCGGTGCTCATTTCAAGGTCCCGAATCTGGGTGTTACCTCGATGGCCGCTACAACAGTTCTTTTTTCCAATGGAAATTCATTGATTTGACTTACTTTGTTGACTGCCTTGGTACTAGCGCCGACTTGTATCAACCTAGCCACTACTTCCTTGTGTCCTGCATAGGCTGCGTGGTGCAGAGCGGTCTGGTGGTCACAGTCCACCGCATCCACTTCGATGTTCTCCAGACAGTCCAGCAGGAAGTGCACGACAGACAGGCGGTTGTTGCGGGCCGCGCACATCAGCAGCGTGTACTGTTTCTGTAACAAACAAAAGTACGCGATGGAAAAAATCGCCAACAACACTTTTTTGAAAGTCTTACATCACCTGGAGCTGAAAGCACAGGAGGGGAGGCCTACACTTCGCAGTATATTCTTAATAAACATACAGAGCGCTCCACATTTTCCGCCAAATTAACAGGCAACCGTAATATTTAGAGAAAATGTTATTGGACCAATGTTTATTGCCAAATTTTATACCAAGAAGCTGTCAAAATTATGATTGGTTTTGCCGTTCAGCCAGTATTACAGGAAGTAACCAGCAACTACGCTCTCAACGTTGAATCAGAACACGCCATCTTCAAAACGGAAGCGAATGGGCAATAATCTTACGCATACGTTTTTTGGACTTTATACAAGGTACCTTTGTATCAAATTTCAAAACAATCGGTCAGTGCGTTTGGTTGTACACAATCACACAAACCAAATGCCGAACAGTTGAGTTGAAACAGAGGCCTCACTTCGCTCGTTCAATAAGAATGAAAATCTGTGTTAGTGTTTTAAATTCAAAGTGCATTGAAGATACGAAAATGAATCTTCACCTCGGCAGCGCAGTTAAAATACCGATTTTAAAACGCAGTAACGCATGTTGCTATGTTAGAAAGTGCAAGATTAACAAGTTAAGAATTTTGTTAACGACATCCGTTTCGAAACTGTAACAGACTTGCCGTGTCCAGTGAATTGGACAAACTGGTGAAGACAGCCAGATAAAAATACTTTAGGGACCTGACAACGGATACATAAAGCCATTGTGCTGCTAGTATTACCGTTACACGTGTTCACTTGACGTGATAGTAGCCAGATTCCGCCTTAAATATTAAGGGGTAAAGTAACAGAAAAGAGACGTTACCGCGAGTAGGTAATACTACCAGATCGTGGTGTGCTGGGTCACGTGACATGTTGCATGCAACGTCTTGTGCTGCCGTCACGAAACTGAAATAGCGTGCTACAGTAGCAACGACTTGCATTTGCAACGAAGTAAACGGCGACATTTACTTTCTTACGAATTAGTTAATGTCTCCGAGAACCCAGACTAACGTAAGATATTCTGTTCCGAAACTTCGGTTCGAGACGTAGCAACAAATAAGCCTAAACAGAGCCGGGCGGTGTATTGCTTTGTAGCCGGCGGTAACAGCTGAAGTGTGCAGCTGATGGGCTTAGCGATCCCACAGTACCACATCTAGCTCATACAATGCTCTCACTCATCTGCTCAACACACACACACACACACACACACACACACACACACACACACACACACACACACACACACACACACACACACACACACACACGGCCCATGCTAATGGTGGATCTTCAGTACGCCTTAGCCATACCCATGCATGCGGGGTTCTGTGTGGGCGCACACAAAATCCCTAGCTACTCATGTTGCTATGACGAAGAATGAGACAAAAAACATGTGTTAGAATGAGCGGGAACTCACAGCTCAACAAAACTTGGCTAAATGGTGCACAACCTTTATGATATGGGTTAAAAGTAAGGGGAGAAATTGAAAGACAATTACCAGAGAAAGCATCTGCAAGTACCTCAGTAATGAATTTGGAAGTCACAAAGTATGGGTGCAGGAGCTATCCACCTTCAGTCTTTTCCAAATCCTAGTCTTTATGAAGAGACTAGTGTTTGAGAAGGCGCTGTAACTGAACACATAAGGAATACAGAAGGAGTACAATAGATCTACAAGGTGACAGTGCAATAGTCATTAATTAATTCATCGCTTTTATAATTTATGGCGGCTTCCACACTTTATGCCACTTAGACTGATGAGGACGAAGGTTCAGCGTTAACGGTAAGGGTAAAGCAACGATTATAAGTGGGTCTAGAACCCACGACCTTTAGGTGCGCAGTTCAGAGACAAAAGCAGACCGCTGAGTTCCATTCAAAAGCTTCATTTGAGGTATTCTCCAAGTGCACAAAAAGTTAATCGCTCCCGTATAAATAACTATTTTAAATAGCGACCTAGTTTCTCAAAAATTGTTTAATAAAATTATTCAAAATTGTTTTGTATTATAAGGATAACAGCTAAAATTTGCAGAAATTAGCGTTTTAAAGTTATAAAAGCCATTGAAACATAAGAATGAATTGATTGTGGAAAGCGTGATTGATTGTGGAAATTCATTTTTGCATTTTTATTACAATTTTGAAGTTTGAAATGCTAATTATGATGGTTTTAATGCTGATTATGATGGTGAAATTACATTCTCAATAGATTGTTGGGAAAACAAATGTTCCATAAGGTCAGCGAGAGAGCTGCGTGCCGCGATTACCTTAACGATGTGCAAAGGCAATTGGACACAAAATACGTTAATTTTGTATTAAGATTGAAAAAACGATAATCTTTTACAGTTTGCAAAGGCCGCCATTTTGAAACTGATAATCTGATTTAGCTGGATACGACCGATAACAAACTGGACTTCTGTGCCAAGCGTGAATCAAATCGGAAAATTACCTTGAAAATACGAAAATGAATCCTGACCGCTGTCAGATTCTGAAAGTAACGTGAAAATATTAATGTTAATTTATGTAATGATAATGATAACTAATGTTGATTAGACCTTAGTACATTTATGTGACGTTGCTTTAAAAAAATGCTTCCATCACGTGTGGAGTCAGCTGATTATCACGAGTATTTTTGTAAAGAAGTTCACCAACACAAACCAACCATTTAAAACGTTTCTTACGAACGTTTTATTCAGCGATTTATTCATCAGTTCAGTTTAAGTAATCGACCAATCCACCCTGACAGGGCTAAGAAAATGGCCGTAACTGAATCCAGTTAGTTCTAAATGTAAGCTTTGCGTGTCAGGTCAAGGTGAAATATCTCGTGACACATATAAGCTGTTACAGTAATTTCAATAATTCTATTACAGTGAACATTAATAGAATAGCCTATCGGTTTAAGGTAAACGCATAGCCGTACTTCACGCAACTGTTACGGGACTAAGTTAGTTGCAATTTTAATTTTTAAAAAGAAAACTGAATTTGTACACCGGTATTGGGGGGGGGGGTTAATAGTATTTAGGACAGAAGATCGAACTGTGTTGCCCCCGCAACCACTCCACACTGCTCGGTGTGTTGCTACAGTGGCGCGACCTAGCGCTGGAAGTGCAACGCTTCGCCGATCTGATTCACATTTACTCATAAATCGAAGGAATTTAGAAATAAAGCGCTTGTAACTCAGACTACAATATAGCAGAAATTGTTGCTAAAAGAGTTCGAACCTATTTGCTACTGTTGGATTTTTCCGTGTTTTGCGTCGCTCATACGACTCCATTAGTCTAACTGGAGACGTGATCACAGAAAAAAAAGAACCTCAGGTTTTCCTGCATGTCTGTCCAAAACGGCGGGGAACAGGACAACTGAAAGTTTTAGCAATTTTGTATTCGTGATTAATGAATGAATTTGAAGGGTTACTATTGCAATGTGAATGCATCTTTCTATATTCCTGAGATGCTCAGTTACGGCTCCTTCTCTAGCCTTAGCCTCGTTCTAAAGTTTAGGATTTGTAGTATTTAAGGTAGATAGCTCCTCCCAAGCCAAGTATTGTGACACGTGCTCTGCTAATTTCCTTTCAATCCCTTTCAATTCTCTTTTGCTCCGTTTGGCCAGCAATTTGTGCGGTGAGATACGTCTCATTCTATCTTACATTCTTACTTATGTTGCACCCACAAGTAGCTAAGGAAATGAGATCCTTCAGTACAGAGCCCTGCATTCAGGTACACTGGGAGATCGCCAGGTTCCCGTTGGATACACCATTAGACCAGTGTCATTTACTCCATCAGCACGGGTCGTTTTCCACTTTAGAGTTAGCCAAACTAGTGAATTGTGTGTCTTCGGTAGATGAGTGACAGTAGTATGAGCTACAGGTACGGTGGGACGGTTAAGCCCATCAGCTGCCTCCACCGGAACTCACATAAACTAGGATATATATATATATATATATATATATATATATATATATATATATATATCAATATTTTGTTTTATTTTTAAATAAGTTAACAAATTAGGAGGAACAAAAGGGAAACAAACTTGTAACAAGTCACAAAATTCATAACGCAGTGAATATTTTTAAGTGCAAATATGTTTATAATGCTTAGTAAAAAAAATAATAATTCGAAAATAAACCACGGCCGCTATCAAGTTCATAAAAAATTTCTTTTGTGCTGTTTTGAAAAACTGGCCTCTTTCATAACCGCCCAGTCAGATTTATTATCATGCAATTTAAAATTTAAAAAAATCAATCATTTTTAAAAACTTCGAATGTATATTAATCTAAAAAAGGTGATTTTCTTAAAATCGGTTCAAAAAAGATTTCGATTAAATTTCCCCAAACATAACGTACAGGTCGTTGTTTCCTAACCTCTGCTTCCTCCATTTCACAAAGCCACCCCACGTTTCAACACAACCTACTCAAGTGTTACACAAACGGCCTTAGTCAGTGTTTTTAAGCTTAGTTGAGCCCTTTGACACCAGAGCGTGCGATTGATTTCTTTACGCTTTATTTAAAGACCTTTGTAATTAAAGGGGACACGTTACTTTTTTTGAAAGACATAATCTTATTTTCATATTATATTTCTGAAAGTTTGTGTGTTTGTTTGTTTGTTATTCGATCACGCTTTAACCACTGGTCCAATTGAAATGAAATTTGGTACGAATATGGTTTAAGTATCTGAGAAAAACATAGGCCTATTCCCGTTCTAAAAAACGTCATTATACTACTTACCCAGCCCAAAATAATTATTAGTATATAGTTTTGTAACATATGTTAACTGTAGTTAGGTTTATTTACTGTTTACTGGACATGATATTTAGACACCAGAGATGGACGTAGATCTAATCCCATTTTACAAATCTTAATCTGTGTTTTATTTATTGCAAAATTATTGCTTTTAATGTAACATTTTAAATTATTTTAGTTGAAATTTTTTCAAAACTGACTAATTTGTTACTTTGTGTTGAATTTTCAATATTAAATGAAAAAAAATCCCTACGCAGAGTGCCAATTGAAATTTGTAATATTACAATTACTGTGTATTTGTAATTAATTACAAATATTACTGTGCCAATATTTTTGTAATTACATTATATGGAAAAATGGTAAATATGCAGTGTAAAAATGGTGATGCGTGAAAAACCTTTATATTGTTTTAAAGAATACTACATAACCTAATTGACACGGTTGTTTGGCCTAACACGGTGATGCGTGAAAAATCTTTATATTTTTAAAGAATACTACATATCCTAACTGACACGGTTGTTGGTCCTATTACAGTGATGTGTGAAAAAAAACTTTATTTTTTTAATGAGTACTCAAAACCTTAACTGACACCGTTGTTAGGCCTAACATAGTGATGTGTGAAAAAAACTTTATATATTTTTTTAAAGAATACTCCATAAGCTAACTAACATGGTTGTTAGGCCTAACACAGTGATCCATTAAAAAAACCATTATTTATTTTTTAAAAAAAGAGTAGGGGAGAGCGGGGCAATACCGTGCAGCGGGGCAATACCGTGCACCAAGTTTTTAAATAACGCAGAGGGCGTAATGAGCGCTGGGAAGTGCTGCTGTATAGCTGGAAGAATTCGTAACAGATCAGGACAGTCGGAGAGCTTATAGCTCTACATACGTATTTGTGACGGGTGTTTTTGTTATTATATCAACTTTTCTTATAATAACAACGACGTATTAGAACTGAGGTAAGTGAAATACGTTATTAATGATTTTATTGAAACTAATTGCTTTGAATAGAGCATTTCTTCAGCTATTTTTTACATTAAATACTGGTACTTAACTTTCTTTATTTTTAGGTTAGGATTGAAAATGTGGTGATATGTCGTCATGGGGCAATGCCGCTCAAGGTGCACGGTATTGCCCCGTGTTGAACGATATTGCCCCATATGGTATTTAATTGTTATAACTTTATTTATTTACATATTTCATTATATTTGTAGCCTATATTTGTGTGTTTTAAGCGAACATGAATAAATTGTGAGTGAATGAGAAGCCAATACTTTAACTATAGATCTAATAACATAATTTAATTGTGGAGATTATGTACTTTTTTAATTTCTAACAATGGTGAGAAAAAGAATAAGAACAACAGAGAGGGGCAAAGGATGGAGCGAACATGAGATGAACTGTGCCATTCATGATGTGAGTGCAAATGGAATGCCACAGATTCAGAAAAACAGGAATCTTTCCTCTAGATCCTGCAAAAGTTAGTGTTGACGACAAAAGTTAGTACTTTTACACTCGGAAGAAGAGACAGCTTTAGATCTACCGGTTGTTGAAGATGATGGCTCCAAAAATGATGAAAATACTAATCTAGTCAGGCTTTGTTCTTCGCGAACAACCACTGATGACGATAATGACGAGCACTTAGAAGCTCAGTCTACAGTTGGTCTGCAATTCGAGGAAATTTCACCATTACCGGACCCTCTGAAATGAAAGAAAAGTGCCCGGCAACAGCATCATCAGTTTTTACCTTGACCCCAAACAACAAAATTTTAAAGAAGGCTGCAGCAATCAAACAAGCAAAATTAAAAAATAAAACAGATAGGGAACAATTCAGTGCAACAAATTTAGGGAAATCAAAGTTCCAACCTAAAGGAAAGAGCAAATATAGAAAGTTTGCATCGAAGATAATAGCTCCACTTGACAAAAAAAGTGTCGCCGAAACATATGTTTTGAGTCTTCATCAGACGACGATTTGGACCCCTTTAAGCTCTGCAATGATGATGAGTTGGACGACATCGAGTCTGCTGATTTCAGAGGAACTCCAGTTAAAAGAACACCTGGTGATCAAGATTCCGATTGCTTATTTTGTGGTTAGTTTGGAAAAAACAAAGAATTGTGGTTTAGATGTGTGTTTTGCAGTGGTTGGGTGCATTCAGAGTGTAGAGGGCGCGATACAGCAGAAAATTTCATTTGTGACTTTTGTCAATCAAAGTAGACTTAATCACATAAAAGCCACTCTGAACTGAAATAAATGACAATTTAGTGTTTATTAATTTCCATCAAGAAGAGGACTTATGAATATTTTTTTAAAATTTTATAAGCTAATTAACTACATATTACATTTTTCTGTTTTTAAAATTGTTCATTAATTTAGAATATTTGAATTATTATTAAAATTTGTTCTGACATTTGCCAAAAATTGTTCTGACATTTGATATCATTGATAGGAAATGTCCTAACGATTTTAATTAAAATTACATATTACTTATTTCAATGTTAAAATAAAATTTGTTACTAAATTTTGAATATTTGTTTTATTTTCGCACAAACTTTACCGTTAACAATGTTGCACGGTATTGCCCCGTATAGTGCACGGTATTACCCCAGCCCTTGGGGCAATACCGTGCAATGTAAAGTTTTCGTAAAATGGGTTTAACACTCGAAATTGGTTTAGTATTTCAAATATGAAGTCAAGAATTTGCAGAAAATTAGTTTCTTTACAAAACGAGATGGTTTTCATCGTTTTTGACGCTATCAAATTAAAAATAAAAAATAATAACGCTTAAGTGCACGGTATTGCCCCGCTCTCCCCTACTCCTAACCTAACCGACACAGTTGTTGGGCCTAATACGGTGATGCATGAAAAAAACCTTTATATATTTTTTAAAGAGTACTCCATAACTTAACTAATACGGTTGTTAGGCCTAACATGGTGATGCGTAAGAAACCTTTACATTTTTTTAAAGAATAGGATACTACATATCCTTACACGGTTGTTGGGCTTATCACGTTGATACGTGAAAAAACCTTTATATTTTTTTTAAAGAGTACTACATATCCTAACTGACACGGTTGTTAGGCCTAACACGGTGATGCATGAAAAAACCTTTATATTTTTTTTAAAGAATACTAGGCTACATATCCTAACTGACACGGTGGTGCGTAAAAAAACCTTTATATTTTTTTAAAGAATACTACATATACTAACAGACACGGTTGTTAGGTCTAACACGGTGATGTGTGAAAAAACCTTTACATTTTTTTAAAGAATACTACGTATCCTAACTGACACGGTTGTTATGCGTAAAAAAAAACTTTTATATTTTTTTAAAGAATACTACATCTTCTAACTGACAATGTTGTTGGGCCTATCAAGGTGATGTGTGAAAAAAAAAACTTTTTTTTAAAGAGTACTCAAAACTTAACTGACACGGTTGTTAGGCCTAACATGGTGCGTGAAAAAAACATTACATATTTTTTTTAAAGAATACTCCATAAGCTAACTAACATGGTTGTTAGGCCTAATGCGGTGATGCATTAAAAAAAACCTTTATTTATTTTTTTAAAAATAGTACACCATAACCTAACTGACACGGTTGTTGATCCTAACACGTTGATGCGTGATCTTTAATGTATATTATGATTGCGGGAAAAGCCGTGATGGGTAACAGCTAATCATATTATATTTCTGAAAGTTTGTTTTTGTTCATTTGTTTGTTATTCAATCACACTAACTACTGGACCAAATGAGATTAAATTTGGTGTGAACTTTGGGATCCTGAGATAAACACAATACTATTCCAGTTTAATTGTATAATAGTGACTTTTTAATAATACTGTATTTTATTAAAATATGACAGGACCATTTTTTAGAGTATCGAGTAGCAAAAATATATATGTCTTGGCCTAAGACTATAAATCGTATAATATTGTAAATAGAAATATATTAAAATGAAAAGACCTATTCTGATTTTGAAAATCGACTATAAATTTTATTGCCTACATTATAATTGCAGGCAAAGCCGCAACGGGTAACAGCTAGTATTGTATAAAGAAGCTACGATATTGTTTCACAATGGCAATGCACTGAACCACTCAACTTGCTACTTAGTACTTAAATTACTCAAGTTGGTTGTGCTGCACAATGAACTGAAACTACTCAGCTAATGTAGGCGAACTATTAACTTGTAAGTGACTTGGAGTAACAATTAATTCTCTAAAAAAATATTTGTTGCTTACTGGCAATGGAATGAAGTTTAATTAGTTAGTTAATTAGTGCAAAGTACAAATTTAATTAGTAGAAACGTAAAATAGTTTAATTTTCTACCACATTACTCAATGTTCCCGTTAACAGCTGGAGATACAATCCGGGGTTTTCAATTTTTTCAGATATAAACACACAAAATTTACCCAAAAGTTTCTCCCGTAATTTCAACAGGGCTTAAGCCACACTTTGAAACAGATGCGTTCAAAATTCCAAGAAGCCGTAAATAGCTGAAAAATCCTACGACTTAAGGCATGGAATACGATGGAATACTCATGTTATCATAGCCAAACTTAGCACAAAAATCGATTAAGATATAGCATGAAAAATCCGTTATCAGAAGAACCGCAACACTATTGATGTAACGAAAAAGCTACACAATAACTGACAAATACTACTGAATATAAACGTACTAGAATGATAACCGTTATGAGAGATATGTGAGCGCTCGCTGCAGGTGGCATCTTGCGGCAAAGTGTTCAAACTACATACAGTTAAATAGATAATAACACTGTCCATCTTCTCTAACGTTTCCACCCTTTGTCCTTGCAACGCTTTTTATAATTGTGACAGCTTTCGCCAACATCGGGTATCTAACTGGTGAGTGTATTTATTACTGAATTCCTAGCCTGAGATCTAGTAATGACACTTTTTTTTAATAGTACAGACTTGAGCCTTTTTCAATTTAAAATTAAGTTCGAAGTTTATTTCTGCACTGGTGCGCCAGCAGCGTTGTCCGTTTTATATGCTATTCTCAAGGTGAATTATGTGTGCCTTTTCCCAATTGAATTTACGACTTTCGGACCATATAACCGGGGTATTTATCTATCGGGCCTAATCTAAAAGGTTTTTTTTTCAATAAGATCACACTGAAACTTACCTTGTTTGTAGCGACGACACTAGCTCCGCAATTGATAAGAAGCTGAACTGCATCTGTGTGACCGTGCCACGCTGCCATAAGAATGGGCCTCATTCCGTACTGGAACACAAACAAAAGTGCAGCACAAGAAAACCCACCGCAGAAAATCTATATATATATATATATATATATATATATATATATATATATATATATATATATATATATATGGCTCATTTTTGTTGTTAATTGTTTGTTTGTATTGTCAATTTGTTACAGCGGTGTTGCGCATGCTCCGCTTCTTCCTCTATTACTCCACTGTCAGCGTTGGAGATTAGGCAACTTGGCAACACTGTTCCATATATCAACAGCTACAGTGGCGAAACCTAGCGCTAGAAGTACAAAGTGCGTCGACTCGGTTAGCATAATTTATTACTGACGTGAGCGTTTTATATATATTTTTTGCTGAAAGCTACCAAATCAGATTTTTTAGAAGTAAATTTAGGGGAGGTAGCTTTAAACCGTAAATACAAAAATATTATACGATGATCTCAAGATATATGTCTGTCAGATTATTAGAATTGTGGTACTTTTGTAAGTTTACTTTAACTACAATGCATTTGATATAATATAAAAAATTCATAAAAATACTTGAAAATAAATCCAAGTCACCCGCATAGTGGCACCCCCTTCCGTAAAGACTACAAAAGCCTTAGGTAAGAACACAGTTAAATAACGACCTCGTAAATTATCTCACTAACCGCTCGACTGTTTTTGACATCTCTGAATAGAACAGAGGCGAATCACAGTAATTATTCAACAAGCGCGGGCGTGTGTGCCTGACTAGTATTTCAGTCGGCTTTGTTTTACTGCTAACGTACTTCGTAATAATATTTTCAATTTCGAGTTTCAATTTAAACAAATTAAAGAACACCATGTATTTCAGGTTACATATTAAATGTCTCATTGACATATTGTAAATAGAAATATATTAAAATGAAAAGACCTATTCTGATTTTGAAAATCGACTATAAATTTTATTGCCTACATTATAATTGCAGGCAAAGCCGCAACGGGTAACAGCTAGTATTGTATAAAGAAGCTACGATATTGTTTCACAATGGCAATGCACTGAACCACTCAACTTGCTACTTAGTACTTAAATTACTCAAGTTGGTTGTGCTGCACAATGAACTGAAACTACTCAGCTAATGTAGGGGAACTATTAACTTGTAAGTGACTTGGAGTAACAATTAATTCTCTACAATTCTCTAAGAAAATATTTGTTGCTTAGGCCTACTGGCAATTGAATGAAGTTTAATTAGTTAGTTAATTAGT
Organism: Callitettix versicolor; assembly: GCA_022606455.1. Taxonomy (NCBI): domain Eukaryota; kingdom Metazoa; phylum Arthropoda; class Insecta; order Hemiptera; family Cercopidae; genus Callitettix; species Callitettix versicolor. The sequence goes on along the minus strand of CM040190.1, from coordinate 38,411,138 downwards.
GCAAAGTACAAATTTAATTAGTAGAAACGTAAAATATTGTAATTTTCGACCACATTACTCAATGTTCCCGTTAACAGCTGGAGATACAATCCGGGGTTTTTCAATTTTTTTCAGATATAAACACACAAAATTTACCCAAAAGTTTCTCCCGGTAATTTCAACAGGGCTTAAGCCACACTTTGAAACAGATGCGTTCAAAAATTCCAAGAAGCCGTAAACAGCTGACAAATCCTACGACTTATGGCATGGAATACGATGGAATACTCATGTTATCATAGCCAAACTTGGCACAAAAATCGATTACGATATAGCATGAAAAATCCGTTATCAGAAGAACCGCAACACTATTGATAAAACGAAAAAGCTACACAATAACTGACAAATACTACTGAATATAAACGTACTAGAATGATAACCGTTATGAGAGATATGTGAGCGCTCGCTGCAGGTGGCATCTTGCGGCAAAGTGTTCAACTACATACAGTTAAATAGATAATAACACTGTCCATCTTCTCTAACGTTTCCACCCTTTGTCCTTGCACGCTTTTTATAATTGTGACAGCTTTCGCCAACATCGGGTATCTAACTGGTGAGTGTATTACTGAATTCCTAGCCTGAGATCTAGTAATGACACTTTTTTTTTAATAGTACAGACTTGAGCCTTTTTCAATTTAAAATTAAGTTCGAAGTTTATTTCTGCACTGGTGCGCCAGCAGCGTTGTCCGTTTTATATGCTATTCTCAAGGTGAATTATGTGTGCCTTTTCCCAATTGAATTTACGACTTTCGGACCATATAACCGGGGTATTTTCGAGTATTTATCTATCGGGCCTAATCTAAAAGGTTTTTTTTCAATAAGATCACACTGAAACTTACCTTGTTTGTAGCGACGACACTAGCTCCGCAGTTGATAAGAAGCTGAACTGCATCTGTGTGACCGTGCCACGCTGCCATAAGAATGGGCCTCATTCCGTACTGGAACACAAACAAAGGTGCAGCACAAGAAAACCCACTATAGAAAATATATACACACACATATATATATATATATATATATATATATATATATATATATATAATATATATATATATATATATATATATATATATATATATATATATATATATATATATATGGCTCATTTTTGTTGTTAATTGTTTGTTTGTATTGTCAATTTGTTACAGCGGTGTTGCGCATGCTCCGCTTCTTCCTCTATTACTCCACTGTCAGCGTTGGAGATTAGGCAACTTGGCAACACTGTTCCATATATCAACAGCTACAGTGGCGAAACCTAGCGCTAGAAGTACAAAGTGCGTCGACTCGTTAGACTTATTACTCACGTGAGCGTTTTGCATAATTTATTACTGACGTGAGCGTTTTATATATATTTTTGCTGAAAACTACCACCAAATCAGATTTTTAGAAGTAAATTTAGGGAGGTAGCTTTTAAAACCGTAAATACAAAAATATTATACGATGATCTCAAGATATATGTCTGTCAGATTATTAGAATTGTGGTACTTTTGTAAGTTTACTTTAACTACAATGCATTTGATATAATATAAAAAATTCATAAAAATACTTGAAAATAAATCCAAGTCACCCGCATAGTGGCACCCCCTTCCGTAAAGACTACAAAAGCCTTAGGTAAGAACACAGTTAAATAACGACCTCGTAAATTATCTCACTAACCGCTCGACTGTTTTTGACATCTCTGAATAGAACAGAGGCGAATCACAGTAATTATTCAACAAGCGCGGGCGTGTGCGCCTGACTAGTATTTCAGTCGGCTTTGTTTTACTGCTAACGTACTTCGTAATAATATTTTCAATTTCGAGTTTCAATTTAAACAAATTAAAGAACACCATGTATTTCAGGTTACATATTAAATGTCTCATTGACGTGATGCAGGCGATTTTTTACAATATCAAGATATTTTTTAGAGCTAACTTTATATTGTAAATTGACCGCCATTTTGACTGCTGAACGAATTTTACTGGGCAACGAGCTTGTCCAAATTATTACCAAAATCGATTTTTTGTACAAAGTTTGCATTAAGTCGGACCAAAATTTCAATCACCTGAGTGCTCTCTCTCTCTCTCTCTCACACACACACACACACACACACACACACACACACACACACACACACACACACACACACATATCAAATGAATCTGACAGCGGTCAGGGTTTTTTAATTTTAATTAAAATTAAAATTAGTTAAAGTCTGGTTATAATGGTAAAATCTGATTTTTAAAAAAATGTAAAATAAAGACTGTAAATATACTTGCATCACGTCAACGCCGGACTTACCTTATCGCGAGCTTCGATATCACATTTGGCGCCTATCAAGAGCTCCATGATATCCGTGGCTCCTTTGGACGCCGCCCAGTGTATAGGCGCTCTGCCATACTACAACAAAAGCAACAACATTGTTTAATATTCGCTGCACGCAGCGGTTTCGCCTCTTCACCTTACAATAAAATTCGAATATTTGTATCATTAAAATCAGAATTGAATTACATTGTAAATACGGAAGTGAATCCTGACCGCCGACAAAATTATTTTCTTAATTTCAATGGATTTGGAAAATTTTAATTTTCAAAAGAAACTTTGAAAAAAGGTATATTAACCTGACGGATTTTTGGGTTCATTTTCGTATTTATAATGAATTGTAAACTTTAAAATGCTAACAGGAGACTCTGCAGAAGCTGACGAGACAGCTGCGTGCATTTATTATTGAACTTACTCAAACTTAATTTAACTTAACGTAACGTGCAGTTGAAAACTTTCTTCTTAAGTTCTATTAAGAACAAATGACGCCCAAAAAACTGATTTATCGTGCAGCATTTGCAATATACTTAAAATTTATCAGATACACTTTTAAAAACGGATTTTTTATTGGAAATTAATTTCGCTTTGTTCCTTTTGAGATTCGTGAGTCAAAAGAACATCACTTCCACCGTACAATGTAACTTCCATTGAAACCCCTCTCCGTGTCACGGGTTGTTAATAATTCATGAGATCATCTTTAATAAAGGCCAGGACGAAGGACTTCGACTGAGGTAGAGTGAAGGACGGGGTAAGAGTCTCAATGAATGGCCTATTAGTGTGCTAACTTCAGTACTCTACTGTCCCATGTTTAAAAGTTAGTTTTCTATAAAATCCGCAAAGTCGACAAATTGAAACATCAAATAATTTAATCAATCATTTCAAATGTTGACCTCATTATTAAGTAAGGCATGCAATTAACTATTTACAAAGTCCATTATTTACAGTGAATCCATTCAACTGTTTACTGTTGTTAAATAATTTGTTAAGTTAGTTAACTATTTATTTACTTCGTAAATCACTTCAATCAGTCAGTTAGTCGGTGAAATTTATTCAGTTTGATAATGCCGTTCTTTAAAAGAGAAAATTATTTACTCAGTTGAAAAGGAAAACGAATAAACATGCCGTCAAACATGTATTAAATCAACTATTTATTCAATTGAATTCATATTGACTGTTAATTCTTTACGTCAACCAGCGTGTCAGATAAGTAAGTCAAATATTCTGTATGTCAAAACATTTAGTCAGTTAGTAAGCCACTGTAAAGTTATTCAGTAGAAAAGTAATACATTAGTTAATAAATTAATTACTTCGTAATTAAGTGAAATATTAATTCTGTCAAACATTTAGGCACACGATACGCCAAATTATTGATTAACTCAACTATTTACTAAGTTGATGAACAATGTCATTCTGTTAACTGTTAATTCTGTAAGTCAAACACTCAGTAAACATTTTATTCAATACTTAAGTTAAATTATTCATTTAGCCAGTCAAGTATTTACTTATTTTATAAATAAGTCAAAAATATATATTCTGTCAAACATTGACCAAGATAGTAAGCCATTTGCAATTCAACTATGCACTCAGATGACAAACAACGTATTCAGTCTGCTGGCTAATGAATTTGTCATTCAAAATTAGATGATTTATTCAGTAAGTCAATTATTTAATTTATTTGAATCTATCAGTAATTAAATGAATTCGAAAGTTATTGATTAATTAACCAATTACTCAGTTGGTAATTTGCTCATTAAATTAGAAAACTGTCACTAGAATCAATACAGTCTGAAGTAAGTCAAACAACAATGCTGTCAGCAAGACACTGTAATCATTTGCTAAGTAAATAATTCATTTTTTTTTTTTTTTTTTTTTTTTTTAACGTCCGACTATTGTGCACACTTGGGCTAATGCAGACGGTCGTAAGTAAATAATTCATACAGTCATACATGTAATAAGTAATTAATTCCGTTACTCAATTAATTACTCACTTGTAGGTAAGTCATACATTACCTATATAATTAAATAACTTATTGAATAAATCTATCAACTATTTACTCAGTTTGTAAGTCATACATTAGCTATATAATTAAATAACTTATTTAGTAAATCTATCAATTATTTAGTCAGTTGGTAAGTTATACATTAACTTATAAAATTAAATGACGTATTGAGTAAATCTATCAATTATTATTCAGTTGGTAAGGCAGCCATATTCAGTTACAAAACTTTTACTTTGCTTGAAAGTAATTTTTAGTTATTTGTTTACTGAAAGGGTAAGTAAGTCATACTTTCAGTCAGGTATTTATAATTTTCAGTCAGCCAGTAAGTAAACTGTTTAATGAGTAAACTGCTTACTGAATGGGTAAGTGAGACACACTTTCAATCAAGTATTTAGAATTTTCAGTGAACCAATAAGTAAACTGTTTACTGAATGGGCAAATGAGTCATACTTTCAGTCAAATATTTAGAATTTTCAGTCATCCAGTAAGTAAACTGTTTACTGAATGGGTAAGTAAGTCATACTTTCAGTCAGGTATTTATAATTTTCAATCAGGTATTTATAACTCAGTAAACTGTTTAATGAGTAAACTGCTTACTGAATGGGTAAGTGAGTCATACTTTCAGTCAAGTATTTAGAATTTTCAGTCAGCCAGTAGGTAAGCTGTTTACTGAATGGGTAAATAAGTCACACTTTCAGTCAGGTATTTAGAATTTTCAGTCATCCAGTAAGTAAACTGTTTACTGAATGGGTAAGTAAGTCATACTTTCAGTCAGGTATTTAGAATTTTCAGTCATCCAGTAACTAAACTGTTTACTGAATGGGTAAGTAAGTCATACTTTCAGTCAGGTATTTATAATTTTCAATCAGGTATTTATAACTCAGTAAACTGTTTAATGAGTAAACTGCTTACTGAATGGGTAAGTGAGTCATACTTTCAGTCAGGTATTTAGAATTTTCAGTCAGCCAGTAGGTAAGCTGTTTACTGAATGGGTAAATAAGTCACACTTTCAGTCAGGTATTTAGAATTTTCAGTCATCCAGTAAGTAAACTGTTTACTGAATGGGTAAGTAAGTCATACTTTCAGTCAGGTATTTAGAATTTTCAGTCAGCCAGTAACTAAACTGTTTACTGAATGGGTAAGTAAGTCATACTTTCAGTCAGGTATTTATAATTTTCAATCAGGTATTTATAACTCAGTAAACTGTTTAATGAGTAAACTGCTTACTGAATGGGTAAGTGAGTCATACTTTCAGTCAGGTATTTAGAATTTTCAATCAGGTATTTATAACTCAGTAAACTGTTTAATGAGTAAACTGCTTACTGAATGGGTAAGTGAGTCATACTTTCAGTCAAGTATTTAGAATTTACAGTCAGCCAGTAAGTAAACTGTTTACTGAATGGGTAAGTGAGTCATACTTTCAGTCAAGTATTTAGAATTTACAGTCAGCCAGTAAGTAAACTGTTTACTGAATGGGCAAGTTAGTCATACTTTCAGTCAGGTATTTAGAATTTTCAGTCATCCAGTAAGTAAACGGTTTACTGAATGGCTAAGTGAGTCATACTTTCTGTCAGCCAGTAAGTTTACTGATTAAGTCAAACATTAATTGAAGTATGTCACACTTATGAATGCACGCAGAAGTTAAACAATTTACCTTGTCTACATTGCAATCAAGTTTAATGGTGGACGAATGATAATGGAATACATGACCAGATGCAAGCTCTATCTGATTGAATTAACAGGCAGTAATGGGTATTGCGCAGATGGTAATTGTGTTTGGAACACTGCAAACAATAGGGCGGCTCTGTGGGGTAAACAACCGCATGGCAAAAGAAAAGCATTATACAAAATACAGTTCTCTTTTCAAATATCTGTACAGTCTGTTTGTGTGGTAGATATATAATATGTGTATTTTTATATTTATCTGAAAATTTAGTACAAGCTGCACGCACTTGTCTTGCTTAGGTTGTGTAAACGAATGTCTAACGTTATTTTTTCTATTTTATAATCATTTTAAAATCTTATATTATCATCAAATATCTGTATATATTAGCATTTTTAATTTTGTAATTATATTGAAAATACAAAAATGAACCGTTGTCAAATTAAATTTCTGAATTTAAACAAATATTAAAAATTCAAAACTTTAATTTATGTAGTTTTTAACGCTAATTACGATAGTAAAAACAGATTTTCTTAAAAGAATTTAATTAAAAATACGAATTTTTAAAGATTTAAAATTGCCGCCATTTTGAAACTGTTGAACGAATTTTTCCATTAACAAATTTGTCCAAGCTATTAAAAAATCGATTTTTGTGTACGTTTTAATCATATCTGGCTAAAATTTCAAACGTGGGCGTGCTAAAACCACATACATACGTGCGCGCGCGCACGTCTGGATCGGCGCTCATTTCAAGACCCCGGGTCTGGGTTTTACTATGATAGCTGCTCAAATTGTTTATTTTCCAATAGAAACTCGTTATTAATATACAAACGAGAAAATCTACAAGCAGTGAGAATTAAAATGCTTACCCAACCCGATTTGTATCACAAAAGTAAATCCACTGAACTAAACCTGAAATAAGAGATTAGGTTTAAGTTTTTTTCAATAAATCGATAACGATCGCCAAAAAACAAACGATCAGAATATATATTTTTTAATACAAGATTACTACGCCCTTTGTACATTCTTTTACGTCCCAGCTTACGTTCATTCTAGGCCTCGGCATACTATGTGGGGGACACGTGGTTAACACATCGCAAACATAATGCAGTTTCTCAACGTAATCTTTCAACGATTTAACCAAACAAATTGGTAAATTTAGAGTAATAAGGTAGAGTCTGGTTCGCGTTTAAAGTGCTCGCTGCTGGTAGCATCTTGCGGCAGTGTTCAACTACAGTTAAGTAGATAATAGTACTGTCTATTTTCTCAAACGTTTCCACCCCTGTCCTTGCGACTTGCAGCGTTCATAGCGGGGTATAGTCCAACTACTTGGACTTTAGCCTCTGATGTCGAGCACACTTGTTATAATGATGAATTTACATTATAACGACCGTACATTCTATACATTGCTATAAACCGTGATGGATCTTAAGCGCTTAGATGGGATTTAGGTGTCACTTTTACTTCTACCTTATTGATGTGATGTAGGGCCTATCGCTCCATCAGGTTTCCATGACAGTTTGGCAAATTCCAAATAATCTCCAGTGATATGGACAGACACCTTCGTGAAAACTATTTTTCAGATACGAAATTTCAAGCTGGACTTTTTCGCTATCACTAGCCTATCTTTATACTTCGTACAAGAGAAAAAATGCAGCTGTCTGATAAAAGATAACGTGATAAAAGCGAATTTCTAAAAGTATTTTTTTATATTATCCTTTTTTAATTCTTATTTTACCGTACTCGTCATTAAAAACAATGAGCAAATTTAAACTTCTAAATTACTAGCACATTGAAAACACGAAAATGAACCATGACCGCCGTCAAGTTTAAATTATTAATTTCAACAGATTTCAAAAATTTAAATTTTCAAATTAATGCAATTCTTACGCTAATTACGACGGTAAAATCAGATCTTCTGAAAAGGTAAAAAGTTGGTGGTAAATATATCTCCATTTTAAAAATATTGAATGAATTATTTAACTATATATAAACAATTTAATGTACCTCTCAAAAAAAGTGGACAGGGTCGGTTCATTTCATAATCCCGGGTCATGGCCTTACAATGACGGCCGTTCCAACAGCTCATTTTCCCAATAGAGATTCGTAAATAATGTCAGACTGTAAAACTTCTTACTGTATTTAACGTGTATTCTATTTATAACCAACCAAACCCTTCAGTAACCAGCCTTGTGTGTTTGCACGCCCGCATAATCAGAAACCTTACATGTATTCTCCCCTTAACCCTACTCCCCAGCGAAGGGATGGCCGTATTAAACTCTCAACCAACACTTAAAGGGGGGGTTAAGTCGGTGTAATCCTGTAACTAACGACTAATTGATTACATATCAAATGTATCTTGGTTAAGGTAGAGGTAGATCCTGCAGTACTTGCTGCCGACATTTTCTAAAATTTGTTCATTTTAGAATTTATACAGTTAAAGATGCTTAATTAAAAGATCAATTTGTCACAACTTGTAAACAATATGTATGACGTCATGACTTAGGTCGTGTAAATATCTCATTTCCTCGTATTACCATGTTTGCAGTTTACTACCATCACATCCTATGTTGAAGTAACGACCTGATTTAATGGGAACACAACCTTTTATCACAGCTGAAATCTTCAATTTATGTCTCCATAAACATAAAATCACGTTATTATATTAGATTTCTCTTATATGACTAAAATCATATTAACCGATTTAGAAAAATTAGGACAATTTTCCGAAGTAGGTCTAGACTTTTGTGTGGAAATAATTGAATGTGAAAAAGTTTGTGCAATATTTTCCCCAATTTAATTGAAGTTCCCACAACAACTGTAAGAGTGTTCGACTCTGAATGATTATAATTTCAGTAAAGGGCGATGGAGGGAACATAACAACGGGGGTCTGCTAATATTTCTGTATAATTTACAGTCTACATTCCATTGCTGTTACATTTTTTTTTTTTTTTTTTTTGGTGTTTAACGTCCGACTATTGTGCACACTTTGGCTAATGCAGACGGTGGGATGATTTATAGCGTATGAAAATGCCAAGCCCTCGCCGGGAATCGAACCCGGGTCCTCGGGGTGAAAGCCTAGTACGCTATCCACTAGACCACCGAGGCGGCTAATTTTACAAACGAGACAATGAATAAATTTGTAGTATTACTACTCGTATTGCCGTGCGACCTTGTAGATCTATTGTGGCATCTTTCTATATTCCTAAGATGCTCAGTTACGGCGCCTTCTCCAGTCCTAGTCCCTTTATAAAGGCTTTTAGAGAGGATTCAAGGTGGATAGCTTCCTCCACTTATAATTGGTGACTTCCCAGTTCGTTATTGAAATGCCTTCAGGTGCTTGCATTGCTAATTCCCTTTCAATTTTTTCTTTCTCTTCACCCTCATTACGGAGTTTCTCCTCCATTTGGCCGAACTTTTATTGTGCGGTGAGATCCCGCTCACTTTATTTTATATTCTTATTTAAGGAAACACCCACAAGTAACAGGAAATAATGTCCTCCCACACATGCACGCATGGGTAAGGTTAAGGCACACTGGTAAGTCATCTGTCTCCCAGGACTCCTTTTGATACACTATTAGGCACTATTGATACACTATTTGATGTTACTCATTTTATCAGCACGGGTCGCTTTACACTTCAGAGTTAGTCAAGTTGTGTAAAACAGTGAATGTGTGCGTGCGTGCGTGCGTGTGTTGCGTGCGTGCGTGCGTGCGTGCGTGTGTGTGTGTGTGTGTGTGTGTGTGTGTGTGTGTGTGTGTGTGTGTGTGTGTGTGTGTGTGTGCGTGCGTGCGTGCGTGCGTGCGTGTGTGTGTGTGTGTGTGTGTGTGTGTGTGTGTCTTAAGTAGATGAGTGAGAGTAGTATGAGCTAGAGGTACGGTGAGATTGCTAACAAAGGTCTACAACGGTCTCAATAGATCTAAAAAGGTCTCAATGCAACAGTAATCCTACAAACTCATTCATTTCCACTTCATTCATTCATTCATATTAGTAACCAATTCGTTTTGTTTGGGTACTTAAGGACTACATTTGATAAAAACCGTAGGAAAGTTTGAAAAAACCAATTTTCCACTTTATTGTTACTACAAAAAGCTATCCCGAGATGCAGCAGGAAAGTTTGGAAAAACAATTTTCCACTTTATTGTTACTACAAAAAGCTATCCCGAGATGCAGCAATGCTACAGAGAGAATATTTTCTTTTTACTCAGTTCACCTGAAAATGAATAGATCATCAGAAACCGCGTAGATGGTCGTTTTTGTACGCGATCACTAAACTTTCTTTAGGCTATACTTCACACGGTAATGAAGCAAAAAGGAATAGTATTAACGGGCACAAAACTGTTGAAGAACAGCTCTGCGATGGCAACTTTCTGGAAGCTTAGCCCACTCCAAAATTTGAACGTAGAAGCACCATTGTTATATAACTCCAAAATCAGCCAACACTTACATTATTCCTGGAGTTAATGTCAGTGTGTTCCCTCAGAACCCTCCTTACAGTGTCCACGTCATTTTTGATAACTGCTTCGTGGAGGAGCAGATCGTTTTTCAAAACTGTAACAAAAAGAAAACGAAAAATGTCACTTGATTTTTTAAACAATAGAACCATATACTTTGAATTTATAATTGACAATTATGCAGGGTCATCAGAAAAGCTTGACCGTATTTCAAATTTTTAGACTCCTACAAAAAGTAGCTCAACAGGTCAGGATCGATGCTCATTTCAAGACCCTGAATCCGGGTCTTACAGTGACTGTTCATTTACCAATAGACATTCACTAAGAATTTAATTTAATTCAAGGGTTGAATATATTACATAGTACACTGTAGAATAATGTAATTTGCGAGGGTTGAAACGCAATACGAAGATGCAAAACACATTGGCTGAATCAGCCGTGTTGGGCAGTTATGGCGTTTGAATATTTAAGGGAGGTTTTGCTGTACTCTGTATTAAAGAGAATATTAATTTGTATTCATGCTAACAGAAAATCATTAAACAGGAAGTGGTTGGAATATTTCAACAATAATAATTGACAGCGATAATCTGTAAACACATATTGGGCTTATCTTTTGTTACTGATACGTACGATATATAAATATATCAATGATAACCTGATACTACTGACCTGTTTGGTTTAGTGTTGCTCAAATCGACCGTATTTATAAAAGTTTACTTATTTATTTTCAATATCGCATAATATACAACAGGCCTTTCAAAAGTATGTTACAATACTAACACGTATGTAACACGTAATACTTAGAAGTATTCTATAATAGTAAGTATGTAACACATAATACTTAGCAGTATGTTATATTCGCGGCACGCAGCTGTCTCGCCAACATTGTGGAAGTGAATTTCCAAAACAACAAGACGGAATACTTTAAAATCAACCACTTTCTTCGTCGGGCGTAAGCCTTCCTTAAGTCAATGTATATCGACTCCAATTTTGGATTTTGTTCATCCAGTTGTAGCCTACTGTTACTCGAAAGAGCAACAGGTTTGGGGAAGTTCTCTACTTCTTTTCTGTATCTAGAGTCTGCTTTCCATTATTGTATGACGGTCGCACCGATTAACTGAAGAAGCATTTCAAATAATGGCTAAATAAATTGTTGAGATAACGAAGAAAGTGTTCATAAAATCATACTTTTTTACAAATCTTAAGTCTAAATAACTATATATAGTATGTTTACAAAACATTACACCCTTGGCGTATTGTGTACACCGCTGGGTAAAACCCAATTCCGTTTCAATTTGTTGCATCCATAGAGAATGCCTTTCCATTTGAGTTGCACATTCAAACTGTAAATACTTAATGCAATTCACCGATAATCTTCTACCCGCTCACTGTACATCACTGCACTGTACTCACTTATTAACACGCAAGCCAACCTAACAGCAACAGCAACAGCTGTGTAACAAGTTAATAGTCCGCAGGAATTGTTACGTAGGCCTACAGACAAAATTAATTCTATTGCATAAATTACACCAGTACACTACTCATTTGGAAAGCGTATCATAGCAGGACATTCTAAGGAACTATATAGTTCATCCTGAATTTTGCTTCACTTTTTGGGGAACGTTGAAAATTGTGTGTGTGTGTGTGTGTGTGTGTGTGTGTGTGTGTGTGTGTGTGTGTGTTTTGAGTAGATGAGTAAGAGCAGTATAAGCTAGAGGTACGATGGGATCGTCAAAACCCATCAGCTGCCTCCGTCGGCTTGATTTCGCTGTTATATATAAATACACCGTTACATACTTGATATATCGTTATATATAAATTTAAATTAGAAGGTTTATTGTATTTAGAATGTTTAAAATACTAATTTAACTTTATTTAAATCTATCTTGGCAAGAAATAGTTTTTTGTAATAGCTTTGTTACAAAGCAAATTCTGTGATTCAGAATGGCGGCTATTTCAAGTGTTGACAAAAACTTTTTAAAAATCTATTTTCATCATCATAATTAGCGTTAAAATCTGCATAAATCAGCATTTTAAATTTACAAAGTGACGTCACGATAACTCCTAATGCACAACTACTCCATCACTAACTGTATCCGTTATCATCATCATGCTTGTCGCGTACAGAAAGAATTATAAATAATTACTCCCTAGCTGCAATTGCAATTATAAAGTGATCATTAGCTACATTCTATTCATTTTTTCCGTCGTTGTATTCAACCCTTAAGTGAACGACTTCTAATTGCATATTTTTATCGACTTCCAATGCATTGATCAAAAACAGAATCGACAAAATAAGTTCTAACTTTTGGAAATAATCACTTTTTATGAAACGTACAACTAAAAACTGGATTTGAATATATAAAAAAAAAACTGCCACACTTGAAGTGACTTCACAGTTATTACTTTTGTAAGTATTTATGATTATTATTAAGTACAGCATATTGTTGAAGGAAATATTTTAAGTAATAAAAAGAGCAAGTTTAAGTTATAGTAACGGGAGCCCGAGCCTGACTCTGTGGGCATTTTACGTATACTCATTATTTAAAATTAAAATAAACATGATTGTTATAAGTTATTTATCAAATTATTATTTATGAAGTAAGATATCGTAAAAATAATAGACATTTTTTTAAATGTCTACGTGTATCCGTTCTCATCATTCATATAGTCCATGCTTGTCGCGTACAGAAAGAATTATAAATAATTACTCCCCAGCTGTAATTGCACTACCGCAGGGGAGGTGCAGGCTAGCTGCACCTATTGAGAGGGTTTAGACGTCCCTCGCGGTACCTGAGTCTAACACACACTTACACTTACAACACTACACTTATGACTTTAACACTTTACACTCACACTTATATTTAGGGAGGCGAATGTGCCTCAATGTGCTTTTCGCCTTAAAATAAAATTTTAAAAAAATAATAATAATAATAGACGATATTAGAAACAAAAAATTTAATGGGAACTCACATGAAGTATGCAACTAAACCTGTATAAGATTATAATTACTTTCTAATGTATGCATATGTTGTACTACTAAAAAGTTACTTTATAGAAAATAAACATTGTTTTTAATTTAAGCAGCAATACAAAGAATTAAAATGACGTGTTCAATATGGAGGTCTGTTCACAATATATTTCTTAGTTTATTATGAATCTGAAGTCATACGTTTATCAATATATTTATTATGCATTATCCGCAATATTGAAAAAGTAAACAACACGTTTAAATTGAAACCTCTAACTTTTCATCAAATTTTTCTTAAGATACAAAAAAAACTAAACGCCATGTCTATGTAAAGCTATAGTAAATAAATAAAACTATAAAAAAATTAGAATGTAGCCAAAATCTTCAGATAAATCAGAATAATCAATAATTTCGAAGATTTTGTTATTATTATTGTTCGTTGGTAAAACATTATCATTGATACCATCGAAATTATTCAACATTTCTTGTATGCCGAGAATTTTCTGATGGCAGAACTTCTAAACCACTCGTCTTTTAACTCTAGAAAAAGCCACAAATAACGTGCCGTGCACAGAAACGGCTACTGGTAAATAAATGCCAATTGCTTTAAAGTGTGGCCTACAGCCTTATGCAAAAGGTGGTTTGACGGAAAATTAGAACTTCTCGGCCTGAAAATTCGCCCACAATAATCTTGGCTTTAATAACGTTCTTAATAAAGTGGATGGACTATGATTACTTAACACGACAAATATTCACTAGTTTCCATTGGAACGGCCATTGTGCTAATACCCATAAAAGTAATATTGCCTCCTAGATCACTTTTAAGGGTCTTTAAATATATATATATATATATATATATATATATATATATATATATATATGTGTGTGTGTGTGTGTGTGTGTGTGTGTGTGTGTGTGTGTGTGTGTGTGTGTGTGTGTGTGTGTGTGTGTGTGTGTGTGTGTGTGTGTGTGTGTGTGTGTGTGACACTCTAGCGTTCGCAATTTTGGTCCGATTTTGAATCAAAATGTGTGCACAAAAATCAATTTCATTAATAGCTAGGACGAGGTGAAAATGTCCAAGATGACTCCAATTATGAATTTTAGTACCGCTTAAAGGCTCAGTGAAAACAAAACACCCTGTATACTGTACGTAAATCCTTTTAAAATTGAACGAAATAAACACTGCAGGCTATCAGACTTTGCCCGGCAGTGTGTATCCATAAAGTTGGCAAGCCTGACAAAGTTTTAAATTATTTACACAAGTAAAGTGCTTGGCGCAGGTCCTGTTAACACTTCTGACGGAATTCGGTTTAAATATTTATCTGGCCATCCTCGGCCGACTGTTGCGTTATATGTCGCGTTTTAAAAATACCAATAAATACATGTTTTTTTTTCTAATAACCCAAGGTAAAGTTTCAGTCTGGGAGCATCTAGGCGTGAGGTAGAACGTGAGGTCGCAGGTTCGAGTCAAGTTAGTACCTCTGTACAGTACGTTATAGCGCCGTCTTTTAATATCCTGATAATCGTCATTAGCGAATATGAAATATTAAAGCTGGTCCACGAAGACCAGGACGAAAGGGCAAGGATGTAATCCGACTTCAAGCTATACCTCTAAAGCACGTTTTATTGGTTGTGTGTGTGTTTGTGTGTGTGTGTGTGTGTGTGTGTGTGTGTGTGTGTGTGTGTGTGTGTGTGTGTGTGTGTGTTCTCTAATATTCACATTTTATTTCACCATAGCGGTCAGCGATAAAATCTGCATACGTTATCGACGTACAGTAATTCAGAAGTATAAAATGCAAATTTATTCCAATTTGATTTAAATTGATTTTGTGATTGATTTTGTACGAAAATCAATGTCACTAAT